>CM068834.1:52371663-52421663 GCA_028554795.2 Sinohyriopsis cumingii
AAGCAAAATTGGTGAAATCAAAGTAAAATCAATGGCCAAATCTTTAAGGATGGTTTTGTGTTCTTGTGCTGTCAACAGGAAGGCTGGGCCATTTTGTGTGATTAACTTGGCAATATTAATTTACCAGATGGCGTATATCGAATAGACCTGTTGCGCGATTGTGTCGTTTTTTTTTCTGAATGATACAAATCGGTTCCTTTGTTGGCTGACATGTGTATAAATTGAAGCCTCATGTAAAGTGTGACGAATCTGCTTCATGAATGGTTTTTCATTAGCATCCGTCTGTAACAAATCGGTGTTATTTGATAAGATTTAAGCATGGGCATGTCAATCGACCACAAAGGAAAGAAATAACAGCACTGTTCAAAGCTTGTGTTGACCACTGGTACTTCCATGGGGAGGAATTTATTGGGACTGGTTTTTGGCAAAACCATTTTAGCATGCTGGCTTGCATATTGCATAGAGACTTTGAAAGCATGGTATGATTTTATATTGCATAGTAACTATGAAGGATACACACGTCATTGTGAGTTCTCTTTTGTAGTTATCATACTTTGTCATTAATCCCTCAATATATTATCCATGGTATCCATGGTATCTGAGGAACTGAGCAGTTGCTTCCTGGTCACGATATCGTTAATAAAAAGAACAAGAAGAATGCAATCGATTTGTCGCAAGGTCAACCTCAAGGTCATAGTTTATGCATTTATTTCATACTAAAATTTCAAGGTTAGTATTACGTTTTGGGGTGAAAACTTTCAACGAAATAAACTGATAAATATATAAAAGTATATGGATGCGCAGTAAAAGATCGCATTTTCATCGGACTAGATTTCTTTTAAAAATATAAAATGCATTACATATTGGTTTCTCTAATACACACGCGTTTGACGTGACCCATACGAGCTGAGGCATTGAATTGGCACACCTTACCACATGTTTCATACTTATTAAGATTCCACTGATAACCAATTTGTTCAAAGATAAGACATCATTACAAAATAAACATCACGTATCAGATGTAACGAAATCAAAGGTTTTATTCCAAAATAATAAATGTGACACTGAACGCAATCAGCCATCTTTAATGAAATTTAATAATTAGTCAAACAGACATAAAACTACCAGACATATTGACAAGATAAAAGAACTAAAGTAATATAGCCAAGTATGAGATAGATGAAGCTACGAGGATGATGATCCTTTACCTACAGTGTTGACATATTTACCTACATTATTATGTGGTATATACATATTACGTCATGAGCTAAGGTGTGACTGTATCTTTTTGAATATGATGAACGGAATTTGATCACTTCAGAAATTAACGATATGCTTTGTAGATCGGTGCGTCTGAACGGATTATCACACCTTATTTTCCATAATTATAGTATATGTATACGAGAGAGAGAGAGAGAGAGAGAGACAGATTACTAGAGATTACGGTGCATTACAATGACTGCACAAAACTTATCTTGTAGGATCTAAGTACACTAAAATAAAATAAAAATAACAAAATTATCATCCCAAATGCACCACCAATAAAACAAATCTTATAGAATATAAAAGATGACGCAAACCTAAACTGTATTAAATTAAACAGCGTTTGGTGAGGTGTTGTAAATAGTTTAAGGGATTAGCACGAAAATAAAATGTTGCCAATCTATAAATAATGTTTATTTGCCCACACTTTTGGACAGATTAGGAGCATGACCAACGCTAACTGTACTGAAGTATAACATTTATGAGAATACAATATTAATCTATGTTCCCGTATAAAACGATATCCTACGATACTTTGTAAAGGATGCAGATCTACAGATTACTTTCTGTGACAAACACATCCTGATGATCGCGTCGTCCCTAATAGTAACATGGTCTTAACAACAATGTATGAAAAATCAATAAATTAAATTTGTAATGGACTGACATCCGAATTTGATATCAATTATGATTCCAATCGGCATCTAAAAAGCGTTTTATTTCACAAAATCATGTCAAATTGAAAAACACAAAACAAACACCGATGGGTTTATAAAATGCTTTGCATCACAGGGATGAACTAAGCTCCATTACAGTTTTCATACAGTTTAGATATATCTGAAAATGAAATCGTGTTTACAATGTTCATTTGACGTTTAATATTAATAAACATCAAACTAAAAATTAAACGGTGCCCTCAGCTGTAAATTATTAGATAAATAAAACAGTGAAAGATGATAAAGGTACAAAGTGTCTAATATCATCAAGACTCAAAACTCACTTATTTCGACTATAAGAACAAACTTAAGGACCTAATAATGGTTCCTACCTAAAATATTCTGAGCATGTTTTTTATTTTTTAATGTTTTTCTAATTTCATGGTGTTTGTTTTTGTAATAATATTATTTCTATGTTTTTTATCTTATAGGTGTTGTCTAATGTTGTAAAGCGCTTAGAGCTTATAAAGATTAGGCGCTATACAAAGTCCTCATTATTATTATTATCAGACAGAAGGAAAATATTAGAGATAAATCAAGGAATATTTACACCTGCATGTGAAGAAGAAAAACAGAAAATGGAGCTCAACAACAAGTTTTGAAAAATTTTACAAATAATTTCTTTCCCTGAAAATACTCTAAACATTTTTAAACAAATAAACTCTTACAGTTTAAAGAATCAAATCCAAAAACAATGCAAGAATAAAATTGTAGAAGTTCTAATAATCAAATGTTCTAATGAGTTATAAAGTTCGAGTCCCGATGAAGAATCCAAGATGGAAGGCGATGACGGATGCTATATCCTGTACAGTCTTGCTGTCTACAGTTCTTTGTAGAAACACAAGAAATAACACTCCAGTGCTGAAAGTTCGAATAAAAAATGTAAGAAATGCCTTTTTCAAGAATTCTGTATGAGAACTCGAATATTTCCAGATAAGCGAATTAATCTTTTTGAATCCAAATAATCTGATATAAAATTAACATATAACTCAAAATCTGGTACATCACGTACCTCAGCATAGCCCTTACAAAGACCAATCGTTTTACTCTAGGAATAAAATAAATAAAAAAGTTGTTTACTTCACAACATCTATTTACAAGCCTATGATCGCGTATCCAATACAGCCTCGATCTCATCCTTATTACTCCCACAATAAAAATAATTTTTTTAATAAAAAAAAAACACTTGTTCACGTGACTGCTGCTAAATTTTAATTAAGGTCGGGAAGCAGGTCATCTTTAAGTGTTTACAAATCAGCAGTCATGGTCAAATTATGTTCTGGACAAAATTTCCAAATCACGTAAACAAGATTATATTATAATATCATTTAATAAAATAAACAATTTAAAGCTGACAAACAAACTATAAAACTAAAATTAATAAAATCAGATATACGTAACACGCTGATGAAAAGATAATGATGCAGTGGCTTTCACATCTGTTGTTATACTCCTAATAGAAAGATACCTATTGTAGTCTCTAAGACATCAAGTGTTATACCCTTGATATAATGACACATATTGTAGTGGCTTTGACACCTATTGTTATACCCATGATACAATGATACCCGTTGCAGTGGCTTTGACGTATATTGTTATACCCCTGATACAATGATACCCGTTGCAGTGGCTTTGACATATATTGTATTACCCCTGATATAATGATACATGTTGTAGTGGCTTTGTCACCTATTGTTATACCCATGATACAATGATACCCGTTGTAGTGGCTTTGACATTTATTGTTATACCCCTGATACAATGATACATGTTGTAGTGGCTTTGACATATATTGTTATACTCCTGATATAATGATACATGTTGTAGTTGCTTTGACACCTATTGTTATACCCCTGAAACAATGATACCCGTTGTAGTGACTATAACATATATTGTTATACACCTGATATAATGATACCCGTTGTTGTGACTTTGACATATATTATTATACCCCTGATATAATGTTTCATATTGTAGTGGCTTTGATGTATATTGTATTACCCCTGATATATTGATACATGTTTTAGTGGCTTTGACATCTGTTGTTATGCCGCTAATACAACGATGCATAGTGTAGTAGCTAAGACAGCTATCGTTATACCCCTGATATAATGATACATATTGAAGTGACCCTGATATAATGTTATATCCTTGATATTTGTTATTTCCTTGATATTATGTTACCTAGTGAAATGCTGTAACATCGTTTGATATCCCTCTGATATAACGAAACCTATTGAAGTGACTTTAACATCTAGTGTTATACCCCTGATATATAATGTTACTTAATGTGGTGGCTTTTACATATATCTTTACACCATTGATATAATGATACTTACTGAAGTGGCTTTAACATTTCTTGTTATACCACATTCTATTAAACATCTACTTCAATATTTCGTCTTTTGCTTGTGAAATGCTCTCTCTTTATAATGTTTGCTGTCAAATAATTGCGATTTTTGTTGCATTCAACACATTCCAACAATGACAGCTATACTCGTTAGAGTATATGTCATCGATGGTGTTATTTTTAACTTTTCAACTTGTTTTACATTCACTTCATGATACGATCCCATAGATACTATTTTGGAAATAACGTCAGCAGCACTTGCAAACTCTACTAATTAGGTTTATATTTGGGAACTAAATAAAAATATTTTCAGTACAAGTGGAAGTTGTTGCCCTGAATTCTTCCGTGTAAGTCGTCTAGTATTCATTGTTTCGTCCGAACATTTATATCCAGTCTTCTCAATATGTAACATCCATTATTCACCGTGATTTATCAAGCCTATTAGAACCATTAAATCCCTGCTAGTGTGTCCTGTAATAGCGATGCTAGCATAGTTTAGAATTAAGACATCAAGATTTTAACTGTGCTTCCATGTGACTTGAAGGATTGATTTAATCCATTTTTGTTGTTATACTCATTGCACATTTATTTTGAACCTCTATACATTCTACTTCGTGTGACATTTCCGAAATCATTAGCATACTTTCAATAACGATATCATACTTTGATATGAAGATGTTATAACTGAACAAACAAACTTATCACAATCAGGGTCTTCCAATAATCTATTGAAAGAATGTACGCTAACATATTTGCAATTTATTTCGGTTTTCTAAATAATGAAGCACAGCTGAAAAAGAAAGTATGATATATAAGATGCAAAATAGTCAAGAGTAAATTTCTTCAAAACCTGAATAGTACAAAACGGAATGTAAAGACATCTGTTGTAAAAAGTAGGAGGTTTAAAAAATGTGAAAAAATGAAGGACGAACAATTCAAGAGGACGTACGAAATCTTTGTGAATGGTACATAGATATATACATATATATGGTGTCTATTCAGATACGAGAACAACAAGCGGCAACTTTTCGGTATTGTCGGTATTGTTAGTTTAATAGGAATCATTATGAGGACAATATCTCATTTACAATGGTAATCTATCACATGTAGAGACAATATCTCATTTACAATGGTAATCTATCACATGTAGAGACATGTAATAATTGTATATGTTCTTCTTTTCTTATTATCAAATTTGTATAGATGTTACGTTATATGTTTCACAAATTATTCTCCATGTCAAACTACCTTTACATAACACAATACCAGCAGTTTGGGTTTTAGTAGTATTTTTATCTTAATTTACAAGCTGGATTAAACTGTGTATGTTGTATATTGTAAACAATGAGAAGACCTCAAGCTTTGTATCATGCAGCTTGGAAATTCTTGTTGTAGACAGAATCGTGCATGTACTAGGATATAGTGTAATTCTATATAGTCGTTATATTCTTAAATCTGTTTTAATATTAAAATACGTTTTTAGTTATGTATATTTAAATAAACATGGTGGTTTTAGTACCATCAGATAATAGACGTTTTAGTTGCACAAATTCAACATTTATTTGTATATGGTTTTTGGGGGGCTTCCGGTAATATTGGTGGAACACACGGCTGTTGCTCTGTGGAGACAACAATTCATGTATTGGTCTGTGTCTGTAGGAATTATAGTGCAATTCGTAAATATAAACTTAATGAAGCAAAATTGAGCAAAGTCTACAAAATAATGTTATTTATTTCTTACATGTAAATGGCAAAGAAAATACCAGTACATTATGCACTCTTATAGATCTATTGGTCATGAGAAAATAAAATGCAACTTATGACACATGAATAAGGCATTTATGTTATATTCAATACAAATATTATTTCAGATTCCTTGATTTAATTGTCTTCATATTACACCTTCCAGACGTATATGTGTGTGTGTGTGTGTGTGTGTGTGTTCACTATGAAAAATAGAAACTGAATTTGCCAAAAATGTAGTTTTTATTCAACAAAACTTTCATGTTTGAAACTTCTTTGTCCATCAATCGAAATTCTCAAGATGCATCCGGAATTTTATTTGCATGCTTGGGCTAAGACAATGATGTAAAATTTCAAATGCTGCATTAATAATACAATATTTCACCCGATGCTTTGAGTCAGTGATATGTAGAATTATGCCATATTCCCACGTATCGGTGATTACTAAATTGTTGTTATATATTTGACCTCACATTATCTTTATGTTTTATTTAACCTCTAGCTTTAAATTGTTACCTATTTTCATATAAATTCTACACAAATATCGTTTCCTCGTTGTGGTTGGATTCGAACATGCATTTTTGTTACAGTGGCTATTTAAACTGGACATGTCATGTTATGGTTAGGCTGTGGAAACTTTGCTATTACTGCCTTTCAAAAAGAAAAAGAAAAGATATATTAAGGTGATGTTAAATAAATTATATATATATATATATATATATATATATATATATATATATATATATATATATATATATATAAACTTAATTAGTGTACCTTTTAAAGAAGAATATATAATATCAAATTTATATGATGTTTTGATCTGGGTAACAGACTGTATAAACTTAGGCTATACTATAATAAGTAATGTGTCTGAGGTATTACCGTATTCTATTTCAAACCTATGTCCACAATATAATGATCCAGTTCCTATTTTGTCATTTTGCTTGCATAAGTCTAGTTGCTATTTACACTTTGCGTTGTACCTGTACATATCATCCATTGATCGCATTTATTTTGTATATGCATTCAAAATGGTATTCTTATTTTTCTATAGCTGTGAGTTTCAAGTATAAAATAGTGGTTGGTATAAATTAATCTTTTACAGGCTAGCTTAGAAGGAATAACGCTAATACTACTTTTTTTGTCGTGACGAAGCCTAATGAATGTGTTTAGTAGATATATTTGCCTGCCAAGCTTGATAAATGTCTGATTAAACACAGAGCCTGGGGGGAGGAGTCTTTAAAACAAGCCTTGCCACATTGATAGCAGAATACTTTACTGGCACCGAAGAAATGTCGCACAAGTCAAAATCATCCGGTATGCTTATTATAAAAGTATGCCTTCCAAATGCTATAAAACCCATCATAAATGTATGTTCTGGTGGTAATAGGTACATCAGTTACTCAACGCCTAATTTAAACAGTTCTTAGGTTATGGTGAAACAAGTTATAACAAAAATCTTAATCAGCACTTCAACAGGTATAGTGAATTAAGACAATTCATTACCAATTGTCATTAACAATCAATATGTTTCTACATGATCCAATATAAACTTAAAGCCTATACGGTGTGATACTAATCTCAGGCAATCGGATGCAACAGCGCCTCAATAATATGCATATATGTCATCTGAAGAACCATATTAATGCAAGCTATTGATGAGTTAAACTAAATGGGCCTTACATATGGTATATGGCTTTCAGATGGCCTTATATATGGTATATGGCTTTCAGATGGCCTTACATATGGTATATAACTTTCAGATGGCCTTATATATGGTATATGGCTTTCAGACGGCCTTACTTATGGTATATGGCTTTCAGATGGCCTTGAATTAAGTTGCAAACTAAATAGTGTCATTTATTTAAATCAGTGAATGTCAAATCAAACCCATCTGACTGATGATATTGATGAAAAAGGTAACGTCGCTTTGATGGTAAGAAAAACAGGAAATGTTACGGTATAAAATTTCATTGATGTGTGTAGCTTTAACTCAATATCAAACGCCTAATCAATATTGATGATTTCAGTTTAGATATAATGTTTAAATATCTAATCAGAATCGGACCATAAATTTGCTGTCTGTTCTGTCAAGCATGTGTTACATCAAATTACCGCTGTGTATCTTAAACTTTAATGCCAAGAACCATTAGACTTCAGACAGAAATGACATCTCCAGGGTAACCAGATATAATCATCCAAACAGACGACGTGACACTTATAGCCCTTACAAGACGCTCATCCAAACAGACATCATGGCGCTTATAGCCCTTACAAGACGCTCATCCAAAAACAAACACCATGGCGCTTATAGCCCTTAAGCCTGCATACTACATTTAATCAAAACTGAATAGAAATAAAACCCTTTGATTGCTAACCAGCGGGTTTAGATTGAGTGACGCATGATGATGTACGATACAAGGCGATTATGTATGCTCATGTAAGCATAGACCAGGTGTACGACACAAAGCCATTATATATGCTCGTATAAGCATAGGCCAGGTGCTATTTAATTTATGACATATCGCACCTTTTTAAATTAACTCATAAATACGAACTTTGACATGTACTCCCTCGGACCTTTGCATTTCAAAAACGAAACAATGTCCGATCAATTGATTGTCATGCGTATATATATATATATATATATATATATATATATATATATATATATATATATATATATATATATATATATATATAACTTGGTTGTCCACACAACCACATATTCCCGTCAAGTTGACCAGGTTCATATAAATGTTAAAAAATATCTGTTTAAAAGTATACAAGTGAATTAGTTTATATCAGCAATATAATTCCATGTATATAATTCCATGTATAAGCCATATATATTTCCTGACATAAAAGAACCCTTGCAATACAGAATAAAGGAAAATTAAATATTTAATGGCCTTGTGATAAAAGTGTACTACGTTTGTGTTATGTACCATGTTTATATTTAGTGGTAACCAGGTAAGGCTTGCAACTACTTGACACCAGGTTTCATATCTTTGATACATGATTACGAAAAAGACGTGCATTTTTGTTTTGGACAACTTAATTTCCCCATTCATCCTTTCCATTTTCATTGAGCTCCATTTGCATGTTGGGACGGCTTATGCGTCGGCCTTAACGTGGCATCGCTGAGAAACAACGCAGTGTTATCCTCTGATACGTTTGAGCCGACTGATTCAGCGCTAATAACTTGACCCTTCTATGCTAATTTAATTAGGGTACCTTTTGGGTAGTACTGCCAGTTTCTTGTACTTTTATCGTTTGAAATATGGGAAGAAAATATACATTTCCTTCTTTCTTGCACAACTACATATGACAGCCGTAATCCAATTACTTTTAACTGATAAATTATTTTGTGATAGATTCTAGTGAGTTTGACCCAGTACATGCTTTCAGGCCAAGCAGTAACAAAATTAGGATATACTTGGGTTCTTAAGTCTACAATGTACTCTGGCTATGTGTCATATAATTTTAAAAGTATAAGCTGTTATGAATGGAGAATAACTGACGAGGACTAGTATATTGTTGGACCCAATTATTGGTTGAGTAGCCGAGTAAGGCATTTACAGCAATTGTTTCAGTCCCAGACTTCAGTTTTTACATATCCAGATCCAGCAATTGGTTGACTAAAAGACTTAGCTGGCAAATGTCTGAATCCATCTTTTGGTTGAATCTCTGACTAGGGCTTTTACACGTCTGCATCAAACTATTGATTTAATCCCAGAGTACAGCCAGTATATGTCTCTATCCATCATTTCATTCAAGCTCTGGCTAAGGCTTGTATATGTCTTGATCCGCTATTGGTTCAATGAAAATATTTTTTTGGCGATACCGTTCTCAAAGTATCACTTTGGCTTTTATCGGGTTTCCCGTGAGGTTTGGGTATAATGGCCTAAATCATGAATAAGACTTTGTTTTAGTTTATGAAATGTATTATGTAGAAGATGCGGATAATATTTCCTCATCACTGAACCTTGGATTATTTCCTCTAATCTTATAAATTATTCTCCTCAAATCTGTTATACAAAGTATGTTGTCATTATTGAATTAATAAAGTATGAAATAATAAAACATACTCGCAAAATCGATAAGCACACAATTTTGAGCAAACGGAAGAAATGAAATTTCTGTCGCTTGAGCAGATTAGATTATGCTTCTAACCGAACTTTTTAAACTGACTGTATTTGTGCAGTATGTTGTTACGAATATATGGCCTTAAACTAAGAAACCTAAAAGAATGAAAATCGGCAAGCTTTTTAAAAATTCAGCAAATAATGTCTTGCCCTAGAATACAAAGTTAAAATTTGAAAAAAAACGTACAATATTGTGAATTAAATCCCCAATCATAATACAGGTTTATCAAAAGTCCAAATGTATAATATCCAACTGAAGTCCAGTGGTTTTCCAAATAAGTTCCTATATTGAATGTGTCATGTAGTCTAGAGCGTGGTAGGGTGCCATTGGTCTGAATTGTAACGATATACTAAGTCTTGTGACATAACACAATCACATGATCAAACAATGTCGTGTCTGGTTTCACTATAATTGCAAATTAATGTTCTATTCTCAGAATATCGTTGATGAGCACTTTGTATTTCCGGTAAATAATAATTTGAATAAAAATAATCCACCCAAATGAAAGCACCGAATGCAACATAAGACTAGTGCTACTTCAAGATGTTAAGGCAAGAATGAAGAAATTCTCAAGTAAATGACATTATATTAGAAACTAAGACATAAGAAAGAACCAAAATGACCGTCATAGGTTCATTTCTAGAACATTTCATTTTGTCAACAGGATAAGTTATATTGCTAAAATTATAATACAGGACGTGGCAAACATGAGGCACACCAGGTTTCTCCGTGGGAGATTGCAATTCCTAGACTCAGATTATGA
The DNA here is from genome assembly GCA_028554795.2 of Sinohyriopsis cumingii. Classification (NCBI taxonomy): domain Eukaryota; kingdom Metazoa; phylum Mollusca; class Bivalvia; order Unionida; family Unionidae; genus Sinohyriopsis; species Sinohyriopsis cumingii. The sequence goes on from CM068834.1 coordinate 52,382,651, forward strand.
AAACATGTCTTCTTTCATTGATATTGATCCTAATATTTAATTTATTCTCATAGAAATATATTACCTTTGTATTATCTTGTTTACAAAATCAATGTCCCTAGTCAAGAATACAGCGAACTTAATATTGTAGAAGGTCAGGTACAGAATACAAATATGTATAGCATATAATTATTAAGAAACGTCAAGAAATACTACAAATTAAACGTTCAGTATAGTGTCAAAGAATGGAGAATTTAAAGGAAATGATGATGTATGTAGATTAAGTACTGATATTCGGTCATATGGCGAAAAAGACGAATTAAATTACAATTCTACTAAGCAAACATGCACACATATCACAATGCATTACAATGCATTCTTTGGTTACAAGAATAGACACGAATAAGTGTGCAATATATTGATGGGGAAATGGGGTAATTATGTGAGAATTTGTAGTTGATGTTTTGAACAGTAATTAAATACATTTCTAAAAAGGTGAAACTTTCTTGAAAATGTTTCAAACGTATGTTGAAAGAAATATTAATATACATCTTGACCTTGTTGATCGGAGAACATGATAATAGGGTTGTGGTTTACTTAAATAATAATTAACAAAAGAAGTATCGATATAGAAACGACAGGGATATAAATAGATTGTTCAATTTTGTATATGATGATGACAGACATGTCTGATTTACTTAGAGAATAAAAATCATTGCAAAACATTATCATTTTATTCCTTTTGAAAAACTGTTTCGATAAATTGAAAATCACTTCCATTTTAATCAGTCTGACCTCCTTATGCAGCTCATGGAGCAAATAGGTATTTATTATGTTCAAAGTACACCAATGGTAGCCATCAGTGTGACGTCACACTACATCGTAATCGCAGAAGTGCTTAACAAATGTAGATCATTATTGGTTTGTGTGTATAGCATTCCATCTCACTCACATTCTTATTATTTGTATTTGTTTTATGTAATTTAGTCTAATTGACTACATTAAACCAATACAAATGTTGTACTGGTTAAATTCACTGTAATTGAAGTATGTAACTAAAGCCACGTGTATAAACAAAATGGACAAGTAGCGGACATGTAAACAGTAACACATGATAAGCTTCATATTGGAGGTTCATTTGGTGTTTTCAAACTAAATGAGCTTTATTTATTGTTGTATATATTTTATTATCTTGCGTCGATAGACAAAGATTGAAACTAATACATATCAAGGTTTACCAACCCTTTGTGTAGAAAATTAAAACATAAAATCCAGTTTTCAGTCAATAGTCTTGGTTGCCACATCTGAAGTCATGATACGGCATTCGGACTATCTCAAAGCAATCACTCTGTTATATTGCTTAATGATTGCTAGAACAATATCTCAGAACACGGTAAAACATTAACAAAGGACTTTGTAAAGTTACAGTAACAGTTTGCTTAAAGGCACACATCGGTGTTAATTTGCTGTATCCTTAAAAGTATGACATTTTTATAAGGTGACGGCTTCTTCCAATTACATTTAAGAAATAGGAAATTTAAGAAACCGTTTAAGATATCAACGTGTATAGTATTGGAACTAGCCTGTGAAGTTCAGTGTTTAACTCTAAATACTTTCTGAGATACATATGCTGCTTTCCAACTCCTTTACATACAATATTTAACAGAAGTGATTTTTGTACGGAAAATAGAACACAAATAAGGAAACACTTTCTCAACCATTTAAGAAACAAGGGGAACTTAATGCTTCAAGACGGCTTAGAATAGAATATTAATCTGAATATCAAGGAAATAAATTGTTTTCCAAGATGAAAGCTTGTGCAATTGAATTTGGGTTCAGTATTGTGGAATTCTGGCAGTAGTAGGCACTTTCATCGAACCCTTTCAGCAAATATGCAAGTGAAACCTCCATCATATCATTCTAAAATTATTTTCCGTTTCTATATTGAAAGGAGAAAATGTTTGCAGGATTATTCCGAATGGATGGAAATCTTAGTTTAGACGATTCTTAATGATGTTACATTGTCTTTCCAACATGTGGGTGTCTTTAAGAAAATAACCAAGGTCCGTCTAAATAAACAAACTTATCAGTTAACAATTGTGACTACAGACTTTTTCCATCATTTTTGTCAATAGTAGTTCTCTCCACATATGAAAAAAAGAGTCAAGGAATTGAAGGAGACATACGGACCATTGATGCGTACCATTGTAATTGAGAGACCTAAGTCCACATATGATATTCAGATTTTGGAAGGAATTATGAATAGCATGTTGGATATATATTTTAACTTTTTCGAAGGATATATTATATGAACATAACATAACATAGCCCATTAAAAGGTTGAGTGAGATGAGGGATGCCGAGACTTTAAAAATACACACTATCAAAATTCCTGTCATTCAAAATTAAATGAAGTAAAAATGAAATAGATCTAAACTGTTTGACAATAAAATTTACTAATCATAAAACATACATTGGAAAGTTACTAAAATGTGTCATATTAGAAATTGCGAACATTGGAAATAATAGACTAGAGGGACAGATCAACAACGAAATAAAATTGTTACTAAAATCACGTTGAAGAGAGTTTTCTGTCGTAACTGAAATCAACCCATTAATCTAATTGTATGTATTAATAAAAGTTAGGATAATACTGTGAAATGATAATGGTGCTACATTAAGTTATTACTTGTATTCCAGGCTGTTATTTAAATTTTCTCTTTGTTTCGTGATTATTATGGAATGATATCTCTGCAAATATATGAAAAGACACTGAACGGACATTAGTTTTGACCTAGGACAGAATTCTTACGTCGTCCAATGAAGAGGGCATATCACTCATAATTAGACAAACAAAGAACAATTATCAAAGAAGCTTCAAAATGCTCAGTTTGGATAAGTTTAATATAATTTTCCAGACAAGCAGAAGACAATAAGTCAGGAAAAAGAGTTAAACATAGACAGCAAATTGGCCATACTGTTTTACCTTTGGTGATACTTTGCATCTTTTTGTTTACCATCGTAAAATAGTGTCAGATATTATATACCACTACTTTCAATCTGCAAACATCATCACAGTTTAGTTTCCATGCTTGGAATATATAAAAGGGATTGTAAGTATATCTTACTTTAGTTTGGGATATTTAAAATAGATTGCAAGTGTGTGGGTTTTTTTATAAATATGGGATATAGATAAGGAACTGTAAGCATGTCCTATATAATCAAATGCTTGAGAGAATTATCCTACCTGCAAACAACCATTCGAGTACATAAAACAAGCAAGGGTAAAGGTTTTATATTTGAACCTTCCCATTCTCTCTAAATATGAATGCATCCTCTGAAATATCAATATTTAGTATGCTGCTATTGGAGCCAATTAAATTGTATGTTTAGTTGGCATCTGGCGGGAGTGGACTGAATGACGACTCTTCTCCCTTACTGTACTATTTGTTCAATAAACACGCAAAAGAAATGTGCCGACCATCTACGTCCAAAATAATAAAGGGAATTGCATACTTGTAAGTCACGTCGGACCCAATTTTCAACACATTATTGTCAGAGAATAATTTCGATCTAGACAAATGTTCGGGGAAATGTTTAAATCAGGCAGTTGTTGCATGTTCAGTTAATAAATCCATATGATTAAGGAAAGGAAGGACGTATGTACATAATAAAGAATATACCTAAATGTACATTTCTATTTTTTTTTCCGTCCCTCCTTATTGCCAAAATATTAATTGGTGAGTCATTGGTCGGACAAGAATAGTTTCCAAAACCATTCGGTTACACCACTTGTGCCGGAAATTTACATCCGTGTTTGAAATTCTTTGTGAATTTATGCCAAGAGAAACCTTTCGCGAAAGAAAAGGCTTTTGCTGTAACATCGCTTATTTTTATCAAAATAATTGGAAATGAACATTTTATTCATGTTTCTCCTTGAAGAATGAAGCATGCAAGTTACAAAGACGTCAATTTATTTTGTCTTTATACCTGTGTAAAATACCATAGCTGGTGTAAGAATAACTTTCTCTTTTGATAACAAGTGGTCGCTGACATATTTCGGGAAATTCCAATTAAGATAATACAAGGGTACGTTTCTACTTCAATTATATCATTCATTATTGTCTGACCCAAACGGGAAGTAAATTTATATTACTACCTTTCAATAACACTAGATCGGGGCTTTTTTCCTTGCTTGGATTACAAGTAAAAACTTAGTCAAACGTTTTTACAACTGGTCTACATCCAAAATGCTTCCGAAATAAATGTAGTCAAATTTTACTAATTCTGGGTCACTTAGAACGAAAATGATTAAAAGTGTTGATTGGCTCTAGTTTTACACATATGACACTGGGTCAATATATACGAACCTTGACTTGGGAATGACAGAAGATAAGTTAATTATAAGGGAAAGGGGTCTCAATTTAAACCAGAAATGACAAAAATACATCCTTGACTGGGTCTTTGAATAAGTCTATGAATATGTTGAGACAGTACTTACGTTTTAGACAAAACAATGCACGATGCAATCTGAAGCTGGTATTGCGTCATACATGATATAAAATGCATCGTGATGTTCATGATGATTCAATCATAACTATTGTTGCATTATTATACTCAACAAATTGCACTGTATCAGCTCTAGAAGCATACAGTGTTGTGCTCTTTTATTTGTCAGTGTTTGATTTTGGCAAAGGGACACATTTATGTTTAGCCAAATTGAGCATAGATGCCTCGTACTTTTGTGAACAATGCAGATACCTTCTGCTATGATTGTGGTCAAGTGACTTTTGCGTCTCAAAAGCGCAGTATAACCACTATGGTTAAGAAAGTTTATTACTTTTATTTTGGCCGCAAAAGTGAAGATCAGGCTAAGAGGTGGGCCCCACACATATACGGCAACACTTGTACAACAAATCGTTGCCAAAGGTTGACCAGGTAAAGCAAATCTATCCCTTTTGCAGTACCACTAATTTGGAGATAGCCAACAGAAAAGGTGGAATGTGCATTATCCAAACATTCAATCAGCTATACGTCCAGTATCCCATGGGGAAGGATGGCCGGTTCCTGATGCGTCAGAGTCATTCTCACTTGAGCCAGACGAGAAAAATGAAGAAACTTCTAGTCCTGAACCTTCCATGTCACATAGCCCATATTTACTCCCATGTGCCTCCTCTGATCCACACTTCATAACACAAGGTGACCTGAAATTACCTTGTCAGAGATTTGGAACTATCGAAGAGTAAGACATAGTTGTTGGGCTCCAGACTATAGCAGTGGAATCTCCTGGCAGGTGATGCTACGGTTTTCGTGGTCTATGATCGCCAAAAGGATCTTGTCCCTTTTTTCTTCATGGAATGTGATCTTGTAGCCTGCAACAACATCAATAGTTTGATGGCAGCCCTCAAGATCGTTCATGGTCCAATCTTTTGCCATCAATTCCAGTTGGTCATGCAGTCCATATGAAAGAAACCTGTAAAAACAGGAAACCAATTTTGAGGTGCATAAACTATGACCAACATCAGTGGCAACTTTGTGGCGAGTTTAAGGTTATTGCTCTTATGCTTGGTCTGCAGACTGGATACACAACGTACACGTGATTTTTCTACGAAAAGGATAGTCGCACGAGAGATTCCCACTACATCAAGAGAGATTGGCTACTCCGACAATCACTGAAGCCTGAGCAGAAAAGTGTTTCAACATCCACTGCTTGTTGAATCAAAAAAAAATATTTTTGCCACCATTGCACATTAACTGGGTCTGACGAAGAAATTTGTCAAGGCCGTATACAAAACACATGCAGCTTTCAAGAACGTCAGTGGAACGTTTCAAAGGTAACGTGAAGCTAAGATAAAGGAAGGTGTCATTTTTGGTCCTCAGGTTCGTGAACATCTTCGAGATGATGAATTTGACCATGCAATGCGTGGCAAAGTAAAGACAGCATGGAAAGCATTCCACTTAGTGGCAACAAATTTTCTCGGAACCAACAAGGCAGACTACTACAGGGAGTTGGTGGAAAACCGCCTCAAGGCATACAAAAGCATTTGGTTGCAACAAGTCATTAAGATACATTTTTGCACTCTCATCTGGATTATTTTCCACCAAACTGCGAAGCAGCGAGCGAAGAGCACGACGATCGATTTCACCAGGACATTGCAACAATGGAGAAGCGCTATCAGGGCAAATGGAGCCCATCAATGCATGCATATTATTGCTGGACAGTGGAAATAGATGCTCCATTTAATGAATACAAGAGACAACACATGAAGCGCCGAGTAGACACTGAATAAGGACTAATCTATGTATTTTTATGTGCATAATAGTTTTTCGCCTTTTGTTTTTATAATACATTTTATTTATATGGAAATTTTGCTGTTTTTTTCAGAGTTCCATAAAAAGGGCATGTGAAACTTTATCATGTAAAGTAATCATAAACACGAGAAGACCTAGGTTTGCAAATAATTATTAAATCTCTACTATAGACGTAAAATGTAAAAACCTAATAATCTTGGAAACAGTAGTCCGTCAGTTATTTTACTTGTGATATTTGAATTCAGCACATTAAAATCCATAATAAATATCACGCTTTATCTTTGAAGCAGACGATTTTTAAACATTGTGGACTACTGTTACCTGAAATGCTAATACGACGTTATTTACTGTGTGAACTAAAGTGCATATTGCTATATGTGGTTTAATTATAACATCACAAGACTTTGTTTGAGATAATAATCTTTAATTTCCTTCGACTAAGTGTAATAGCTAAAAATAACATTACATTTAACAACACAAAATTTGCATCTTTGATACTTTCACTTTATTATGTAACAAGTGGATGTCATAAATATGTAGCAGTTACTTTGTCATCAGTTTAATATGAGCAGATGAATGCCTATCATAAAGTCCGTTTGAAGACCAAAGACAATCCTTGCAATGATAAGTAATTTTGATATGGTATTTGTACCAACAACAAACACCTGCTTACAATACCACAGTTAGGACAGATCGCACTTCAACAGAGTACACGCAACCAAGTCGTATGAGAAAAGCAGATATACTTGAATCATTGAGATCCACCTTTTTACGCTGAATTGATGCATATTACCTCCACAACCAGTTGTCACTACCACTACGGCAACAACCAACAAAACACGGTAAACAAAATATGTAACACAATCTGCGGGCGAGCACAATATGAGAATAACAGGAGGTGCAATAAAATCCGACATCGTTGCGCTAGTAGACTGTATGAACAAAACCATCTTCGAGCTAATGAAGAACAAAAACGTTGTTCACGTCTGCTATTACTACTAAAGCGGATGAGTATGTTAGTGCAAAAACATAACACTTACAAGTGCCCGAGTTCAAACTTCTGAAATGGAGTGACTAGTTGGAAAATCACTAAGCAATTATCCCATCCACCTATACACAGGGTATACACTGCTGAACAATATTGTTTCTGGAGTCGTAGCGGTGTTACAAACCTCTGGTCACTCTGGTTTCAAAGCAGACATTGTGCTCAGTGCTCATCAGGTTATGCCGCTAAATCGTGACCAGGATGGATTCAAAACTACTACTCTGTGGATTCACAGTGGTGCCCGTCTCATCTTGATCCTCAAAGACATCAGTGTCATCAGCTATCAGATTTGGAGAGGCATCAAAAAGATTCTAGAGACTTGGAGAAATTCACCAATGCAAGGTCGGGATGAACTCTAGAAAGGTGTTACCAGTCTGAGGTCTATCTCTTAACGTATCATTCTCTTTGTGGATCCAGTTACATTGCAACACCAAACTTGATCCCGCCAAGGACAGTGATCACTGTGGAGAATTTTGATAATCATTCTTTCGAGTAGGCAATCTTGTCGTTGTTATGCCGGCAAGTGATCACCAAAACATGCCTCGACAATACCGGCAACACCTCGGAAAATTCAACTTTGGTAATATTGAATTTCCCGTGCAAGTGATCAAAACCATACTAAAGAAATTTAAACCACTTATCGCTGTTTACGTGCTTATGTATGAAAACAGCTTTTATCCGCTGACATTATCTCCTCACAGACAGAAGCGCTGAACCTAAATTGATCAAGTATCTTGACCGGCTGCTTCACCGGCACAGCAAGTGTCACAATAATAAATATTCGTGCAGACGTTGCATGCCTGTATTTATCACTTAAGAACTGCTCACCAGATATGACTTTTACTGTGGCGATATCAGTGAAAAACCACAGCGCACAATCATGCCCAAGTCTGGTAAAACACTGTCAAATATACTGCAATGCAGCGAAAGATGAGAGTGTCTTACATCATCTATACGGCTTGGGAATGTTTAAATGTTTTAGTGGTAAACAGCTCTGCGGACAAAGATACAAATGCGCCTGAAATGTACTAGACAGTGCAAGTCGCAGAACAAATTGCTTGCGGGTTTTGTTATGTTATGATTCTATGTGAATGCAATAGAATCGCAGTCCTGAATCGTGATCAGAGCGCTTACGCTCCAGACACAGACGAAATTGTAACCGGATAGACCTGAATGGAACCTCGCATCAAATGACAACACAATACAATGTGATGAACGATGGAAATTTATGAAATGAATTAATAAAAATATATATTCTATACAAACAGTGATTTTTTTCACGCTCTAAACTCTAAATTTACATCTCATTCAACTACTATATCCAAACATTCACAAATAGGATAACAAAAACAAATTAATCATATTTTCAAATGTATGACGATATAATTCAAATCATCGCACGTAATGAAAGTAAGATTCAAATAATCTCATTTAATGCCATGTAATGAAAGTGAGATTCAATAATCTCATGGAATGAAAACAGGAAATAAATAATCTCATGGAATGAAAATAAGATTAAAATGATCTCATGGAATGAAAATAAGATTAAAATGATCTCATGGAATGAAAATAAGATTAAAATGATCTCATAGAATGAAAATAAGATTCAAATAATCTCATGGAATGAAAATAAGGTGCAATCAAAATGAATCAATTGAAACAAACATATGACTCGATCATTTGTACAGCCGTATAATTCATAAATATTGGTAAAAACTTGAAAATGTGACCATTGACAAACCACGCCGTTCTCTCGCATTCTTGGGTTGGCCCATATTTGTGTCGGCCGCACACACCCTTCATGAACACACCATGTGCACAACTTTACAAATTAGCGTTTTTGCTTTGTATGGCCTTGATCTTCCATCATCTTCCATGTCCATATAGACACACAGACGGCCAGACAGACATTCTGATACACCCGCACACACATGAGTACAGACAGCACATAGTTCTTCTGAACTGGGTTGCTCCACTTGTATTGGCCACACCCACCCTTCATGGATCCACCGTGCGCACAAACATGCATATAGGCATACGTACAGACAACTACAATAAAACCAAACTGGTTATAATAACAGGTATGGAATTAAAATATATAGATACATGCTACTAGCTTAAACACCTAGTAGCAACTTGTAATAATTCAAAAGTTCACAACGTTTCAAATCCGCGTAGTAGTAAATGCATCATTTCACGATGCCACATTAAAATCTGAGTATGCTTCCCATATCAAATAAAATACAAATGTAACACTTATCCATATGGCTGTCGAACAAAAATGGAGAACGTTCACTCCTTGACAAGATCCAAAAGAACAGTGTGTCAGTTAGAAATGTAATTTCACTTAAATCTAAGTGAGAGTGAGTATTAGTATGGGTAAAATAACCGCACATACCGTCCTTTTAGTGTCTCTCGCTGGAAACGATCTACGACGAGATACATGCCAGTTTTGTTAATCACAAAGAAAAACAATTATCCACCCTAGGTAACGTACGCATGTACGACGAAAATGAACAAATCTTTCTAAGGCGTAACCAAGTTATTTCTTGCCTTATTATGTGACATAGATACACCTTAGATCGATCAAAGTAACAGCGAAATGGATTCAACAGCAGCTCAGTTCATCAGCACTCGTTATTATGACGGGTTGATAACATTCGTGAGTTCTCCTCAGCTACTCACTGCTGGATTTGTGAAAAAGCTTTCACTGACATAGCCAGTCCATTGACAAAAAGCAAACCCGTCCGGCGATTAAAGCAAAAGCCCTGGTTCCAAACTTCGTGATCACTGTCACGTCACTGGTGAGGACAGACGCACTGCACACAACGCGTGTAATTTTCAGTTGAGAATTATTCCTCCGAATAAATCCCGTGGTCTTCATATCTTGCGTGGGTACGATGGCTACGTGATCCTGCAATTGGTAGCCATTGCATCCGGTTCATCAATAATCGCGATTACCATCAACATCGAAAAATACATGACGTTTGGGCTGAACATTTATTCGTTTCGATCCAGTTAATGTATTCATCCTGGATAAGTACGAGAGCAATCTGACGTCGGAGAAGTTCTAAATCACTGGCAGATACTGTCCCGTCAACACTGACCTGATCATGAGAAAAGGCGATATCCGTACGGGTACATGAACGACTGGAAAAAAATTGTCGAAACACAACTGCCACGGATCGAAGCGATTTCTCCATTGTTTTCTCATGAAGGTATTTCCGCCGCCGACTACAAACATGCAAAGAAAATTTGGAGTGCGGTTAGTGCCAAATCTCGTCAACTATCACGATCTGTATCTGCACATGGATGTGTCGTTGCTCACCTACGTGTTTAAGGCCTTGCGAAACACCGTCCACCCCATGCACAAGCTCGAACGCGCCCATTACCTTTCGTCACCGGGTATGGGCTGCGATGAACTGATGTCCAAGATCAGAATCAAGCTGGAATCAAGTCACAGATAGTCTCGAGCCAACAACACCACCGTGTCAGGGAAACGCCCCGTTGAACCAGACAGTTACATCATGCATCAGTTACCAGTTGGTGGATTTCAGTGCACTGATCCTGAGCACGTTGATCTGCAAAACGATGTGCACGATCACAACATTCACACTGATCACAGGTACTTGTTTGCAGTTGACCTGGAGTATCCCGAGCAATTACACGTTACTCACAAGGATTATATTCTGACCCCAGAAGCGCTGTTGGTGCCAGGTTCGTGGTTGTCCCCGTATCAAGGCTTGAGCGTTGATGAGTGCAGACGCAAATACACCGAGTGCACCGAACTTGTCCTGAGTCCCAGAACCAAACTCAGCTATGCATTGTACGTGCAAAATCTGCAATTGTACCTCCGACTGGGTATGTCTGTGACCAAGATATATTGGGTACGTCTGTGACCAAGATATATTTTGCTGATGTTTTCTGCTGTTTGTCAGCAAGCTTAGATGGCCTCGTACATTATAACGGGTTTATGTGGAATCGCTTTAGCTAGTTTTATTTGCCTCACACATGTGACTTAATTGTTCAAGGCTTTAAGACGAATGGAAGTATCTACACATCAAACCAACCCAATGAAACTGTTATAGGTACGGGCAAATACATGTGTCATAGTGCTTGCTTGGCCAACCATGCACAAGCGATCGCATGAGTGACCATGGCCGCACTGGCTAACAGTTCCACAGCGGCTTCACCTTTCCAGTACTCACGCTGGCAGTAGTATATGTATGTCTATTGTTTATACTGGTTTGCTTTTTATAGCCTCCAAATGGACTCTGTCCACGCCACCCAATACGATCTTGACTTTCATGCCTCCATTGACAACCCATCGTGCGATACGTTCCCAATGTCGGAATAATCTCATTCAGGTTATGGATGCTAACCACATCAGCACTTTGATATCATTGTATGGTTGGTATGTTAGATCATGTCGGTAACACGCAGCATCCATGCGATGTATTTGCACTTCACCGGGCCTTGGTTGGTTGTGAGAATCGAGTCGTAGGTCAAGCCGCGTACCAGGTCCACGGCAATTGTAACCAGGAGGATTATTCTCGCCGGAATATTTACTACAAGATGTCCTTGATAACTGTGTTGATGTATTCGCGATATCGCAATCGCCAGTGATTATTTTAAACAAAGTTTACAATCATGGACTTATTTGCTTCACATCGAGCACAAGTCCCCGTACATTACACATCTAAACTCGAGTTCGATTTCTGGTACGTGTTTTGGAACGACATCTTACACAGTACGGAAACATTATCGTATTATAACGACAGATGACTATTCAGTGGCATCACACAAAGAGAATTCGCAGATGCCTTTTCCGTCATCGATTTCTCTGCACAAGCAACTCCGAGACCGGCCACATATGGTAACAGAACAACATTTCCAAACTCTGTTCGAGCACTGGTCATTTGCCCTGCAGAATCCGGTAAAACGCAACTGTTGCTGCATATAGTGTACTGTGGTTACACTGTGATTGGTTGTGCATGATTACGCTATCGGCCGATGATCAGTCGTCTTAAAATGTGTTCAAAGATTTTCAAAGAGCGTTAAGAAGTGTTAACTACACCAAGACCACTTTGACGTCCGCGGAAAGCTCTGCTTCCATTGAATTCTTTACTACTAGTGACGACACCTCAATCACGTCCTTGTTTTCGTTTTTTTAATTGACTTCAATCTCGAACAGTAAACGACCAGATTATTTTTGTTGGCGCCCAAATTGCGAGAATTACCTCAACAACGTAAGTCAATTTAGCCTGTGATGATATCACTGACTGTAAAGAAAGCATATCCGACACGACAGGCGTAGTTGTACAAGGCTGATTTCTGTTTATGTTTTCACCCACCGTGGAACCACGTGACTTGATGTTGGTTATGCTCTCAGCACCCGTTGTATGCCGTGCCATAATAATAGGTTGACTCATATTCATTTTTCCCTGGTGGAACAAGTCGGGCATTGAATGAATCCATACGGTAAAACAAAGACGATACAACTGTGTATTAGTGATCGGTCTAACATTTGATAATTATAACAACACAATGACAGCCGTGCATGGACGTGTAAACTCGCTTGCGATATTAACGCGAGGAAACCGGTGTAAAAGACTTATTACGGAACGGGGATGATGACGTTGTTCGTTGATTATTTGAAAGCGCACCAAAATCCCTCACAGACCTCGCGCGCTACGCCCATCGCTAAACATGTCAAATTTTACCATTGGAAGTGGATTTGCACGGTATTAAAGAAAATAAATAATCTATAAACCATGGGCCAGTTCAAAGAAGTGTTTGATCCAGCCTTTGGCATTGGAGCCAGTATTAGTGGCTTGAAGCAAGAGAGATTTCAGTTTTACTTATACCCAGCTAGAGGCACCAATCAGTTAAAAGTAAAATTGCACGTGTAAGACACTTCTAGGATTTTCCATCCATTCCACGTGAGGCATTTTTGGAAGTGAACGTTACACTGGTACACTATAATTTTTCAATTACGATGCCAATGACCAAACGGGATTAGTTAACAATATCACCATAACGTTGTTCAACAGCGCACGTTAATACATCGATGAAAAGGAAATCGAATCCATTCTGGAGAGTACTGACAGGGCCACTACAATTCTCATACTTGCCAGATACAGCGGTGGTTACATGAGAACCGCTGGTCCAATCATAGCATTTGTCGCGAAGTCAAACGCACGCAAATCATGGACCAAATATAATCAGACGGCCTCGAAATACTGTTAGCGATGCTGACGCAGCTGTAAAATAGTTAGCGTTTCCTAACCCTGATTTTAAATTTGGATTTGCACAGCGTCTAGTACAGTTACATTCACCATCGAATATTTTAAACCAATATTGACACAACTGAGAAAGGAAAGGTCTCGTCTCTTATTCAACAAGGACGCCCTTGTTCGGGTTATTGGGCAAAGACAATCGTTAGATGTCAAATGTGCTGACGTAATCCGTGTCTATTTTATGAAATTGGTAACAAAACCACCAGAACGCACCATCGCTGTAGATTTAAGTATTCCCGAGGCAGAGGATTTTGCCAGTCAATATGAATAACTTGTTAGAAGAGCGTGTGCGCATTGCGCTTGCGCGTGACTATAAGACCGGACTCTGTCAGCCTGTAGTAGAGTTATTTATAGAGAGAAAAGTTTGACAGACCCTCCGTCTTACCATCGTGAAAAATAATAATAGAAGCGGAAAAATAACTGTGAAATGAGATCATCAAGAGAACCGCGTTGATTGTAAAATAGAAACACGCGTTTTATATGATATATATGGGTTTGCTGCTGCTGAAACCGTTGGTCTTGGTGTGACATGAATCAAAAAATCCACCATTGGCCACAAAGATCAGTCTCGACATGATCAGTAAAGTGTAATTATTTGAAATCAGGTTTGAGACTGTGCAATCGAAAATGGAAAATCACATACAATTCCAAACACAAATAAGAAACTATGCTATTGCAGATTTACAGACTGTAAGAATCGATTTTTAAAAGAACACGCAGTGTGTTTATTGAACGACACCATAGACTCGCTTGTCTGAATATAACTTGTCATGGTAAGTTGGGCTAAGAGGCGTAAACGTTTGGGTGGAAAGGCTACAAAGTGAGCCAGTATATCCGACCTGTTGACTCTTCTTTATGCATCACAGAATTTGTTTCATTAACGAACAATTTTGTCCCGTATTCAACAGTGCCAGATTCGAAAGTTAGAGTTACGTTTGAAAGCAGCTGCCACAACAAGAGAGGTAGACTTTCCAGACTCTTGGTGTACAGTTTATGTGCTTCGTGACATTTATCTATCAAGTATTTGTTTTCTTTTTCAGGCATGTGATGATGTAATTGAAAACATGTTGCAGATCAAGTGCTACAGATCAAAATTGGTTCCTATTTATGCTTTTAGTATTTGTGGTCAGAGTATCAATTTCTGGCAAAGATAAATGTGCAATCCTACGGCTTTCATCTCATCGTGGGAAAACTAAATTTTGCGCATGAATTTGACTAGCTCTGGTTTGTTTTTCTCCATAAAACGCATGAAAGAAATCGCCAGATATTGCCATCCAAACTGCTCTGCTTATGTATGCTTGCAACGTTATTGTGCTTCCGACATTTATTTTTGCTGATGTTTTCTGCTGTTTCCCAACTTTTAACAGATTCATCTCATCCTTTCTATTTTTCTTTGCTTTTCATTCGTACAGTCTTAAAAATATTATTTTTTACATTTCAATTCATATATTTTATTACCTTGTTTAAAAATAGAACTTTGATTTCCATAAATATTATCAGTTTTCGTCAACGCAATGCAGATCCGTCTCAAAAAGTTTACGATATTTTGAATTTGTACTGTAAATTTTGACGAATACAAAAGTGTGTATATATAAACATCAAATATGTAAATCTAATCTGTCTTCATACCGCACTGTCTTGATCATCGTGCTCTCTGAGTGGATATTGCTTATAGCGATGTTTTGATCACTGTAATTAATGGCTAAATCTTTGTAGCTAATTGGTATATCTCTGTATGCAATCGGTATATCTGCATAATTTCTGAAACATTAAATGACATCTTGCTTGACGGTTTCTAACAGATAAATCACAATGTGTATTATCTTAGATGTTATTTTGTAGCACAGAACCAGCTTTGGCCATATTCATATTTTATCCCAATCTTGTTAACAAATGCATCTTATTAGTTGATACTGAGATTGGCACTTCCAGAAGAAAACTCAATTTAGTAGATGGCTCAAGGAAGTTAACCTTCACTTTGATAGCCACAATAATGAATTAAATTTAAGTTCTTGCGATGTCCTGATGATGGGAAGGGTTATTGCTTGTAATTGGTAGATAATTAAATTTCTTCACATGCTACTACTTCTATATCAGACCTGTCACAAAACACTTTATCAACTATTATTATATACAGTTGTGAATATTCGGAAATTTATTTAATAATTCTCATGAAGAGATTATGTATCCTGATGACATTTGCAAATTTCATGAAAAATGCTGATGCCAGCGATATTGAGGAAACTGTTGCAAACATTTGAAAACTGCAAATATAATAACTTGGACTAACATTTATAAACAAAACCTTAGCCTGTATTGTCGCTAAATTTGTACAAAATACAAAAATATTACAACACATTCATAAGCATTACAATCTCGAAATAAAAGTGGTGCGAATGATTCAAGTACAACAAATATGAGAAATAACTGTTCTTTAAAACTAATCAAACATAATAGTTACCCAGCTTTAAAGGTTACCATCGGAAATATTATTAATTGAAGTCATAGTCAAGAAATTGGCAGCTGAAGTTCTTGTACAGTAAGTGTGTACCCCTTCTTTTTTTACTGAAATCCATTTTGCTGCAAAATAACGCGAACTAGGTATAGATCACATTTTATGTATCTAAGAAGAGACGTCATTGAGCTCCTTTTAAGTGTTATCGAAGTTCGAGCATACGCCGCCTGGTTGGGCCCTTCTTAGCACAGAAGATAAAAGTGACTGCAGACAAGAAAACCTGTCTGTCTTATAAACCTGTGTAGTATCGGAGAACAATTTGTGCTATGAAATGCAGCTCAATTATTTGCTGTTCTCATCCAACTGGCCTTGGTGCTGATTTAACTTTGCCAGTAGTAGTGAGCTATTCGATGAATAACACGAATGGACTTATACCATTTTAAAAGGACGTTTTGTTCATTTCCTGTCAGAGCGGATGTGACATATATTAAGCACGTGTATTTAATTCGAGGGACCTTCTGTGGATGTTAGTTTATTCTTTCCAAAATATGCTTCATGGAATGAAATAGCACACAAGACATGTAGTTGTATTTTTTGTTATTCCAGTTGTATTTTGTTATACCAATTATGTGTTTTTCAAAACAGAAAGCATTGCAATTGCAAAAGTACGCATTTACAGTTTTGTTAAACATTTCTGGCACAAAGGTATGATAGCTGAAAAGAAATGAACGGATATTCGTACCATTATGAAACTTCGCAAAACTTTTGTTCATCATGTCCCTGGAACTGATGTTAATAAAATTAGCTGTAAGCATTTGTTCTTGAGATTATACAGAATGCCAAACATTGCACGGATCTTTCAGAATTCCTCTCAGGATTATTTAAACATTTTACTTGACCAATTTCTGAACTCCACCAATGTAACTGAGAGTAAGGACGTCTCCGTAAACAATTTGTGGTGGGGAATACCGCTTGGGGTTGTACTCACTTTTTTATGTTTATTGACGTTTGTTGGTAACGCCATGGTTCTGAATGCTGTCAGGACGGAACGCAGGTTGCAGTCGGTACGTCACCTACATATTTTCTTCTTTCTATCGCCTACCTATCTATCTATCTATCTTTCTATCTATCTATCCATCTATCTATCTATCTATCTATCTATCTATATATATATATATATATATATATATATATATATATATATATATATATATATATATATATATATATATATATATATATATATATATATATATATATATATATATATATATATATATATATACATACATACATACATACATACATACATGCATGCATACATACATACATATGTCTAATACTATGGATATGTACCTACGATTAAGTGACATTGACCACTGACTGATTTTCAAAGGGATTAAGATTTGTCGTTTTCAAATAGCGCATTCCATTTGAATGCAGAAATTTGTATTTGACAATAACGTCAAATGATGAAAGACCATCCTAGATTATGTTCAGACGATGTGTTGTTTAAATTTTCAGACATATCAGGATACTGGTGAAAGAGAAGCACTTATTTAGTGAAAAAGTACTGACTCTAAATGAAAACGTACTCTATCAAGTGGCTCTCGTTTGAAGATCCACATGAAGCGAAAACATCAAAATGGGTATTTTCCCCTAGTTTAATATTTTAATATATGAACACGGTGGTGTAATGATGATATTGGGTCTGATTTTTATCTGGTTTAAAGTTTCGTGGTTTTTCAAGATTAAAACAAAGATTCCTTCTGCTCCAATAATAGTCATAACAGTAACGGTATGGTCATCATTCTGAATTGATTTGATATGAATGGCCCTGTGTGTGTGTGTGTGTGTGTGTGTGTGCTGATGTGGGTGAGGTGGCGTGTGGTGTGATGGGGCGGAACGCTCCTCAAAACGATATAGCTGGATTCGCCCCCGTCTTTTAACTGAAACTTTACATTACACAACGGGTCGATTGAGTCTGTTCAACTGTTCTAAATGAACATGAAAAGAACGTAATAAACTATTTTTTGAACGACGTGGAGCTGTTAATTTTCAGAAATAATATTTTTCTATAGATGCGCTGTTCTTCATATAATCCAAGACGTGTTTATGAGATTCTGGTAGTAGTCATATTATTTTCAAATATGAATATTTTTTTGTCAACTGCACCTCAAGAAAAATGATAAAGGTTTTATGGGGTTACACTGAAATAATTTTGGTCTCTTCTCGCATGAGAAAATGAGAGAGAGAGAGAGAGAGAGAGAGAGAGAGAGAGAGAGAGAGGGAGGGAGGGAGGGAGAGATCGTATTGATATAAACGATAAAATTCGTACAATTTAGACTTTTAGTTATAAATATCAGTAAGAACACTCCGTTTGAAATATTGCTACACTGATTCTAAAATGGAAAAAATTATATTTACCAAGACAATGTTGCCAATCTATTTTAATAATTAAAGTTGATTGTGTATATCCCATCAGTGAAAATTTCTGAATACTCATATGTCCTGCAACGACTGATTCTATGCATTGTTCTGTAATCATACTGAATATTTGTATATCACGTTTGGTTCATTCTTTTATCCTCCAAACAAGATTATATTATTACACATGTTTCGATTTTAACCTATTTATGAGGAACGCCACAGATATATACTGTGTATTTCGACAGAAGTTTCCAAGTTTTAATGTCTAGCTTTTGAAGTTCAGTGAGCTTAACATTCAGCGTAATATTTTAGAGCGGATTCAATATTTTGTTGTTTTTGATTTTTCAAATAATAATTGCATATCAGGAACGCTTATCACACAATCCACGAGATAAGTAGGACCCACACAACACAGAATTTATACCTGTTTGTTTTAATCTTCAGTCCGGAAGTTCAAATTTCTACATCTTAATATAAATCTACTAAATGTTATTTCAGAAATAATATCATTCTTGAATATTTTAATAATACATATTATTATAATGATCAATATCATATTTGCCTGGCTACGTGCCTTGGCAATTGCGTATAAACCTGATTTTTAAAGCAAAAAATGAATGTTTCACTTGCGGTAAGAAGATTTGTATAATCTTACGTCATAATTAATGCATAAGATTATGAAGAATGAAAAGTTGACTGGAGAGTATCGTTGGATGTATTGTAATCTACATAAGACATGTGCTACTTGTATTTGCGTCTCAGTTTATAGCTTTGTTTCATTTTAGTGACCATTTCTTTATTATGGACAGCCGATGTTGGGAAGCTATTTTTCCAGCCTAGTAATTAGTCAATGTCTAAGATCAGACGTCATATATACAGTATTCATGAGACTTTATGGTAGGATGTGTTAGTTTTGTAAAAGACAACCTCCTTGATTTCATAAATTAGGAACTTCTCTGGATATTTCTGGTACAAATGTTCAGTAACCTCAGATAGGAATAATTTTGTATGAATTGTTTGAGTCGTGTTTTGCACTACACGGGATGGTGTACTAATATTCGGCTTGGAAAGGCTTACTGATATGTCATACAAATATGAACAAAGAAACAAATCATGCAAGTGTAAAATTATGAGTTTCATGTATTAGGTGATTAGAGGAAATGAATGTAATATTTGCGCATTTAACCAATTAGTTGACAACGACTGTTGCTTGAGGTCTATGGAAATAGGGAAAACAATGGGTCAACACACACGCAGGAGTTGTCTGATTCGCTAAACAGTAGGACCCCTTTCCTGAACGATATCTTCGAAGTAATTCATATTTGACAATGTTTTTTTAACTTTTCAACCAACATACACAAGCAATATAGAGAACACTAACCTGAAGCGTTCGTCCTCAAGCTAAGGACTTTATCAGCAGACTGATTTAATCTCTTGTTTTAGGCTTTACACCATTTCTCAGCACGTCATAGGCTACACATTGCGCCCAGTATATCTGCTGAAGGAAGAACCCGGAAGAACCACCGACCAACAAAAAGTTATTTGACACACCACGTTGGCCAAGCCCGAGACTCGAACCCATGCACACAGTGGAGAGATGCCAGTGATCTGTAAAGGCCAGCGCCTTAGACCACTCGTCACCCGGGACCCCATTTGGAAGGCTAGTCAGAAATAAGTGTGTGTGTGTGTGTGTGTGCGCGCGCGCGCGCGTACCCAAGTTACTCTCACAGTTTTCACCTATAAACCAGGTATTGCCGACAGCTGAAGCTTCATAACATTCGATATTCTTATTAAAGATCAAACACCGATGATGGCATGATCGTGTATATCCCTCACAGTTGTTACCAATAAACCAAATAGTTTCATTATCAAGACAGTCCATTGCGTCGCAAAAGATCGCAAAGATCAAGTCAGTTGCTTGAAATACTAGTTAACGAGAAACTACAGACTATTTGATAGAATATAAACAGATAACAGATGCAGTATTGTGTCTTTACATTGCTATCAATGTATCGATCTAAAATATAATAAATTAACATAAAATTAATTTAGAAAAGAAATATCAAATGTATATCAATAAACTGCTTGATCATTCTACATCAATAGATGTTTTAGAAAACATTCTTCTAGATATGCGGTCTAACTTGAAATTTGAATTAACCTGTCTAAAGGCAGTCGCCTTTAAAATTGGCACCTGTCATCATTTGATCTTGATCAAATAATCGATAATTGTCTTAAGTTTCTTTTTAACTGCAATGATTTTTTTAATGTTAAGTTTCGTTTAAAATGAACTAGCCTGCCTTCACATACTGTTATTATTTGTTGCATGAGTTCTCATGCCAATGCTCAACCTGACAGAGATGTATTGTTTCTGAGTGAAAACCACGAAGGAGATGTACAATGTGATTCAAGCATATTACTTTTCAATGAGGATAAATATACGCCTCTATCCATACACCTAAATTAAGAAACCTGATAGCTCAATGAAAATCAGTCTGGCAAATATCTCCGCAATCCATGGATAAAAAAGGGTTCCCCTAGGGAAGTTTATCGGACTGCGATAATGCATGACTAGATTAATTGACAATCCAGCTGCTCTCTGGTATAATTTCCTCTTCAACATTAATTACGAATGAATTAGCTAATTATCGTAACTTCTTCACATATATGGGCAGATCACTCATTCTCTCATTATATTCATTTATAACTTATAATGAAGAACACAAGTTTTATGAAGAATAATCATCGTGTGTTACGTTCAATCATGAACTAAAACCTGTCGTAAAATCTAAAGAAAGGCTCTCAAAACCGTCAGTGCTAAATCACTAATACAAGCAGACTGCCTGCGATTGTGGAAAAGTAGTATTGTAAAATATTCTCATTAATGATGAAGTTATGCTTTACAGATTATTTTTTAAAAACTCTAAATAGATGACAAATCTATACTGTAGAAAATGAAGAACAACGATAAAAAAAACAAGATCTTTTTCCTTTCCAACGTATGCGATAAAGTGGTGAAAATTGCGAATGGTTCAATCTCTTTAGCAAATACTATAATTCAACATTATTACCAAAAGTATGAATTAAACTGGGTCTAATTGTTAAAAGAAAAGCGTTAATTGTTATATTTAATTGATTTCGTCCTGTTTGTTTGATAACTGGGCTTACTTTATGCTCCTTGATGATATAATTATTTCATATGATACAAAGAATTGTTTGAAATCTATTTTGATTTGATACATTGAAATGTCAACCCCATTTCATTAATACACAAAAACGTGTCACGCTTCAAATTGTTCGATAAAATATCTTAAATGTAGTCCGTATCTAACTATAGTTTAATTTAACAAAGAATACTAGCACAGGTAGGAACTGGGATGATGTGACTGTGTGGGACATCACGCTACATGTCTGCGATATGATGCCCCAGTGCTAGACATCACTATAAGCTGCCACACTGCAGACATCGTAGCGATATGACTGAAAAATTGTTAAAGCTACGTTAAAAATCCAAATCGCACACATGCACACACACATAACTCAGTGTTACGTATAACTTTGCAGGTGTGTAAGAATTTGACCTTTCACTATTTTGGATCATAAATACTGATCTTCAATACTGCCAATCAAGTAATCAATGATTTTCTATATTGACCGCTCCGGTGGCCTAGTGGTCAGAACGTCCGCCTCGGATAAGGAAGGTTGCAGGTTTGAAACCCGGCCGCGTCATATCAAAGACTTATAAAAATGGCACTAACATCTTCCTCACTTGGCACTCAGCAATAAGAGGTTAGTGTTTGTACTGGTCGGCCTGGTGTTATGATAATGTGACTGGGTGGGACATGACGCTACATGTCTGCGGCATGATGCCCCAGTGCAGGACATAACTATAAACTGCCATACTGCAGACTAAGTAACGATATGACTGAAAAATTGTTAAATCTACGTTAAAAAACCAAATCACACACACTCATTTTGTATGTTATCTGAAATTTAAAAGCCTATAACAGTTTTTGAAGGTTCAGACTGCACTTGATTATGCGAATATGATATAATATAATCCGTCAGTTCACATTGCGATGTCTGACGCTAATTACACCTACAAAGAATTTAAACTTTCTCCAAATAAAATATATTGCCCCAAGTGACAGTTGAGATGTATTTCCAGGTCAATGGCATGTATGTGTGCGTATTTTTCAAAGTTACAATAGACATGTATTTCCATGTCAATTGCATGTTTGTGGGCGGATATATGAAACTGAACATTGCCAAGGATATCCCATGCGAGAAAGCATATTTATTCCATGAACTTTATTGATTCACTCTGATGGTATGAAACATAATTATCTGCATGGAAGCTGTTCCGATTTATTGATGGCTGAACGGGCTGTGGAAAGTCTAGAGACTGACATATGCGTACGTGGAGGAGCACCAAAGAAAACGATTGATGGACATTCTTGCAAGAGCGTTTTGGAACCCGCCTTTTAGTAAGAACTTTTGCAGTTTTGTAATTCGAGAGCAAAATATTATAAAGTTTGTTCACCCCAATCGCCATCCTTTTGACCGAGAAAGATTCCAGCTTTATATCATAATACAAAAACAAGTACAGTAACGGTCATGGAAAAGCATGCAAAAATACAGGGTAGATTTCCGCTCGTCTACTGAAACCTTTCATTCATTATTGACCATGTCAAAATTTATCACACATTTTCCACACAGATTACCTCACACGGTAGGGAAACATTCGTTTTATTACATTGACAATATTAAATTCAATCCCGCAAATTAATTCAACGATACCGAATAGAAATAGTTGAAACTTTTATCACTGTTAATTCTCAATTCAGTGAACAGAACAAGAATGATGCATCAAGCGTAAAATATGATATGATAGAGCACACTCTAAGCATTTCAAGTATTAAGTGCCGTGTTTTCATTATATCTGTTGAGTATTACATATCGATGATAGAGTACACTAAGTATTTCATGTTTTAAGTGCCGTGTTTTCATTATATCTGCTGAGTATTACATATCGATGAGAGAGCAAACTCTAAGTATTTCAAGTTTTAAGTGCCGTGCTTTCATCATACATGTTGAGTATTACATATCGATGATAGAGCACACTAAGTATTTCATGTTTTAAGTGCCGTGTTTTCATCATATCTGTTGAGTATTACATATCGATGATAGAGCACACTCTAAGTATTTCATGTTTTAAGTGCCGTGTTTTCATCATATCTGTTGAGTATTACATATCGATCAGGTATATCCAAGGTCTTCAAAGAATTACACTCCAAGCATTTCTTTCAAAACTTCTGCATCCTCAGGCACTAAAACTGTATTGGCCTGGGCATATACTATTACCTTAAGCTTATGGAGCCCCCATTTGGGGAAACGCATAATTTATTATCTATTTGCAAGTGATAAACTCCAAAAAAGACAGCAAATAATTATGAAAGTGGCTATTTTGATTCCTTCTGACGTTCTGTTTTCACGTCTACAATCGTGTTAATACAAAAACGTACTGTGATTCACAGTGGGTCTCTCTCCCAAGCGACACTCACACACATGGGTGAATATGGCTTGAAGTCCATCGTTTTCCACTATTTTCAAGGACCTGAAGACAACAGTCGTTGTCAACTGATAGTTCTTAAACCCATAGAAACTACAAAAGATTTTTTATAATCAAGTTATGAACACAAACAGCGAAACAACTTTACATTTGCATGGCTTCTCATATTTTCACATTTGTATCATTCACCAGTATGCCTTTAGTAGCCGAACAGTAGTACTTCACATTAGAATAACTTTAGTGTGTTTATTCTTTTCCAGACTATAATCTTAGATGTATCACAAATAATTAATTCAAGATTCCTAGGTCGATAACTAATTATTTCAAAGACTCGTTAATCAGTGCTAGCCTTTGAAATTACCTCCCCTGCCCATACCTAATTCAAATTCCCTGACTTCAGTTTAAAATGTCGCAAAAGTAATTCCCATTGAAACGATGCTATGGTTAAAATTATTGTTCAGAAGAGTATCATTTGATTTCGATATGATGTGAGCATGAGAAAGTAATGCATACTTGTTACTATGCATTTGCAAATACGATTTTACTTTCAAAAGTCATTTCTGTTTATTTTATTTTCATATCTTAGACATCACTTGACATGTTGAAATATGTTTATCACTTTATAGCAGTGTTTCTCAAACTTTTTTGTCTTGCGGCTCACCAAAAAGATCTAAAAAATTTCACGGCACACCTGAAAAGATTTTTTAAAAATTGTGGCGAAGAACTTATTTATTTTTACATATATATTTAATTTTAAATTTAATGTGAAGGATGTACCTGCTTTCGAGAGCAAATCAGATTGAAGTGAGGCTCCAAAGTTGACAAACAAGCGCGCATTTCATAATTAGAGCGATTGAGTTCTCCCGAGATCTCGCACAAGTCTCGCGTTACGAAAGGAGCCAGTGAATGACAGACTGACAGAGATTGCGTTTTTATATATGTTACTTTTTAACTTTTGCGACATTGATTTACAATTTAATTTTTCGATATGTACAAGGTTTCAAAACGCTAGCAATTTTAAATATTTTTCAAAACTCCCACGGCACACCTGCAAATCTCTCGCGGCACACTAGTATGCCGTGGCACACAGAATCACTGCTTTATAGCATATATGGGTATTCATGGATGTGTATAAGTGATTTTATTTGACTACAGCGAATAAATGAATCGCAGACTAAATGATTGACGGGTCTTTAGCAACCTAAGTTCTAATATTTGTAAAATATAAATAACATTTAGTAGTAGCAGATTCATCATAATTTATGGAAATATTCAAGATGACGTAATGCAATTAAAACTTTACGACTTGTTTTGCGGAAGTACCGGATTCTTTATTGTTTGACTTTTGATCGCTTAAAACCGGCACGAATACCAGACTCAAGAAAATCAATTGACTTAAAAGAACCGCCAGGTGGCATTAGTCATTTACTATTAAATTACCAAGGATTTACTATGGAAGATTACTTTGTTTCTGAAGGTTTTTATTATGTTGTTCCCCCATAATGGTTGCTGTTTCTTTTGTTTCCCTCTGTGTGTGTGTGTGTGTGTGTGTGTGTTACTTAAGAGCTTAAAACAATGTCACACAGTTATTTTTTATACTTCTTTTCTTTGTTTTAAGTTTGCAATAAGTGAGAGTTGAAATTTCAAAAATGAAATAAATAATGTTATTACTGGTAAGTGAAACTCCTACTAAAAATCTAATATAAATTGGCATTTAAAAATTCAAACTCTCCAGTTGTTACTCTTGCGTTAATATCAAGAATGATATTATCGAGGGCTAATAAAAATAAAGCATATATGTGTCAACTTTAAGAATCTAGATCTTAAGCTGTATAATTGAAAAGAGCAAAATCAACTAAGCAAAATCAATAAATAATTTATTTCTCAAAGTTCCAAAGTGAAAATATAAGAGATGTTTATAGAATTGTGATTTAAATCCCAAATAATCCTCAATGTCAAGTGACAAGTCCAAAAGTAATGAACATTCTGAATGAATTTTAATAGTCTTGAAAGCCCTGATGTACACAAGGATACGATCCAGAGTGTCCTTTGAATGATGTACACAAAGATACGATCCAGTGTCCTTTGAATGACGTACACAATGATACGACACAGTGTCTTCTGAATGATGTATACAATGGAAATATTCAGAGTGTCCTTTGAATGATGAACACAATGATACGATCCAGAGTTTCCTTTAAATGAGTTCTCAAAAAGCACAAAGTAGTGTTTTAGTCCAAATAAGTTCATGAACACTGTGATTCTAATAAATGTTTTAAATAAATAATTCCCCTCATATTGTATCTGAATACAACTGTATTTGATTCCACAGACTGATCTTAAAACAGGAATGAATTTTACCAAGCCTCTGTTTATACATATTTCACTTGATCTACGTCGCAATAGCATGTTCTGGAAAACTAATCTTCTCCGCGGAAAATTCCATTATCCTATTAAATAAAAAAATTTAAACATTTATTTGCCACTTATAATCATGACAACAGTCAGATATGCAAAAACTATCGACAACCCTCAATCACAATCATGACAAAAGTAATGTCTGCAAAACTTCTTTCCACAACCCTCTAATACGGCAAAAGTCAAGCACACAGTTTAAATTAAATATGCATAACACACTAACGAGAATAAATTAAGGTCTGTATTATCCTGTATTTGAGGGGCTTATACACAATGACAATATCAATACTTTTTGTAAAATGTTGGTGCAAAATTTTACAACAAATTTGAAGACAAATGTTTAGTTCTAAGGAGTTTACATTGTCCAAGTTAAAACACTTTAAATTATCCAAGTTTATTGTAAGGGCGGCATAGAGAACCAGCTAAGGTTTTGATAAACCGCGTGACCAACAACGCACGTGGAGAAAAGAAAGTGTCAATACTAACACGATATCATCGTCGACGGGCGACTGGAACTCATTTACAGCTTCCACTCACGGTAGAAAAGTCTATTTGAGTGGCGAAGAGCAAGTGAACTGCCCAAGGGATATTTAAACACCAAAACTAGCGGGATATAACGTCACAGTTAGTTACCATTGGTTTACGTAAACACCGAACCGATGCAGATGTTCGGTCATACATTTCCAGCTAACTTTTTAAACAACGGACCTATCATGGTGTATGGTCACGAGTTAACAACAGGCTATTAAACACCGGACCATTGTGGATATACGATCATAAAAATTCCTCTTTCTACGTCATTATTCTGACCTGGAGAGTTCCGTCTTTCCTTTCTGCATGGTTGTGGCAAGTGATAATAGAGATGAGATTACTTCCTAAACATCTATTTGGTATACTTTAACGTATTAAGTAAGTCTGGAGGATAACAATGTAATGATCATCTTTTCTGACAGCACTATCCATCTTTTGGGTCGAGACAATTAATTATCGACTTTAAGCCTAATTTGAGCCAGTTTAAATATCGGTGTTTAAATATCCCTTGGGCAGTTTACTTGCTCTTCGTCACTCAAATAGACTTTTCTCGAACGAATAAGAAGCTTCGAAAGCGCTTTTGTAAGATTAATAATACATGCTTGATGCAGGGTCATATATGCTAATGGTTCATTCTTAGCGTTAGTTTGGTATGTATTAGTAGAATTAAAACAGCCCCTAGTAATAACAGAGTAAGAACTCAAAGCAAAATGTCTGCCATAATGGCATAAATTTGTATTCAAAGATCCAGGAACGGCTTCCTCTTCTTAAAAAAAAAATACGTCCGTTATAAGGAAACAATTTCCGTGACATTTGACCTAAACAAAGTCATCCTCAGGGGGTACACCATAAACACACACACACACACACACACACACACACACACGCACATGCACACATATATAGACAACAAATATTTACATTTTGAAGCAAAATTGTATTACTTTATCTTTGTGCTGATCTATAGATGAAAATGAAACATGATGTTGTAAGAGTTCCCTTATGTGATATTATGCAAAATTATTTGGTCGCACAAAGAAACACGGTTAAATGGTATGTTTGGTACAGCATCACTAATGTTATCCATTAAATTAAGAAAGCCCGTATAGTGCCCAGGAAATTCCCATTTAGCTTAAAGTTTTCCGAAACAAACAATGTAACAAAGCCATCTGTGGCAAAACAGGAAAGTACATTTTTTTAAAAGAAGACATCTGTGGCATAACCGGGAAGGCAATTATTTTTTATATAAAACAACCCATCAAAATCGATTTGTAAATTAAATATAAAAGACAATCATCTTTGTCAAGACCGGGACGTTTTATGAGAAGCTTTTCCACAAGCCATTTCAGCTCACTTTGATCTTTTCCAAACATATTGAAAGCGATCAAATTATCACTGTTCCTTCTAAACTTCGGGAAAATGATTTAGACATCATTTTGGCAAGCATTGGTAGAAAATGAGACAACAAGCTTCCGACAGAGATGAG
This sequence comes from Sinohyriopsis cumingii, assembly GCA_028554795.2. NCBI lineage: Eukaryota > Metazoa > Mollusca > Bivalvia > Unionida > Unionidae > Sinohyriopsis > Sinohyriopsis cumingii. The sequence goes on from CM068834.1 coordinate 52,411,178, forward strand.
GGATAGAGAGAGAGATGTGCAGAAGAATAAATTTGAGAAATGCAACTGCAAACATGTTTCGTCATGAATATATATATATATATATATATATATATATATATATATATATATATATATATATATATATATATATATATATATGGCAGCAAAGAGCTATTTTGAATATTTTCCTGTGACAAGGCAGCTAAAAGAATCAGTATGTGCCTTGTGCATGAATAACGTTCACTAGTACTATAACAAATTAGCATAGTTTTCATCATCCCTCAACCATCTAGATTTTTAGATATTTACCTCTGTAGCAGACACACGTAAATACGTAAGCCAAGTCAGCTGCTCATTTGCAGCCCAAGTTACGCATTTGACCTCCAGTGCTCGTCTAACTGCGACAGGCAGTCACCAACAAGCCAACCCATTCCCAAGCTTAGCCCAAAGTAAATCTAAACCACATTACAGATTTAGCTTCTGTTTGAATTTATAAATGCTCTGCTTGTGATAATTAGGTTCATGCCTTCTACCTTAAAAATTAGGTGTTAAAATACGAAACTATCAAGTGAAACCTAAAAGCAAAAGACCAGACAAAGCGTGGTGAGATATCGAAGCTAGAAATTATATCCCAGTAGAATTATTGCAAGGGGGTTTGAAGGAAAGATGTTAAAATAATTGTATGTCGTGATAATTAACAAGAACCTAAACAACAGTAAAAGTAATAACATCAATAATAATAATAATAAGAAGAAGAAGAAGAAGAAGAAGACAATAAAATGATAAAAAATATAATTACTTGGGTAGATATTAGTGCAAACTTTGCTTCGTGTGCAAAGTTAACGACAACGACTGGCTGTAATTTTACAAGGCTGCAATAGGAAAGTTAAATTTTTTCATTTAGTCCAAATTCCTCATGAGTTTTTAATTGCGGTATCCAGTATCATTCCTTCCGAGTGCGTTATGTGTATGTCCACCTTAGGTTAGAATCAATCGTTAATATCTCGAGGGACTCGACTGAATGTCCATTCGAATTGTAGTGATTGTCTACTTTTGCGTTAATTTTATTGCGAAAGTGGCTTTTGTGGTTATTCATTCGCCTTCTGAAATCAATGGTTTCGCCGACATATTGAATGGCACATATCTTGCATGTCAGAAGATTAATTGTAGTATTGGCTTGACATCCCAATTTCTGATTAATCGTGTAGTTAACTCCTGTTGTCGAATTTCTGAAAAGTTTGGTCTCGGGCATATGTTTGCAAATTAGGTAACGCTTGTGTTTACAGTGTTCTGTGCCTGAATCTATAGTCTTTTTCGAAGTTATTCCGGCATGTACCATATACTCCTTGAAAATTTTAGGGCCACGGTAAGTAACCATAGTAATTTCTTGAAATATACCGTTGAGACGTTCAGACGAGTCAATATGGGGGTCACAGCTTGCGCATGATCTGTTTGTAAGTTTGTGGAATCGGGGTGAAAGGGGAGTACGAAGGGGACACGCTTGTTGATTTTCTTAGTTTAATATTACAAGAGTGTTCCTCCATCGAGGAGTCTAGATATATTGATAGCATCAACAATGTAGTTCCTTTTGCATCTTCTACTTCAATAATGTCTTTCAGCTGTCCAAGTCTCTTTTCAAAGGCGGCAGGATTATAACAAATACGTTTGATTCCAATACACATACCATAAGAGGGATTTTTTTATTACATGCTGGGGATGACAGCTGGTCTAGAGTAGATACTGGTGAGAGTCAGTTGGTCTGAGTATAATCAGTTTATATGTTCCTCTCCAAAAGGGTAGACTGAGTATCCAGAAAGAAAATGGACCAGATGGATCAGATCGATTTCTCCATGCTTCCTTGCAGGCTATGATACCTTCTTGTTTGGGATGTTGGTGTATAAGGAACATACATCTATGGTGAGTAGGAAAGGCGTATTCATCATCGTGTTGTCGGCAAGTTCTCACTTGAAGCTACATTAAATTTTTGTTGCACTACTTCTAAAGACGTAATTAAATTCAATGATAAACAGTTCTTTATCACCTAAAAAATTCAATAATTATACAAAGCGTTTCCAAAACCAATGATTATCCAAAGCGTGTCCATGCATGCATCCAGCTTCTTCAGTAGTGTGGTCTTCAACAAGATGGAACAGACTCGGTTTCACTAGAGACCTGGAGTAATCGATTTCATGTTACGAGACATTGTTCTGGTTGTCAGTATACTTTTTCCACTGTCACGTATGTAGGTCTCTTTTGGGTGGCATGGGAGCAACACATAACTTATTTGCTACTATCCACTGTGCAGGAAATATTTGCCCGTTAGTTGTAAGCATTACCTGTGTAATACACAAAAAGAAGTTCCATTAAGTCGGTACTTCAGTTGTGAACTGGGTAAAGTGTCCAATTGTTTGCGTGATTGGTCATTAAATATTGATTCTTTAAAACCGATTTTGGTACCAGCACTAAATGTATGAATTTTCCTGCTCCCACACATACAAGTGAATTTGGCAGGTGTTCTACTAAATGTTTCAAGGAAAGTAAAACAAATGTTGCTATTATTCAAAGAATGAAGGTGAGACTAGTTCTTGATGGATTTAAATTTAAATTAAAGCAGTATATATATATATATATATATATATATATATATATATATATATATATATATATATATATATATATATATATATATATATATATATATATATATATATATATATATACACGTGCTAACGTAAGACCGCTCCGGTATATACACGTGCTAACGTAAGACCGCTCCGGTGATCTAGCGGTTCGAGCGTCTACCTTGGATGCGGGAGGTCGCGGATGAAAATCCCCTTGTGAGTCAAGTCAAAGACTTTTTAAAAATGGTACTTACAAGTGCCTCGCTTGGCGTTCAGCATTACGAAATTAGTGTTAGGACTGGTCGACTGGTATCAGGATAATGTGAATGGGTTGGACATCATGCTACATGTCTGCGGCACGATGTCCCAGTACTAGACATCACTATAAACTGCCACACTGAAGCCATCATAGCGATATGACTGAACATTTTTAAAACTACGTTAAAAATCCAAATCACACAAACACACACACACCCCCAAACACACACACCTAAATACATACGCTAACGTAAGAAGTTACCCTTATTACTTTGATTTGATTTATATAAGGTTTAAAAAATATTTGACTCTTGCAAATAATTTTTTCGAAAACTGTGTCTTTCATTTGGTGTTTAATTTCAGTATATTAATTAAGATTACATAACTATCTCCTCAAATGATGATCTATATTTCATTCAGTTTTTGAAACAGCAGTTAAATTACAAGTGTTCGCTGATAATCTAAGACAGAAGATCAAGAGAGGAAGAAAAAGTGTATTCGCTTGCACCACGCTAACATGCAAAATAATTTTACTGTGGGGAGTGGGCCTTATTAAAACCAACATTTTGAACGGTATTTCTTGCAAGCTTACCTTTCTTGTAGGTGCCCGTGCACAACAAACTGACCCTACTAAAGCTGTAATCACTGAGTAGCATACATTGTACATAAAAAAGAAGATAATTAATTGTTTATTGCTTGGAATTTATTTTAAATATCTTATCTTCACCTCAACACTGCTCAGCGCTTTCAATGAGAACGTTTGATACAATTGCCTCATGTCTGTTTTTACATGTGCAGGGCTATGTTCATACTAGCAGTGTATGTGTTATATCCTTTAATAATTCTAGCAGTGTATGTGTTATATCCTATAATAATTCTAGTCAGTGTATGTGTTATATCCTATAATAATTCTAGTCAGTGTATGTGTTATATCCTTTAATAATTCTAGTCAGTGTATGCGTTATATCTTTTAATAATTCTAGTCAATGTATGTGTTATATCCTTTAATAATTCTAGCAGTGTATGTGTTATATCCTATAATAATTCTAGTCAGTGTATGTGTTATATCCTATAATAATTCTAGTCAGTGTATGTGTTATATCCTTTAATAATTCTAGTCAGTGTATGCGTTATATCTTTTAATAATTCTAGTCAGTGTATGTGTTATATCCTTTAATAATTCTAGTCAGTGTATGTGTTATATCCTTTAATAATTCTAGTCAGTGTATGTGTTATATCCTTTAACAATCCTAGTCAGTGTATGTGTTATATCCTTTAACAATTCTAGTCAGTGTATGTGTTATATCCTTTAACAATTCTAGTCAGTGTATGTGTTACATCCTTTAATAATTCGAGTCAGTGATAATTGCTAAGATAAGTACAAAATTGTAAAAGAATCTAGCAACCCTCTCACATGTTAATCTTTGAATGAACCTATTTTTGATCAGAATTTATTTTAATTAACATCAAATTTCTATTGTTAAACGACTCTTTCTTTAAAAGACGGTTAAGTCTTTGACAAAGTTTTCACCCTAACCTAGTCTGAAATAAAATTGCTACATTAATAAGCTAGCTATGCTGCTGCCATGTTCGGACGATAAAATAATTTCGACTAAAGACGTACAATTGCCAAACTTGATTCATAGTTGCGAATATTGATAGTTCTGCTTGGAAAAAAGTGGAATAATTAGAGTACGTTGGAGTTTACGGTATTCAGGTCCTTTTTCTTTTTGCCGATAAAACATTCAGGTTTTAAAAGTTCATTCAATATTAGTTTTTTTGTCATCTACGTATAGATGTTGTTTAAGTTTTATATAAAACAATAACAAAACAAGCCTATATTTACTGTCACACACACACATATACATATATATATATATATATATATATATATATATATATATATATATATATATATATATATTCAGTTTCTAACATGACAAGGTTGTTGCATACTCCAAGTTTGTAACGTAACAAGTTTATTTCATATTCTAAGTTCTATATGTCCTAACGCACTGACTTCTTCTAATGCGTCTCACAATACCATCTTTTTATCAAACATAACTTCCTATTTGAAATATAAATTAATTTGTACGACAACACTGAATACATATTTTATACAGGCAAATATTATTCAGTACATAGATATGTGTGCCAGGAAATGGTATACCCTTTTAAAAAGCAATACACAACATACTTTTACAATACTGATGGAAATGTCATGTTTAATTTCGCGCAGGGCATAAAATGCAGTCCTGAATCTCAAGAACTTTTTTACTCTGTGGGATCAATTGTCGTTAGCCATAACTTCTATTTAGATGGACATTTTGTTAAAGACATTTAATTGTACTCAGTAATATGATAATGATATTGCCATTATGTTAAAGATAAAAATTTAACTAGCATATACAGTGGGACCCCGCTATAACACGGTAGTTGGGAGCCATAGAATCCGACCGTGTTATGAACCGAACCGTGTTATATGCAACCAAGTCAGTTAGCTGAAGAAAATATACCACCCTCCACCAAAAAAAATAAATATATATGTTATGTTAATAAAGTTTTATTCTTGTTCTTATGTTCTTATTCTGAAAGCTTACGATGAATTTCTTTTCATAAAACTAGACCTGACAGTTTTATAGTTATCACAAAATATGTCATGACATTGCCCCACAGTGCCCCAGTGGTGGTCAGTCTACCCGAGGCAAGAGCCAATTACGAAACCAATGATGATCACGGTGCCCAAGACCAAAGCTAATTACGAAACCAATGATAACGGCGCCTAAGACCAAAGCTAATTATGAAACTTAAAGAGGCCTTGTCTTGACGGATGTTATTCTCGGTGGTAACCCAAGACGAATATATTCTTCTTTTTATTTTATTTACTATCATACGGCTATACATTGCACAATGAACCAACATATTTACACCTACATCCTAATCTGATCTTAAACAGTGCTCTACTCTACATCCCCTTCGGCTTCGCGACCCTGCCTTCTCATCTCAGATCATTAACTTCATAATTAGCTTTTGTCTGGATCACCGTAACCATAGTCATTTTCATAATTAGCGCCATGGCAACGTTATCTTACTGTATATTTCCCCTATGTGACAATAATGTCCTATATGTGGCTAATAATCTTCGAAATGTCGGTGATTCTGACTTCAGGCGAAGATGACAGACACAACAACAACAAAAACGACAAGGACACAATTGTCAAACCGTCTTACTATGCTTATAGGGGAAGATATATTAATTCACCCAAGATGTCCTGAGTAAGAAAACACACGATTAGATATCATTGGTTGGGTTTTTTTACAAATTAGACCTAACCTATTGGACCTAACTTAACACGGAAAGAATTACAAAATTGAGGAAATACCAGAATGAGTCAGAAAATGAAATCTTTTCTTGTATAACACTATTAATGCTAAAATAATAGAATGCATGTTCAATACACATAGTTTATATGTGCGAACTCAAAACTGATCACTTTGAGAAAATGAGGTTTGAAAATCGAGCTGGGGTTGGTCTGCAATATACATTATTTCAAGCATCGCAACAACTGAGCTTTAGTTGAATTCCAACGCGTCTAATAAAATGCTTGAATCATTTATATCATTCATTCCATCTTGAACACTCTTGCTTTAAAGTCTCAGAGATTTACCAGCTTCTATTTCAATTTAATTACTTTAGAGATATCGATTAATCTGCCACAAATGCCCTCTGGCGTAGATCATAAGGCAATTGACTTTAGGGCAATACTATTAAACAAGCCGGTAGAAAAGAAAAGAAATAATGCCATTGACCTGAGATTGAAAGTTTAGTTAGGGCTTATTTATCAGGTAAGACAGCACTTACATTCAACTTAGAATCAGATTTTTTAAATCAAGACGACATTGCTAAATGTGTTTGCAATTTTGAACAACGTCTAGAGTTAATGCAAGACAGGGCAACGCATATGTTTTAACTATATATATATATATATATATATATATATATATATATATATATATATACACACACACACACAAACATATTTACACACAAATCAGATAAACAGCCACAAAGAAATATTTTCAAGGGGATTTTTGAGACTGTCGAATTTGTGCCCTGTAGATTTGAACACGAGGATCCGCGGATTACGGCACATATCGCCTTGCCTGCTCGGGCAATAAAAAAGGTTGTAAATTACAGTAGATATAAGATATTGTGTTTAACATAAACACTTTCATTGCTGGTGTATATATGTTTTTCTGTATCAACTTACGTATGCCTTGATCGCTTTTAGAGCAATTAGAAGGGTATGTGTGTTATGTTGAGAGTTAATTACTGGGCTGCCATGCGAGTCAGTCAAAACAATGGATGTAGTTGTAGGAATACATATATATTTGCTGGGTTTGGTGATTCTCCTCCTGCGAAGGGCACCAGATATATTCCGACAAGAAAGGCTGACAATGTCTGGATCATAACTTTGTCTCTCTCTGTCGCCAAATTGTACCATGTTAAGAAAAGTAGTTCTTTATATAGTTCTTAATGGCCGGGAATGACATCTGAGGTTTCTTTCTCCACTTGACACAAAAGGCCGATTATATGCTCTCATGCGAGCGTGTCTGCTATGCACAAATGATCATACCTATTATACCAACTACTTGCATTCGGACCATCCCGGCTTTTTCTATGAAGACGAAACATGACTCAGATAAGTGTTGGGATTGTAATTTGCTGAACAAACATAAATTTTATTTGTTGGGAATTTGCTTGCAAAAATAGAAAAACAGCAATTTATTCGGACCATCTCGGATATGTATGCGATGCATGTGACAAAAAAAAGTGCATTTAGAACATTTCAGTCAGTCCTACATCGAGATGAAAAACTAGGCAGATGTTCATTCGTAATGCTTTTGCAGCAATCGGCATACCTATGAAGTTTGTTCTGTAGGCTTGATCAAGAAGTTGCAAATTTTACGACTAGGTTCCATCTTTTAGTGGGGATGCGCGGGTAGTCGAGAATGGATGACGGTTTGTACATGCAGACAAGGCCATGGGTGCCGTAATCCGCATATAACAGGCTGGATCTTCCGAAGGGGACGAATTACAAATTATTAACCTGTATGATAACATTCTTAAACCGTGCATAATTTTGCTTCATATTATCACGCATCTTCCATTAGGATCCCAAGGTATCAATATATGTTGCGTAGCTATTTATCATGAAAGTAAAATAACACAACACAGTAATTAAAATCATAAATATGTCTTCTTGCAAGCATTTTAGTATAAAAGCTGCAAGATTGTAACAGCTGTTTTAAAATATGGTAAACTGCAATATGTTCATGACCTGAAGTGATTTGGCTAATTTAAATCAATGTCAGTACAATCCAACCTTTAAAGTGTTGTTGTTGTTGTTGTTGTAGGGTTTAACGTCATTTTTCAGCACACGATAGGCTATACATGGCGGCCAGTATTAATGGTGGAGGAACCCGGGAAAACCCCGGAAAGAACCACCGACCCACGAGAAGCTACTGGCAAGCTTTCTCACATACCCACATTGGCCGAATCCGAGACTCGAACACACGCAGACAGAGGTGAGATGACAGTGATCCGTAACGGAGAGCGCTTTAGACCACTCGGGCACCCGGGGCCCCTTCAAAGTGTTGGCGAAGTTAACATTATTAATCTTAATTAATATCACAATGACAAATAAGGACAATTTGTATTTATTTATTTATTTATGTTCATACTCATTTTTATATTATTATAGCATGCTAGCCATGTCCTCAAGTTTTATTCGACTTACCGATATGGTGCCAAATGTAGTGATAGCGGTGTAATTTGAAGACTTTATAATACGTACGATGACAGTCGTAATAATCAATACAATATTAAACTTCATTTCATTCCCAGTAGAACTGAATATCTTGCTGAGCTGTTCAAAAGAAGGGGTGCATATTAAACAGTTGGTTTTAAAACCACATTCGCCCTTATTTGCCCAACTGTAGCTGACAGGCATTAACTGGGATCGCAATCCTTGCTCTGGTATTAGCATTCAATCAATTTCCTGTCAGGCGAGGCTCCAGTGTGATATATGTCTAATACAACGTCCACTGACCGGTCTGAAAATGACCACCGAGGAATTATAAGAAACCTGCTGCTCAAGCTTAGCGTTCATAAAACTAATTTCCGGATCGTGTAAGACGAAAGATTGGATGGATGCTGCTCCCCACATATTTTTATCACTTAAACCTTCAGTAATAAAGATCTTTTCATTCTGGTTTTCATATGTTCCAGTGCTGCAAAAAAGGAATCAATTTTAAATGTAAATAATTGTATCCATTTTTACAGAACATACACATTTATCGTCAGAATTTGTTTTCGTATTTTCTTTCTTCATAGAATAAAGTATATTAAGTATATGAACATATACTGTAAGGCAAAACGCAATTTTTGTTCATAGTGAGACAATTTCGTCTACCTTTTACGTGTCTATGCACTTAAAGTAATTAACAGAAAAGAGTGAAAAGCAACAAGCTTTGTACAAAAATGTATTTCACTTGAATGAAAAGTGAAAATATTTTTAAAAAACTTTTGGTATTACGAATTGAATCCCCAAGTAACAATAGAATAACATACACAATTCCTAATAATTTGAAGTTCTGAATTCACTATAAATCCAAGTCTGTATTTCCAAGAATGTTTTCCGAGTATTTTTGTATTTCCCTTGAAAATCCACGTGGATTAAACAATTTGAAGAAATAAATTCCAGCCCAAATGAATACTGAATGCAACTATAATACAAACTGATTCTGCTAGATGTTAAGCACGAATGAATATTTTTTTCCAATAACAAGATTATATAGCCTTCTATCTGACCTCAGGTCATAATGACAATTTTCTAAAACATAAACTTTACCTAATGGAAATTAACATTCTAGAAAGTTATTAATATATGCAAAAATATTAGCTATAGTTAGCAATCTGTTACTAAAATTACAATATATAATCTGGACTATGTCAGGTACACCAGGTAAATTGTAGGGGAATCCCAATAGTCGAGACCCAGACCCCAAAAAACATATTTACTTCTATCAATAATGATACTGATAATAAACCCATACACATAGAAAATAGTCTAGCTAATTACTAGTTGTTTTCAGAATCAAATTAAAAATTAAAAATCAATAATTCAGGTCATGTAGAAAACAAAAAATTAAAAAACTAAAAATAACTAACAAACAATAAAAATTAAATATACAGAACACATCAAAATTGCTCAACATTCAAAAAAGATTAATGAAGCAATATAGCTGTTATTTCTTAAGCAATAGGTCAAGAAAAATATACTTAGTGGCCTACACTTTTTTGCTGTGTTTGATGACAATAATCAAGTAGGGCATTGAGAATGTACCAACCACTAATATATATATATATGTCTGACTCTGATGTCAAACACACACGCGCGCGCGCGCACACACACACACATACACACACACACACACACAATAAGCTACAAAATATAGTTATTTTTTCACTCTAATTATTTGTAACATCGGTTTGTTATATCTATGGTCTCTGGTTGAACTGTGAGCGACCAGCCAGAATGTATGCATTATTCAAATCGTTT
>CM068834.1:53080959-53105959 GCA_028554795.2 Sinohyriopsis cumingii
TCCCCTAAGTCTTGAACTAAAACCGCAGTTCTCTCCACTATGTCCTTGAACTAAATTGTGTTCAACAAATTATATTTCGGCACCTAATTCAATATCATGAAGCCACACGCCAGTGACAGTTTTGGTTTGACAGATGTTAAATTAGGTCTAATTATATACTTATATATCTACTTTAGTGGCATCTCTTGTTAATTATGGCATATCTCTGATTTATTTAGCAGCAGGATTTGTAATCATAGAACTAGGAAGCCTTACAAAGACTGATATAATCAGAAAATACCGACTGAAGGAGGAAATGGGTCTAAAATCCACTCATATATTATTCATTATTGTCATATTTACGTGACTTTCTATCCAACACAACGTTTTTTGTGATCACTATCCAACACCCCACATTTACTATCCAAAACATCGTTTGGAGTCCTCTACTTTCAGTCTTGTACTATACATAGACCCCACATTTCATATCCAACATACCACATTTACTATCCATTTACTATCCGCCGTTACTAGTCAACATGGCGTTTGGAGTACCCGACACATTCTGACCACACAGGGTTGGATGTAAAAGAATGAATACAACATAAAATGTTAATCCCTTATAAACAAACATAACATTACTATCATCCCCTTATTAACAAATTTAACCCTATAACTGCCACAGCATGAAATGTTAAACAAAACCCAACACATTATATAGCCATTATAATTGCTATAACCCATCCGGCGAAATGCAAGGCGGGATAAAATATTCCACTTTTGTCCCATAGAGTCAAATAAAGATAAATTCCATTTATGTGCAATGTATTCTCTCTATTTTTAAATTTCCATATGGTTTAATATTAGCGTTAGACGTGATACCGTTCCAGGTAACATAGTATTAATAAGTCAAAAGGGTTGTGTCATGTTAAATTCCTGTTAGCCCTCTTCTTGTCCCATCCCAACAGATCACCCTGGCACTTTTTTCATGAATAGAATGGCCTCGACGACACGTTTCCGTACGAATACACATTCCATATACTGCCTCTATATTTTATTAATATGGATAATAACATAAATTTGCATGCACAAGAAATATATAAACTGTATTAATTTGGATTATGCGCATAACACTTCGTTTTAAAGAATTCTTAGTTTTTTCTGATTACTTGTTTAATTATGGGACGTCGCTGCTGGGAATATATTCTTCAGCCCGAAATAACTAGCCAGTTACTAGGAGCAACGTGGTACTGGAGACGTCGACACATTCTTTTTGGGGTCGGTTCCTGCAGAATCACTCATTGTTATTATTATTAATATTATTACAACTATTTAGGTGCAGATCACTAAGTCAGCCAAGTCAAAAGATTTCAGTATGAACAGAAAAATATTTAATTTGGAAGCTACACTGAACTGAGGAAATTTCACACACTCAGCAAATATCGATACCTGTTATGATATACATAACTAAATTTTTCAGATACTTAAATTCTCTGCTTATTGTTATATAAATACTTGTATACTATTAATTTTATCTGTAAGTGCGATTTTATTGATACATTCTGTTAACAAAACTCATGTAAATTATATCAGACTTATATTCTTAACAGAGAATGTGACCTAGTGGTATAGGAGTGCGGACAATCTTTCGATCGACTTTAGAAACTTATCTCAGGTTTAAATCTCGCGACTGACATACTGTCAGCGTTTACACACACACAAAAATAATATTATGCGGATGTGTGTGCCAGCGATGCACTGAAATAGATAAAATATCATTGAGTGAGTGATTGTAAAACTTAACCTAAGTGTTCATGCCTGGGCCCCCTTCCGAACAAAAATAAGGGTGTTCATTGTATAGCACCCGTGCTCACTTGGGTGTGTGTGTGCTTGATTAAAATTTAATGAACTAAAATTCAGCCTGGACAGCCCTCTCAATCTCTAAAATTTCGTTTACCACTTCGCAATTCACACATAAACGAATTATTTTTAACAATTAATCACGAAATTCATTCAAAAGATATTCAACCTTTATCAACTTGGTCGCTTTCATTCCTTTTAGTTTTTTTCATAAAAGGCTTTAATTAATAAAAATGCATTGTCACAAATAAAATTGACACGCTTCCAAGGCTCCGATTGTGCAATGGGACCTTGATGAGGGGGGGGGGCCTCAAGGTCGGTGCCACTATTTGGTAGGTCTCCCCTTTCATGGATATTACCAATCTTAAAAACAAGCCTCAGTCTGGCCTTTGGATGATTAATGAGTCAATGTTTCTTGGCTAAAAAAATGTATTTTCTTTAGCCCCCGTTTCACAAATGGAACCTTGATGTGGTCCGTCCCCCCGCCCCATTCCTTGCCACTTTTGTTTGGGATGTGAGTCGCCCCCTTCTGTTGCTAATTAACTTGAAACGTCCGTTATATCTAACATATGTATAATTATTCCTTCTTTGTTTTGAAATAAACCAGTTCTTGTCAGTAAAAAAGGTGAGAATAAGTGCAAAGCATTATACATTCTAGATCCACTTCGTAATGTAAATATATGGCATTTTAGAGATCACCTATCACCTTTAGATGAATGTCAAGTAATTAATCAGTCAACTGAAGTTAACAACAAATGACGAAGGTGATGTGTCACTTACAAAACTTATTTTCTGTTTTATTTCTTAGGATCTTTTGCTTTTCAAGGTTTATTTATTATTCATGTTATGATTCACCGTATCCTATCTACCTTACTTTGTGTACTTCTGTCTTTTCAAATCATGCACAGATTTGGAGAATAAAATTTTACAATCTAACTTATATTGTAATAATGATAAAGTACTGAACCTGAATCAGCAAAAGGATATAAGAAGACATTCAAATATTCAAAAAGAGTACTGTTAAATGGGAAGTTGATACGTGCCTCCCAATTACTGTTCCTGATCCCGATACCCCTTGTAATACCCTTAAGACCTTTTTACTCGGGATTTAGGCACACGAACTTAGCATGCTATACTTGAACCCCGCTACACTGGTAAACTTGCTGGTAGACCGATCAATATATAGAGGCAGATGTTAGAAAAATATTGTAGCTGTGGTCTGAGGTAATGAGTCGCAGTACGTCAGTTCTATAAGAAATAATACATAACGTAAATAACATATTTCTGCCTGTCTTCATCTCTCAAGCAATTAGAATTTACTTGTATTAAATACGAAATGGAGCATCCATGCGAGAATATCGTTTACATAGCTGAGTCGAGCATTTCCTACAATTATATAACAGTTATTATTTGAGAGATATAAATATTCATTCGGAACTATGTATACTATTTTTCATATTTACCAATCATGGGATCATGTATGTGGTACAGCAAGACACGAACATACTTGGTAATAGGCACTGTTATGTTGAAGTATGAGTTATTTCACTTATCTGTTAAGAAAGATTATATGCCTAATCAGATATCACGTCATCACAGGTTCGAATCACACTCGAGGAGGTCTGACAGAGCAGATCCTATATACAATTAACCCAACCATGGCAAGATATTGCATATGGTATTCAAGTACCCCACCATGGCAGAATAATGCAGACGATAATCAAATACCCCACCATGGCAATAATACTCATAATATACAAGTACCCTAATTTGGCAAGATAATGCACATGATAAACAAGTACCCCAACATTGCAAGATACTGCATAATATATACAGGTCCCCCCCCCCATGGCACGATAATGCATATGATATTCAAGCAGCCCATCATGGCAAGATAATGCATATGATATACAATTACCCTACCATGGCATGATACTGCATATGATATACAGGTACCCTACAAAGACAAGATAATGCATATTATATTCTTGTACCACACCATAGCAAGATAATGCATATGATATTCAAGTACCCCGCCATGGCAAGATAATGCATATGATATTCTTGTACCCCAACATAGCAAGATAATGCATATGATATTCTTGAACCCCACCATAGCAATAATGCATATGCTATTCTTGTACCCCACGATAGCAAGATAATGCATATGATATTCAAGTACCCCACCATGGCAAGATAATGCATATGATAAACAAGTACTCCGCATTGGCAAGATAATGCATATGATATTTAAGCACCCAATCATGTCAAGATAATGCAGATGATATACAAGAACTCAGCCATGGCAAGATAATGCATACGATAATCACGTACCCCACCATGGCAAGATAATAAATATGATATTCAAGTACCCCACCATAAGAAGATAATGCATATCATACAGAAGTACCCTGCCACGGCAAGATAATGCATATGATATACAAGTACCCCGCTATGGCAATATAATGCATATGATATTCAATTACCCCACCATTGCAAGATAATGCATATGATATTCAAGTACCCCATCCTGGCAAGATATTGCATATGATATACATGTACCCCACCACGGCAAGATAATGCATACGATATTCAAGTACCCCATCATGGCAAGATACTGGATATGATATACAAATACCCCGTCTAGGCAAGATAATGCATATGATAATCAAGTACCACAATATTTCAAAATAATGCATATGATATTCAAATACTCTACCATGGCAAGATAATGCGTCTGATATTCAAGTACCCCATCATGGCAAGATACTGCATATGATATACAAATACCCTGTCCAGGCAAAATAATGCCTATGATATTCAAGTACCGTGCCATAGCAAGAAAATGCGTCTGATATTCAATGGCTACATAATTCATAATTCATGTCAAGATAATGCATGCGATATACAATTACCCTACCATTGCAAGATAATGCAAATGATATTCAAGTACCACACCATGGCACGATAATGTACATGATATTCAAGTACTCCGCATTGGCAAGATAATGCATATGATATCCAAGTACACCACCATGGCAAGATAATGCAGATGATATACAAGTACCCTGCCATGGCACGATAATGCATACGATAATCACGTACCCAACCATGGCTAGATAATGGATTTGACATACAAGTACCCCACCATAACAAGATAATGCATATGATATAGAAGTACTCTGCCATGGCAAGATAATGTGTATGATATACAAGTACCCCACCATGGCAAGATAATGCGTATGATATTCAAGTACCCCATTATGGCAAGATACTGCATATGATATACAAATACCCTGTGCAGGCAAGATAATGAATATGATATTCAAATACCTCACCATTGCAAGATAATGCGTTTGATATTCAAGTACCCCATCGTGGCAAGAAATTGCATATGATATACATGTACCCCACCATAGCAAGTTAATGCGTCTGATATATAAGTATCACGCCATGGCAAGATAATGCATATGATTTGCATTAAGATAATGCATATGATATACAAGTATCCCGCCATGGCAAGATAATGCATATGACATTCAAATACCACATAATGCAAGATAATGTCTATCATATTCAAGTACCACACCGTGGCATGATACCACAAATGATATACAAGTTCCCCACCATGATAAGATAATGCATCCGATATTCAAGTACCCAACCATGGCAAAATAATGCATATGATATTCAAGTAACCCACCATGGCAAGATAATGCTTATGATATTCAAGTAACCCATCATGGCAAGATAATTTACATGATATTCAAGTACCACACCATGGCAAGATAATGCATATGATATTCAAGTACATCTCCATGGCAAGATAATTCATATGATATTCATGTACCCCAATATGGCAAGATAATGCATATGATATTCAAGTACCCCACCATGGCAAGATAATGCATTTGATATACACATGTACCCCACCATGGCAAGATAATGCATATGATATTCAAGTACAACACCATGGCAAGATAATGCATATGATATTCAAGTAGCACACCATGGCAAGATAATGCATATGATATTAAAGCACCCCACCATGGCAAGATAATGCATATGATATTCAAGTACCCCACCATGGCAAGATAATGCATAAGACTTTACCGGAAACCCAGGTCAAGACCTTTCTTCCACATATTTAAAAATATGGATATGGATGAATTAGAGAACCATTAAAATATAGTTACCTCAAGCAATACATGATTATTGCACGTGCTGGAGCTGGGGACTGAACTAAGTACTGACAGTTTATATTTAATCAACAGTAACAAGAAATGAACTAGCCCTCATTATTTGGTTTGCTTTTATTTTATAGTAAAGCTGAAAAAAGTAACACTTTTCAATTTCATACAGTGTTTTCAAACAAATGCACTCTAACTTGCACAATTACCAATGGATGTTTTCGAAGAAAACGATGTCGCGATCGTTATTCCTAGAAATTTCAACAATACCTTCTGGCACAAATTAAACTGATTTCTGTACAGTCAGTCCTTTGTTGTTTCTTTTTAAGCATTGCAGTCAGGTGTAAACATATGGTATGTAAAGGTACGTTACTTTAGATTATTTATGATTCAACAGCTAATGATAAACATAAAAACACACCTTTAAATCAGGCGACTTAAGAAGACATCCGGCATGGATAATCCCGATTTTTCCAGCTTGTTTGCAAAACACATTATAAATAGGGCATCACATCTTGCATTAATTTATAGCCATCAGTTAGTACCAAAGAAAGCTTTAGGCTTGCGTTCATTTCTGTTCATCAGTTTGCATGAAGAGAAGTGTTGGGTAAGTTACTAAATTTGCTTGAATTTCATTTTTATTTTCTAAATTTCATGTGATCCAGCAGATACTGTCCTTTTGCGTTATATTCATGATTGAATAATATACAGTTTATTTTGGGAATATAGTAAAATTTTCTTCAGGCAATTATTTCTATTTGAACTTTGCCAGGGGCGAGAAGAACATACATTTTGCCAAGAAAAGCAAACCTGACATGTAATCCGACGTTAGCAGAATTCATATAAGAATTCTATGCAGTGAGATAATGTTTTAAATTACTCATATAGTCTCGTACTAATGCATATATATATATATATATATATATATATATATATATATATATATATATATATATATATATATATATATATATATATGTGAATCAACAACGACAGATTTTTCCTATTTAATTTTTATAGGCTGATGTGTCCCAGTAAATTTCATATAGGCTGATGTGTTTCAGTATATTTGATTTAGGATGATGTGTCCCAGTGCATTTCATATAGGCTGAGGTGCCCCAGTACATTTCGTATAGACTGATGCGACCCAGTACATTTCATGTAGGCTGATATGACCCATTATATTTCATATAGGCTGATGTGTCCCTGGACATTATATATAGACTGATTTTTTCCCAGTTAGTTTTCTGGTGGCGGATGTTTCTAATTTAATTGTATACAGGATTTTGTGTCTCATTATAATTTTATATAGTCTGATTTATTCCATTTCATTTTATGTAGCGTGATGTTTCCTATTTACATGAGCGAATCAGAGCAAAATCAAGGGACAAAATCTTATCAGATGCACAAGCCAGTAAAAGAATAAGAATACGTTAAAATAGTTGCTTGTCTGATGCACTTATTAAAGTTGCATATAAATCTTGTAGTTGACAGTGAGATCAAGTTTAATGCTTTAAACTGTTCCCCTAACACTCCCCAAAGAGAAAATAATAATACAGAAAAGAGAGTGTAACATTTGTAATCGTATAGGTATCCAATTATGGTGTATATCTGAAGATTAAAATACTCTAAAGGGAGCAATAAGACACAATGATAAAAAAAGAAAATGGAGACAAAATAACTTCTTAATTATTAACCTCTTCAAACAAGTGCACTGATTTTCGAATAAACAAACGTGCAAATCGATATTCTTGTGAATAAGAAACTTTTTCCATAAAACCTTTATAGCTAAAAAGAATACCAATAAGATATGATCATGATTTCAACAATTCTCGAGTTTAATTTGTGGGAAGATTATGCTGAAAATCACGTACCAGTTGTAATTACTTCCGATTCACTGTATGTTTACTTCCAATTAAATGTATGCTTATTACTTCCAATTTACTGTATGCTTATTACTTCCAATTCACTGTATGCTAATTACCAATTCACTGTATGCTTCATAACATTTATCATTTCTTAGATAGCACAAAGGGTTTCCTCTGTTCTTGGCAGAAACATCATTAAATGGCCTTATTCAAGACGGTGACCGTTCTTTCGGGCCTTATGATCCTTGTGGCTATAATTACCATCCCATCAGTTGAGGGAAATCCAATAACAGACTGCTGGGAAACATGGAGTCGGTGTTCCAGATGGAGTTCCCCCGCCACCGGAATACTCTGGCAATCCTGTGAGGACAGATGTAAATGTAAAGGTTACGCCACCGGTACCTGTAGGGAAGTTCCTTCAAGGTGTCCCCTCACAAACAAGGCTTGGCAGTGTCAGTGTTCTGGAAGACTATCTGGACCAAAACCTGACAAATGTTGATCTTGAATGATATAATTATATGTTGCTTCATTGTTTATGAAGGACAGAAAGTGATTGACTGAATATAAATACCAAAATAAAAAAGAGCAATTGTTTAAAAAGTTGGCGCTGCATAAAGAGACGTCTGACCTTAAAATCACATTGACTGAAACAGAATCGATGAGGCACATTGTTATTTGTTCGGATGCTTTTGCTTCAACATGAAAAAATGAACATAGATAACTCGTATCCTTTCCAGCTAACGTAGCTCTTAAAGTTTGATCTGGATTAACCTTTCATGGCTAAGTTTATTGTTTTGCATCGTTTGTATTAAAATAACAAGAGCTGAATTTTAATTTCCATGAGCTTTCATATTTTTTTATAAAATTACAACCAGTGCATATCGCATAACATTAAATGTTTACTATTTAATTATTTAAATCAGTTGTATGAGAAGAGTGTCATAGACTGCTGAAACAAATAAACATTAAATGCTTCAGAGGCAAATAAAACAAGTTTTAATAAATTATGAACTTGCTGTCATCATCGTATTGTACATTTCGTGAACTTTGCAAAATTTCTGTCTTTACTGAGTAGAAAGGTTTCATGAAATTTACACACTTTCGGTCATCACTGTATATAATGGTTTCATAAAATTTACGAACGTCCTTCATCACTGTTTACAAGGTTTTATGAAATCCGCAATCTTTCTGCCATCATTGTATAGAAAGTTATCATGAAATTGACGAGCTTTCTATCATCACCTTATGGAATGTTTTGATGAAATATCTTTTTTAATTTCATCACATTATCATTTACAATATCCAAAGAATGTCTTCAGAAATAAAATGGTCACATGTTCAGTATAATTTGAGATAACGTTTCGCAGAAATTCCCAAGAGTCATTGTACGGAGTCTTTGTACGACAAGCCATGACAAATATTTAATTAATTATAAATGGTGCAAAATCCATTTAGTGTTTGAGTGTAGACTGAGAAACTATTTCCGTTGTCTTTTTGCCAAATGGAAATGTACCTCAGAGGTTAACGTGCCTGACTCAACATCAGGATGTTCTCTCCACGGTAGGTCGGCCAGACTGTACTAATGCTAATCTTTATTGATCGGCTATAACATAATTGGTCTGTGCTGCCAACATATTTGCAGGTTATTTTATAATAACTTCACATACACATATTCAGTTATACTAATACAAGTAATGACACTTATATAACTTTATCGCTGAAGTAAAAATCTCCTTTACCAAGGTTGTGATTTAATCAAGCTATTTAGCACGTTTAGAAAACAAAATGTGGCGATCTGGTGATAATAATTACTGCCGCATTCCATGAATTTTAGTTTTTATTTGTATGTGAATATTTTTGTTCCTAACTAGAATAATGATACAATTTACAGGGAAAGGAAGAAATCTTAATGTCAATACATACGTAAAGAAAAGTAAAGGATAAGATAATCCAACATAATTCGTAATGTTACAATCTAATTAGTTTAGAAGATTGGGATATAAACATTGTTTACAAATAAACGATACAAACTTTCGAGTCTTTATCAAAGTTTAGGTCATGGACATGAAATTTGGTCCCACTGTTCTCTCCCCTAAGTCTTGAACTAAAACCGCAGTTCTCTCCACTATGTCCTTGAACTAAATTGTGTTCAACAAATTATATTTCGGCACCTAATTCAATATCATGAAGCCACACGCCAGTGACAGTTTTGGTTTGACAGATGTTAAATTAGGTCTAATTATATACTTATATATCTACTTTAGTGGCATCTCTTGTTAATTATGGCATATCTCTGATTTATTTAGCAGCAGGATTTGTAATCATAGAACTAGGAAGCCTTACAAAGACTGATATAATCAGAAAATACCGACTGAAGGAGGAAATGGGTCTAAAATCCACTCATATATTATTCATTATTGTCATATTTACGTGACTTTCTATCCAACACAACGTTTTTTGTGATCACTATCCAACACCCCACATTTACTATCCAAAACATCGTTTGGAGTCCTCTACTTTCAGTCTTGTACTATACATAGACCCCACATTTCATATCCAACATACCACATTTACTATCCATTTACTATCCGCCGTTACTAGTCAACATGGCGTTTGGAGTACCCGACACATTCTGACCACACAGGGTTGGATGTAAAAGAATGAATACAACATAAAATGTTAATCCCTTATAAACAAACATAACATTACTATCATCCCCTTATTAACAAATTTAACCCTATAACTGCCACAGCATGAAATGTTAAACAAAACCCAACACATTATATAGCCATTATAATTGCTATAACCCATCCGGCGAAATGCAAGGCGGGATAAAATATTCCACTTTTGTCCCATAGAGTCAAATAAAGATAAATTCCATTTATGTGCAATGTATTCTCTCTATTTTTAAATTTCCATATGGTTTAATATTAGCGTTAGAAGTGATACCGTTCCAGGTAACATAGTATTAATAAGTCAAAAGGGTTGTGTCATGTTAAATTCCTGTTAGCCCTCTTCTTGTCCCATCCCAACAGATCACCCTGGCACTTTTTTCATGAATAGAATGGCCTCGACGACACGTTTCCGTACGAATACACATTCCATATACTGCCTCTATATTTTATTAATATGGATAATAACATAAATTTGCATGCACAAGAAATATATAAACTGTATTAATTTGGATTATGCGCATAACACTTCGTTTTAAAGAATTCTTAGTTTTTTCTGATTACTTGTTTAATTATGGGACGTCGCTGCTGGGAATATATTCTTCAGCCCGAAATAACTAGCCAGTTACTAGGAGCAACGTGGTACTGGAGACGTCGACACATTCTTTTTGGGGTCGGTTCCTGCAGAATCACTCATTGTTATTATTATTAATATTATTACAACTATTTAGGTGCAGATCACTAAGTCAGCCAAGTCAAAAGATTTCAGTATGAACAGAAAAATATTTAATTTGGAAGCTACACTGAACTGAGGAAATTTCACACACTCAGCAAATATCGATACCTGTTATGATATACATAACTAAATTTTTCAGATACTTAAATTCTCTGCTTATTGTTATATAAATACTTGTATACTATTAATTTTATCTGTAAGTGCGATTTTATTGATACATTCTGTTAACAAAACTCATGTAAATTATATCAGACTTATATTCTTAACAGAGAATGTGACCTAGTGGTATAGGAGTGCGGACAATCTTTCGATCGACTTTAGAAACTTATCTCAGGTTTAAATCTCGCGACTGACATACTGTCAGCGTTTACACACACACAAAAATAATATTATGCGGATGTGTGTGCCAGCGATGCACTGAAATAGATAAAATATCATTGAGTGAGTGATTGTAAAACTTAACCTAAGTGTTCATGCCTGGGCCCCCTTCCGAACAAAAATAAGGGTGTTCATTGTATAGCACCCGTGCTCACTTGGGTGTGTGTGTGCTTGATTAAAATTTAATGAACTAAAATTCAGCCTGGACAGCCCTCTCAATCTCTAAAATTTCGTTTAGCACTTCGCAATTCACACATAAACGAATTATTTTTAACAATTAATCACGAAATTCATTCAAAAGATATTCAACCTTTATCAACTTGGTCGCTTTCATTCCTTTTAGTTTTTTTCATAAAAGGCTTTAATTAATAAAAATGCATTGTCACAAATAAAATTGACACGCTTCCAAGGCTCCGATTGTGCAATGGGACCTTGATGAGGGGGGGGGGGCCTCAAGGTCGGTGCCACTATTTGGTAGGTCTCCCCTTTCATGGATATTACCAATCTTAAAAACAAGCCTCAGTCTGGCCTTTGGATGATTAATGAGTCAATGTTTCTTGGCTAAAAAAATGTATTTTCTTTAGCCCCCGTTTTACAAATGGAACCTTGATGTGGTCCGTCCCCCCGCCCCATTCCTTGCCACTTTTGTTTGGGATGTGAGTCGCCCCCTTCTGTTGCTAATTAACTTGAAACGTCCGTTATATCTAACATATGTATAATTATTCCTTCTTTGTTTTGAAATAAACCAGTTCTTGTCAGTAAAAAAGGTGAGAATAAGTGCAAAGCATTATACATTCTAGATCCACTTCGTAATGTAAATATATGGCATTTTAGAGATCACCTATCACCTTTAGATGAATGTCAAGTAATTAATCAGTCAACTGAAGTTAACAACAAATGACGAAGGTGATGTGTCACTTACAAAACTTATTTTCTGTTTTATTTCTTAGGATCTTTTGCTTTTCAAGGTTTATTTATTATTCATGTTATGATTCACCGTATCCTATCTACCTTACTTTGTGTACTTCTGTCTTTTCAAATCATGCACAGATTTGGAGAATAAAATTTTACAATCTAACTTATATTGTAATAATGATAAAGTACTGAACCTGAATCAGCAAAAGGATATAAGAAGACATTCAAATATTCAAAAAGAGTACTGTTAAATGGGAAGTTGATACGTGCCTCCCAATTACTGTTCCTGATCCCGATACCCCTTGTAATACCCTTAAGACCTTTTTACTCGGGATTTAGGCACACGAACTTAGCATGCTATACTTGAACCCCGCTACACTGGTAAACTTGCTGGTAGACCGATCAATATATAGAGGCAGATGTTAGAAAAATATTGTAGCTGTGGTCTGAGGTAATGAGTCGCAGTACGTCAGTTCTATAAGAAATAATACATAACGTAAATAACATATTTCTGCCTGTCTTCATCTCTCAAGCAATTAGAATTTACTTGTATTAAATACGAAATGGAGCATCCATGCGAGAATATCGTTTACATAGCTGAGTCGAGCATTTCCTACAATTATATAACAGTTATTATTTGAGAGATATAAATATTCATTCGGAACTATGTATACTATTTTTCATATTTACCAATCATGGGATCATGTATGTGGTACAGCAAGACACGAACATACTTGGTAATAGGCACTGTTATGTTGAAGTATGAGTTATTTCACTTATCTGTTAAGAAAGATTATATGCCTAATCAGATATCACGTCATCACAGGTTCGAATCACACTCGAGGAGGTCTGACAGAGCAGATCCTATATACAATTAACCCAACCATGGCAAGATATTGCATATGGTATTCAAGTACCCCACCATGGCAGAATAATGCAGACGATAATCAAATACCCCACCATGGCAATAATACTCATAATATACAAGTACCCTAATTTGGCAAGATAATGCACATGATAAACAAGTACCCCAACATTGCAAGATACTGCATAATATATACAGGTCCCCCCCCCCCATGGCACGATAATGCATATGATATTCAAGCAGCCCATCATGGCAAGATAATGCATATGATATACAATTACCCTACCATGGCATGATACTGCATATGATATACAGGTACCCTACAAAGACAAGATAATGCATATTATATTCTTGTACCACACCATAGCAAGATAATGCATATGATATTCAAGTACCCCGCCATGGCAAGATAATGCATATGATATTCTTGTACCCCAACATAGCAAGATAATGCATATGATATTCTTGAACCCCACCATAGCAATAATGCATATGCTATTCTTGTACCCCACGATAGCAAGATAATGCATATGATATTCAAGTACCCCACCATGGCAAGATAATGCATATGATAAACAAGTACTCCGCATTGGCAAGATAATGCATATGATATTTAAGCACCCAATCATGTCAAGATAATGCAGATGATATACAAGAACTCAGCCATGGCAAGATAATGCATACGATAATCACGTACCCCACCATGGCAAGATAATAAATATGATATTCAAGTA
Organism: Sinohyriopsis cumingii; assembly: GCA_028554795.2. Lineage (NCBI taxonomy): Eukaryota > Metazoa > Mollusca > Bivalvia > Unionida > Unionidae > Sinohyriopsis > Sinohyriopsis cumingii. The sequence continues at coordinate 53,095,157 of CM068834.1, forward strand.
CCCCACCATAAGAAGATAATGCATATCATACAGAAGTACCCTGCCACGGCAAGATAATGCATATGATATACAAGTACCCCGCTATGGCAATATAATGCATATGATATTCAATTACCCCACCATTGCAAGATAATGCATATGATATTCAAGTACCCCATCCTGGCAAGATATTGCATATGATATACATGTACCCCACCACGGCAAGATAATGCATACGATATTCAAGTACCCCATCATGGCAAGATACTGGATATGATATACAAATACCCCGTCTAGGCAAGATAATGCATATGATAATCAAGTACCACAATATTTCAAAATAATGCATATGATATTCAAATACTCTACCATGGCAAGATAATGCGTCTGATATTCAAGTACCCCATCATGGCAAGATACTGCATATGATATACAAATACCCTGTCCAGGCAAAATAATGCCTATGATATTCAAGTACCGTGCCATAGCAAGAAAATGCGTCTGATATTCAATGGCTACATAATTCATAATTCATGTCAAGATAATGCATGCGATATACAATTACCCTACCATTGCAAGATAATGCAAATGATATTCAAGTACCACACCATGGCACGATAATGTACATGATATTCAAGTACTCCGCATTGGCAAGATAATGCATATGATATCCAAGTACACCACCATGGCAAGATAATGCAGATGATATACAAGTACCCTGCCATGGCACGATAATGCATACGATAATCACGTACCCAACCATGGCTAGATAATGGATTTGACATACAAGTACCCCACCATAACAAGATAATGCATATGATATAGAAGTACTCTGCCATGGCAAGATAATGTGTATGATATACAAGTACCCCACCATGGCAAGATAATGCGTATGATATTCAAGTACCCCATTATGGCAAGATACTGCATATGATATACAAATACCCTGTGCAGGCAAGATAATGAATATGATATTCAATTACCTCACCATTGCAAGATAATGCGTTTGATATTCAAGTACCCCATCGTGGCAAGAAATTGCATATGATATACATGTACCCCACCATAGCAAGTTAATGCGTCTGATATATAAGTATCACGCCATGGCAAGATAATGCATATGATTTGCATTAAGATAATGCATATGATATACAAGTATCCCGCCATGGCAAGATAATGCATATGACATTCAAATACCACATAATGCAAGATAATGTCTATCATATTCAAGTACCACACCGTGGCATGATACCACAAATGATATACAAGTTCCCCACCATGATAAGATAATGCATCCGATATTCAAGTACCCAACCATGGCAAAATAATGCATATGATATTCAAGTAACCCACCATGGCAAGATAATGCTTATGATATTCAAGTAACCCATCATGGCAAGATAATTTACATGATATTCAAGTACCACACCATGGCAAGATAATGCATATGATATTCAAGTACATCTCCATGGCAAGATAATTCATATGATATTCATGTACCCCAATATGGCAAGATAATGCATATGATATTCAAGTACCCCACCATGGCAAGATAATGCATTTGATATACACATGTACCCCACCATGGCAAGATAATGCATATGATATTCAAGTACAACACCATGGCAAGATAATGCATATGATATTCAAGTAGCACACCATGGCAAGATAATGCATATGATATTAAAGCACCCCACCATGGCAAGATAATGCATATGATATTCAAGTACCCCACCATGGCAAGATAATGCATAAGACTTTACCGGAAACCCAGGTCAAGACCTTTCTTCCACATATTTAAAAATATGGATATGGATGAATTAGAGAACCATTAAAATATAGTTACCTCAAGCAATACATGATTATTGCACGTGCTGGAGCTGGGGACTGAACTAAGTACTGACAGTTTATATTTAATCAACAGTAACAAGAAATGAACTAGCCCTCATTATTTGGTTTGCTTTTATTTTATAGTAAAGCTGAAAAAAGTAACACTTTTCAATTTCATACAGTGTTTTCAAACAAATGCACTCTAACTTGCACAATTACCAATGGATGTTTTCGAAGAAAACGATGTCGCGATCGTTATTCCTAGAAATTTCAACAATACCTTCTGGCACAAATTAAACTGATTTCTGTACAGTCAGTCCTTTGTTGTTTCTTTTTAAGCATTGCAGTCAGGTGTAAACATATGGTATGTAAAGGTACGTTACTTTAGATTATTTATGATTCAACAGCTAATGATAAACATAAAAACACACCTTTAAATCAGGCGACTTAAGAAGACATCCGGCATGGATAATCCCGATTTTTCCAGCTTGTTTGCAAAACACATTATAAATAGGGCATCACATCTTGCATTAATTTATAGCCATCAGTTAGTACCAAAGAAAGCTTTAGGCTTGCGTTCATTTCTGTTCATCAGTTTGCATGAAGAGAAGTGTTGGGTAAGTTACTAAATTTGCTTGAATTTCATTTTTATTTTCTAAATTTCATGTGATCCAGCAGATACTGTCCTTTTGCGTTATATTCATGATTGAATAATATACAGTTTATTTTGGGAATATAGTAAAATTTTCTTCAGGCAATTATTTCTATTTGAACTTTGCCAGGGGCGAGAAGAACATACATTTTGCCAAGAAAAGCAAACCTGACATGTAATCCGACGTTAGCAGAATTCATATAAGAATTCTATGCAGTGAGATAATGTTTTAAATTACTCATATAGTCTCGTACTAATGCATATTATATATATATATATATATATATATATATATATATATATATATATATATATATATATATATATATATATATATATATATGTGAATCAACAACGACAGATTTTTCCTATTTAATTTTTATAGGCTGATGTGTCCCAGTAAATTTCATATAGGCTGATGTGTTTCAGTATATTTGATTTAGGATGATGTGTCCCAGTGCATTTCATATAGGCTGAGGTGCCCCAGTACATTTCGTATAGACTGATGCGACCCAGTACATTTCATGTAGGCTGATATGACCCATTATATTTCATATAGGCTGATGTGTCCCTGGACATTATATATAGACTGATTTTTTCCCAGTTAGTTTTCTGGTGGCGGATGTTTCTAATTTAGTTGTATACAGGATTTTGTGTCTCATTATAATTTTATATAGTCTGATTTATTCCATTTCATTTTATGTAGCGTGATGTTTCCTATTTACATGAGCGAATCAGAGCAAAATCAAGGGACAAAATCTTATCAGATGCACAAGCCAGTAAAAGAATAAGAATACGTTAAAATAGTTGCTTGTCTGATGCACTTATTAAAGTTGCATATAAATCTTGTAGTTGACAGTGAGATCAAGTTTAATGCTTTAAACTGTTCCCCTAACACTCCCCAAAGAGAAAATAATAATACAGAAAAGAGAGTGTAACATTTGTAATCGTATAGGTATCCAATTATGGTGTATATCTGAAGATTAAAATACTCTAAAGGGAGCAATAAGACACAATGATAAAAAAAGAAAATGGAGACAAAATAACTTCTTAATTATTAACCTCTTCAAACAAGTGCACTGATTTTCGAATAAACAAACGTGCAAATCGATATTCTTGTGAATAAGAAACTTTTTCCATAAAACCTTTATAGCTAAAAAGAATACCAATAAGATATGATCATGATTTCAACAATTCTCGAGTTTAATTTGTGGGAAGATTATGCTGAAAATCACGTACCAGTTGTAATTACTTCCGATTCACTGTATGTTTACTTCCAATTAAATGTATGCTTATTACTTCCAATTTACTGTATGCTTATTACTTCCAATTCACTGTATGCTAATTACCAATTCACTGTATGCTTCATAACATTTATCATTTCTTAGATAGCACAAAGGGTTTCCTCTGTTCTTGGCAGAAACATCATTAAATGGCCTTATTCAAGACGGTGACCGTTCTTTCGGGCCTTATGATCCTTGTGGCTATAATTACCATCCCATCAGTTGAGGGAAATCCAATAACAGACTGCTGGGAGACATGGAGTCGGTGTTCCAGATGGAGTTCCCCCGCCACCGGAATACTCTGGCAATCCTGTGAGGACAGATGTAAATGTAAAGGTTACGCCACCGGTACCTGTAGGGAAGTTCCTTCAAGGTGTCCCCTCACAAACAAGGCTTGGCAGTGTCAGTGTTCTGGAAGACTATCTGGACCAAAACCTAAAAAATGTTGATATTGAATGATATAATTATATGTTGCTTCATTGTTTAAGAAGGACAGAAAGTGCCTGACAGAATATAAATGCCAAAATAAAAAGAGCAACAGTTTAAAAATTTGGCGCTGCATAAAGAGACGTCTGACCTTAAAATCACACTGAATGAAACATAATCGATGAAGAGATGAATTTTAATTTCCAGAAGCTTTCATATTTTTATACAAAATTACAATGAGTGGATATCACATAGCATTAAAGGTTTAATATTTAATTATTTAAATCAGTTGTATGAGAAGAGTGCCGTAGAATGCTGAAATAAATAAACATTAAACGCTTCAGAGGCAAATAAAACAAGTTTTAATAAACTACGAACTTGCTGTCATCATTGTATTGTATATTTCATGAACTTTGCAAAATTTCTGTATTTGCTGAATTGAAAGGTTTCATGAAATTTACACACTTTCTGTCACCACTGCATAGAATGGTTTCGTGAAATTTACGAACTTCCTTCATCATTGTTTAGAAATATTTTATGATCTCGGCAATCTTTCTGTCATCATTGTATAGAATGTTCTCATGAAATTTACGAACTTTCTATCATCACCTTATGGAATGTTTTGATGAAATATCTATTTAAATTTCATCAAATTATCATTTGCAATATCTAAAGAATGTCTTCAGACATAAAATGGTCACATGTTCTGTATAGTTTGAGATAACGTTTCGCAGAAATTCCCAAGAGTCATTGTGCGATAAGCCATGACAAATATTTAATTAATAATAAATGGTGAAAAATCCATTTAGTATTGAGTGTAGACTGAGAAACTCTTTCAGTTGTCTTTTTGCCAAGTGGAAATGTACCTCAGAGGTTAAAGTGCCTGACTCAACATCAGGATGTTCTCTCCACGGTAGGTCGGCCAGACTGTACTAATGCTAATCTTTATTGATCGGCTATACCATAATTGGTCTCTGCTTCCAACATATTTGTAGGTTATTTTATAATAACATCACACACACATATTCACTTATACTAATACAAGTAATGACACTTACATAACTGAGTGAATCGGACATTAGCAACTTTAACGTTGAAGTAAAAATCTCTTTTACCAAGGACGTGACTTAATCAGGCAATTTAACATGTTTAAAGGCAAAACGTGGCGATCTGGTGATAATATTGACTGCCGCATTTCATGCATGTTAGTTATATTTGTATGTGAATATCTTTGTACCTAATTCGAATAATGATACAATTTACAAGGAAAAGAATAAATCCTAAGGACAATATATACGTCAAGAAAAGTAAAGGATAAGATAATCCAAAATACTTCGTAATTTTACAAGCTAATTAGTTTAAAACATTGGGATATAAACATTGTTTACAAATAAACGATACAAACGTTCAAATCTTTATCAAAGTTTAGGTCATGGACATGAGATTTAGCCGCACAGTTATCTCCCCTATCTCCTTGAACAAAAACCACAGTTCTCTCCACTATGTCCTTGAACTAAATTGTGTTCAACACATTATATTTCGGCACCTAATTCAATATCATGAAGCCACACGCCAGTGACAGGTTTGGTTTGACAGAAGTTAAATGAGGTCTAATTATATTACTTATATATCTACCTTAGTGGCATCTCTTGTTAATTATGGCATACCTCTGATTTATTTAGCAGCAGGATTTGTAATCATAGAAAAAAGAAAACTTACAAAGACTGATGTAAACAGGAAATATTGATTGAGTGAGAGAATGGGTCTAAAATCCAGTCATATATATTATTCATTATTCTCATATTTACGTGACTTTCTATCCAACACAACGTCTTGTGTGATCACTATCCAACACCACACATTTACCATCCATTAACCCCACATTTTATATCCAACATACCACATTTACTATCCACCGGTACTGGTCAACATAGCGTTTGGAGTACCCGACGCATTCTGACCACACAGGGTTGGATAAAATAGAATGAATAAAACATAAAATGTTATTCCCTTGTAAACAGAAATAACATTAATATCATCCCCTTATTAACAAATTTAACCCTATAATTGCCACAGCATGAACTTTTAAACAAACCCAGCACGTTATACAGCCATTATAATTGATATAACCCAACCAGCGAAATGCAAGGCGGGATAAAATATTTCACCTTTGTCCCAAAGAGTCAAATAAAGATAAATTCCATTTATGTGCAATGTATTATCTCTATTTTTAAATTTCCATATGGTTTAATATTAGCTAAAGTAAATTCCAGTTAGACGTGATACCGTTCCATGTAACACAGTATTAATGAGTCAAAAGGGTTGTGTCATGCTAAATTCCCTTTAGCCTCTTCTTGTCCCGTCCCATCATATAACGCTGGCACTTTTTTCATGAATAGAATGGCCTCGATGACACGTTTCTATACGAATACACATTCCACATACTGCCTCTATATTTTGTTAATATGGATAGTAAAATAAATTTGCATGCACAAGAAATATATAAACTGCATTAATTTAAATTATTCGCATAACACATCGTTTTAAAGAATTCTTAGTTTTCTCTGATTACTTGTTTAATTATGGGAAGTCGGTGCTGGGAATATATTCTTCAGCCCGAAATAATTAGCCAATTACTAGGAGCAACGTCACGGAGTGAAGTCTTAGTGAGTTTCTATGATGTCATGATTTACTTTTGGTGAATTCAGGTCAGAGACGCATGAATGTCCCTGTCGTTCCATAGTTCTATTTAAATATATGTGTACATTGATCGTGTGACTCCAGGTGCAGTATTTAAGATTGGAGACTGGTAAATTATCCAATGAATACAATGATACGGGACTGTTCCATCGTCGGTTTGCACCGTTTGTCGTTGCCATTGTGGTAAATGTGACGCTGTTTTACATGCGAAATGTGACTTTAAACCATGACTTGACTGGCCTAAGGTGGCATGCTAAAAATAATTCCTTGTATTAGGGGAATTTGTATAACCATGCAGATGTACAATTGCTAGAGGACTGGGAAGTTGTGAAACCTGTGGTCTTGTATTAGTGAGAGTAAATTATTATAGAATGGACAAGTTGGACCTTTTAGTTTACAACAGCAGTTGTATAGAAGCTTTGGGAATCAAGGGGAAACTTATGACTTCTAGCGGAATCGCGCCAGGGTTTGAATTCGTTCGGTCAAGTAAAACCCCTGGATTGTTTATATATATATATATATATATATATATATATATATATATATATATATATATATATATATATATATATATATATATATAATCGAAAACCGCCACGCCATGAACATTTAAACAAAACTAACACATCCTGCAGCCCTTATAATTAAAAAGATAAATAATTTTTTCTACAAAGCCTACGAAAATTACAAAATAATTGCCGACGCTTAACAGTCATGAAGCATCAACTCTGGATTTTGTGTCCTTTTTATGCCATATATATATGTTGTCTGTGTTCATCAATATTAATGACTTCATCGTGTATTTGCTGTTGTGTTAGAGTGTGTTTTTTGTATCTACTTGCTTCACAAAAGAGAACAGAAGCCCTTTTCACAGTCATTTTGTACACTTACACTACAACCCTCTTTTGTTTGACGCCATCACGTTATACTCGCCAGTCGACCCGTTTATGGTACGATGGGCCCTAATTGATTGCATTATATAACGACACGTTGGCGCTGATATGACATTGTGCGCTTGACTTAACAACCTGGGACTACCTTCATCTTTACGCGTAAGCAAAATTAGAAACGTTGTTTCAAAGGTAGAGCAAGAAGCAAATTTCCAGTTATTGCTATTTCATCCTTTCCTTCACATCATTTTGGAAACTCGACAGTTAATTGGTAAACTTAATTCAAATTCCTCCTAAATCGTAAACCTTGAGGTCTTATTAACTACTGCATATTGCGTTATTCAACGCCCAAGCAGTACGATTACCGTGATGACGCTCAGAAATAGTTAACTCTATCAACAGTTATAATATTTACGTTTTTTTGTTCCTAACAGATACATGGCTATAAACATCAGGCGATGAAACGAAGAGTGTTAATTTAACTGTTAAGACTCTTTGGTCACAAACTAAATAACAGAAAGAAGCGAAAACAATGTTTTTTAAAACTTTACAAAAAATTTAATTATCAATGTTATAAATGACAATGTGAGAGGAATTTACAAAATTAAGAAATAAATTCAAAATAATTCCAACAAAATTCAGTGATAGTCCAAAATAATGAAAAGCTCAGTAGAAATTACCAAACCGGAAATGTACTAGTCCGCCAAGAATCGTGACGTAGTTAAGATGGCGTTGTCTGGAACTCCTTTCAATATCTCTTCATTGCATATTCATGTGACCTAGAACGACCAAGGGGAAATTACTTAATTCTTATAGAACCGTCTAAACGCCATCAGCCAATGCGAAATTAATCCAGAGTCGTCATCAAGTCTTATTATTAATATTTTATTATTAATTGTCAGCACGTACGTAAGCATCTATTTATAGATCCGATGTAATTACATGCTCTTAACATTCCTAAGCATACCCTAGTACAATTTACAGCCATGAATACAATTTACAAAAATTAAAAACAATTATGTATCATTTACAAATAATACAGATATGCACAGAATCAACATCCGCTGGTTACTCCATAACGTTGTTCGCACGCCCTCCCTGCGAGCTGTAATTGTTGTCTTCGCAAAAACAATCCAAACTTCGCCATCATAATAATTACACTACAAGTTTCAATTTCGAACACACATCGTTTCAACTGGTCCAACCTTGACTCATAATGGAGAGACGGTCAGTCCATTTTTTACGTTTCTGCCGTCCTCCTCCTTGTTGAAAATACAAAACGGGCTGAATCTTTTTGGAGCAGTTTCCTAATATCCTGGAGTATAGAAATTGGAAGGGTGGGAACTTCAGTATTTTCAGATATTTCAACTTTCAGTTTGATTGTCCAAGAAACCATTACACATAAAGCATCCTACATTGTATTCACATTTTCAACATCAAACAGTCAGTTTGTCAACCTGCCCATTAACATGGTCACATTTTAGAACTGATTCTTCACTGGCCTGATGATAATATTCTAAAGTCTTCATTGGTGGCGTATGTACTTGCATAAGATCTCCACTGCGTCATATGCCATCTACGTATAAGTCCCTAACCCTCCATCTACATTTGCTACAAAGAGAAACCTCCGTATGATAAATAGAACCCAACTAAAGCGCGACATCCAAGCAACACTTACAACTCCGTTACCTCCTATAGCAGCAAAATTTGACAAGTGTTTGCGTATGCTGTTTGACCAAACATGCCACATCAATTCAAACGTGTTATCCGTGGTATAGTAGTATTATGGACCAGCTTCTCACTGTTATAAAGATTAGCTGTAAAGCTACGAGGTTTAGACTTTCTAACATTCTCACTGTTCATGAACAGGTATGTGATGGTGCTAAGAATAATGCATCAATCAAAATCAACCTACTAAAGTGCTATAACCAATGAAAGTTGCAACTGCGAAGATCCATTCGAGATTACAACAAGCTAATGTCAAGGAATTAGTTGAAGTCAAGGATATCATCCATGAGATCTGAAATCATGATTTACACCACTTCCAACGACCTTTTCTCAGGTCGATCTTCCGGATCTGTTTGAAAATTTCTTCCTAGACCAACTTCAATCTACTATAGATACATCTGACTAAAAACAATTTCAATTGTCACACCGCCACCACAAAGTGGTAATGGATGGATTATAGTCCTCGCCCTTATTGACTTGTCTGCAGAGTTTGACACAATGGACCATGATATTTTAGTTCACCTTTTCCAGCGTTAATTTGGTATTTGCGATAAAGCCTTACTACGGTTCAGGTCCTGCTAAGTGAACATAATACAAATAATGTATGTAAATGGAAAATAATCCAGCCGAGTTGATCTCTGTTTTAGTCTTTCGAAGTACTCTGTCCTCGGCCAAGATCTCATCATTCGATATTCAAATTCGCTCTCAAATGGCATAAATCGACATCTAGTTCCCTACCAATTGCTGATTACATTTGAATATACTAATCTAGCTACCCAGCGGAAGTTGAGGCTACCGTCCAAGGCTTAAAGACGTGCAGAAGAATGATGATAAAACTGAAGCCTCAAAAAATAAGTATCAGCAATGGAACATTAACATTTACAGTCAGTAATAAACCTTGCGATACTATGCTCTCGTTACACGAATGTAATTAAAAAGCAGGGCTGCATCTCCAGAGCTGACACGCGTCACCTCCATTCGCAATTTATTTCGGTTGATGCCACTAAAACACTTGTATATTCCTTCGTACCTTCAAGACTGGACTATGTTAATTCTTTGCTGTCTTGTTGATTTTACAAAACAGAATCTTCAAGAAGTTCAAACCACTGTTGCTCGGATCATCCTCAGAGTAATATAATCTATGTTGGGGTTTGCAGCGAGACAAGGAAATCCCAGTCAAGGAGTTACATTATTTGTCTCTCCTCCGGGCTTGCCGAGGGGGGAAGACATATAATGTAACCCCACGATTGGGATTTCCTTGTCTTGGTGTAAACCCCAAACGTATATTATTTTTGTCGCCCAATAATTTCCTTTA
>CM068834.1:53110959-53373459 GCA_028554795.2 Sinohyriopsis cumingii
GATTTCTTCCCTCACAATTGCATGATTCATTAGTAACTTTTTCCAAGCCAGCGATTTGTACTTTGCACCATGAATCATAAGACGCTATCAAAAATGTTAATGCAAAGACGTATTTGTAAATACGTATGCATTAACATTCCCAAGAATTCGTCCGGTTAAGACATTATGTAGGGTAAATATACAAAACTAGTCCACGAAGGTCAATTACAAAACTAATCTATTACAAAATGAAGCCACGAGGGTCCGTTTACAAAACTAATTCATGAAGGTCCGTTTACAAAACTAATTCATGAGGGTCCGTTTACAAAACTAATCCATCAGGGGCCATTTAAAAATCTAATTCACGATGGTCCACTTACAAGAGTAATCCATGAGGGTTCGTTTACATAAGTAATCCTAGAGGGTCCATTTACAAAACTAATCCATGAGGGTCCGTTTACAAAACTAATCCATGAGGGTCCGCTTACAAATGTAATCCACGAGGGTTCAGTTAGACAAAAAATCCATGAGGGTCCGTTTACAAAATGAATCCATGAGGGTCCGTTTTCACAATGAATCCCTTAAGGTCCGTTTTACAAAACTAATCCATTAAGGTCCGTTTACAAAACTAATCCATGAGGGTCCGTTTACAAAAGTAATCCGTGAGGGTCCGTTTACAAACGTAATCCATGAGGGTCCATTTACAAAACTAATCCACGAGGGTCCGTTTACAAAACTAATTCATGAGGGTCCGTTTACAAAACTAATCCATGAGGGTCCGTTTACAAACGTAATCCATGAGAGTTCGTTTACAAAATGAAACCATGAGGGTCCGTTTACACAATGAAATCATGAAAGTCCGTTTACAAAATGAATCCCTCAGGAGCCGTTTGCGAAAGTAATCCATGAGGGTCCGTTTACAAACGTAATCCATGTGGGTTCGTTGACAAAAGTATTCCATGAGGGTCCATTTCCAAAAGTAATCCATGAGGGTCCATTTACAAAACTAATCCAAGAGGGTCCATTTACAAAAGTAATCCATGCTTCCTCAATACTATGCACATTATTGCATATGCATACATGTTACATACTACATTATAAATAATGTGAAATGTTTAGATATATAAACTGAGAGATTAATAACAACGTGCCTATAAATGTGTTATATTGATCTTAAAGAGATGGATAACAGCATGCCTATAAAGTGTTATATTGTTCCTGAAAGAGACGCCTAACAGCGTGCAGATAAAAGTTTATTGGTTTGCGTAGTTTAAGTATGGTCTAAGTCTACCGGAATATATCACATTTCTCTTTTGAATATATCATATTATTTGAGAATGTACTAAACAAAATATATTTGATCGTTATGCAGACAGGAATATTTATTCATATTTTTTGCGCAATTATCATAATGGCTGGGACAATTTTTCACATGGCATCTTGATCTAACAATTTGTTTAGTACAGTCTTAAATTTAATCTGAGGTAAGAAAATCTGACATATTCGAATAGAATTTAACCTGCCAAAACTTAAATTGCTTCCTGTTTTCCACGTTCAGCAGTATTTATTTTTCGTCTGATTCAGTCGGTTACCTGGAGTACTCGACCATAATGTGTGTGTATGTGTGTGTGGGGGGGGAGGGTTTAAGAGGACCCTTGTACTAAATAAAAAAAGTATTTTACATTGTATAATTTGAAGAACATTAAACAAGTGTTATCCTAACAAATAGGCAACTTAAACAACACTTGAATAGGTTAGTCGATGAAAAAAACAGAGATTGAGCCATCCAATGTTTCAGAGGATGTGGCAGAGAGGATTGGGAAAACCTGATATTTTGTTTAAAATAGTGAATATAGTGTACAACGTTGTTATGGGTAAAAATTCAAATTTTATTTCCTACACATTTAATATAATACTAAAGAAAACTTAAAAGTAAAGACCGTTGTGGAAATAAATGTATTAAATGCGGCAAATATTTCTCTGAAACCATGATCTAGCACCATTTGATGTTTAAACTGAATTGGTAACAAAACAACTGTATAATGTAAGCTTCTCCAGCCACTTTGGTTACTAATGTTCTGAACACTCATGTATGCTAGTGGCAACATCCAGATATTGCTGAAGTACAAAATGCATCCAAATATTCCAAATATGACTAAAGTACAAAATGCATTTGAATATGACTAAAGTGCAAAATGCATCCGAATATGACTAAAGTACAAAATGCATTTGAATATAACTAAAATGCAAAATGCATCCGAATATGATTAAAGTACAAAATGCATTTGAATATAACTAAAGTACAAAATGCATCTGAATATTACTAAAATGCAAAATGCATCCGAAAATGACTGAAATACAAAATGCATTTGAATATGACTAAAATGCAAAATGCATCCGAATATGACTGAAGTACAAAATACATCGCAATATTACTAAAGTACAAAAATACCTGCACGGTTTTTGCAGCAAATGTTATTTTATGGGGATTCTAGCAAGATTTTGACAGACAAAGTCGGTCCTAAACAAGAAAACAAGCTGAAGTATTAAATGAAAACGAAAATAGTTGTCAGATGTAATCAATCGCACTAAACGTAAATATATGTTTGTATGTTTGTGTGTGAGTATTTGGAATTTTAGCATAGCTTTAATAATGTGAGTAAGATCGCTAAAATGTCTGCAGTGTGACAGTTTATAGTGATGTCCAGCAGTGAGGCATCATGCTGCAGACATTTAGCAACCATGTTCCACCCAGTCACTTTATCTTGATACCAAACCGACCACTCCTAACAGTAACTTCTTAATGCTTAACGCCTAGCGAGGGAGCTGTTAGTATCATTTTTATAAAGTTTTGTTATGACTCAACCGAGGATCGAACCCGCGACCTACCGCGGACGATTTAACCACTTAAGGCACCGGAGCGGTCTGACGTAAATATACACATTTTTTAAGCAATATTACAAAACAAAAAACCAGAATTATACATAATATCACTAATACATATATTGTTAGAATTATACATGATATCCTAAATTGTTACATCTGTTTTTAGAATGATACATGATATCCTAAATTGGTACATCTGTTTTTAGAATGATACATGATATCCTAAATTGGTACATATATTGTTAGAATTAATTCTTTACAGCTGCATCATTTGCATCATTTTGGACGGTCGACTTGACAGCGGCTTGCTGAAATAATGTATATGGTTCAAGAAAATAGACACCATAAAATCATTGGCTTTTAAATAATAGCTCTTATTTATTAGGAACAGTCTTCAATAACAATTACATATTTAATTGCCGTGTGTGGGGCCCCGAGTGGCCGAGTGGTCTAAAGCGCTGTCCGTTACGGATCACTGCCATCTCACCTCTGTCTGCGTAGGTTCGAGTCTCGGATTCGGCCAATGTGGGTATGTGAGAAAGCTTGCCAGTAGCTTCTCGAGGGTCGGTGGTTCTTTCCGGGGAAAAATGGCGTTAAACCCTACAACAACAACAACAACAACAATTGCCGTGTTACAGATTAACACAGACATGATACAGCCATCGGCCTCTGCATGCCTAAAGGTTGACGAAAATTATACATTTCATTCGATGGTTCTTTGTCATGCAGTGTGCAGCTATCTTCTGCAAATAAGGTACTGAAACTTGCAACTTATACAGTTGACGAACAATTTGTTGATTGATATACTCTAAGAAGATGTATTCTAATATTCAATTTTCTTTGTACTTATTTATTGATTGTATTCAGATGATTTATTGTTATATCATGCAATTTTCTATGGAAGGAAATAAAGATGATGATGCTGCTGATGATGTTTGGACATTCATAAACTCATGAATATTGACTTATTTTGTTTTATTGCTCTCAAAATGCATGTTTGGGACTGTTCCTGCCTGGTAGCATTCGAATCTTTAGCGCGACCTTGACCCGGATCTTACAACAGATAGAAATGTTTTCAAAACTGTGTTGTCACTCTTCACGTGTTATATATCCCACGTCAAACGTCCTGCTCCACCAATCAACTGCATGTTTATTTTAGAAAGCACACTTAATATGGGTAAGGTGAAAATAGGGATCAATAAACCAACATGGCGCAGATCGAGGCATACCTGTTGACTTTACTCACAGTTTTAGTGGGTAAGTTCACACTTTTATACATCAGTGACTGTACAATTACCAATATCAGAATACAATTTACATGTAACAATGAACTGTATGTGTTAGGCACGCTGAACGCACTTTAATCAAATTGTTACAGTATAACTTTGGGTTATATCTATATATCACTTCCGTGTTCTTAGCTGGTAGTTTCGTCCTTCAGATTTGTAATTAACGTGGATCGTGATGAGTGAATCGGTCAAAACACTTTATTGTGTGATTCACACATCAGCCAATCAATCCGGCGGCCAATAATTTTTAGCCCAAAGGACTACTTCTAACCCCCACACTAACTTTCTGACCTAAACATCAGCAGGGTACATTTGCCTACATAACTAACAACCTGCTAGACTAACCAATTACCTACCTATGTTAGTTGCCTATTCTTCACGTCCCCAAAGACCTACCAAACATCTGTTACTCAAACAGGAGATAATTGGACTGAATCACATACAAGTGAAAATATAACTCCTTCATTAATTCAGAGAGGGAAAGAGAAACAAGCCAGTCGATGTGTCACTTGCGATGTCATAGCTAAAAGTAAGCAACTACATAAAATAAGATCAATAATTAATAATTTTATGGCTATTTGTTTCATTGAAACACATTGAAATGATTATTGGTTAGATAACAGTCCTAGTTTTCGTTATTTGTTGATGAACCAGAGTTATCAACAATGTAGGGCATGCATGTGTACCTTCCTGAAGGGCGCGAGCCGGGTAAGCGTTTTTTAAAGTCATTCCCTATACGGTAAATAAGCTGATACAACCAGGTAGCGGTCCGTAGGTTGCATACGTCACCAAAACAATTTTATGTTCGCATATGAAACGGTTAGTGGATTACAGACATGTAGAGACATCAGTCCTATTATTGTTGCCATGGGACTGATAATTCCTTTTGGGGAGAAGGGAGGGGCAGGATTGGAGAGTATGTGGGATTTTCTTTCTGACCAGTATTATTTCTATCAAAAGATAATTTTAGGTCCCAACTAAACAATTTTTTTTCTATAAAACAAAGCAAGAGATTGGGGTATATTTTCAGAACCCTCTCCACCAACTGCCACCGTTAAATGGCGGTCTCTAAATCGTGTTGCAGTGGCACTATGATAGACCTACTCGTCTTATAGGTATACATTATACATCGTTGAGGGATATAAAATTATAGCACCTTTCTGTCTGGCAGATATCTCACTTTAGACTCAAGGTGTTGAGATTGATTCTAATTATTATAGTAGCGTTATTAACAGTTGTACGATGTGCATTTTTAAAAATGTTATTTTCGGCCAATAAAAGAAAACTAGACGAACTGTCGTATTGAAATATGCCATATTTAGTAATGCGTGTTGGTTTGGAATAATCACGGATTCGGGTAACGATTAATTTTACTGTTTATTGTCTACATTTGTTTCTCTGTACTGAACTGTCCACTGTGTCCAAATGATAATATATTATATCTGACTGTAACAAGATAGACCTGAATGGATGCTTGAATCAATGGACAACACAACGGAATGTGATGAAAGATGGAAAATTATGAAATAAATTTTAAAAATATATATTCTACAAATACAGTGATTCTTTCACGCTCTAAACATACGTCTCATTCAGTTACTTCAACCAAACATCAACAAATAGGGAAACAAAATGATTCATATAAACAAATGTATGACGGTAAAATATTAATAATCTCGCTTAATGAAAGTAAGATTCAAATCTCATGTAATGAAAGTGAGATTCAAATAATCTTATGGAATGAGAGTGTTGTTGTTGTTGTGGGGTTTAACGCCATTTTTCAGCACACGATAGGCTATACATGGCGGCCAGTATTAATGGTGGAGGAAGAACCCGGAAAACCCCAGAAAGAACACCGACCCACGAGAAGCTACTGGCAAGCTTTCTCACATGCCCACATTGGCTGAATCTTAGACTCGAACCGCCGCAGACAGAGGTGAGATGGCAGTGATCCGTAACGAAGAGCGCTTTAGACCACTCGGCCACTCGGGGCCCCTGGAATGAGAGTGAGATTTACATAACCTCACGTGATGAAAGTAAGACTCAAATAATCTCATGTAATCAAATGACTCAGTTGTACTCAACTGAAACATCAATTGAAACAAACATATGATTAGGTCATTTGTACAGCCGTATGATTCATAAATATTTGTAAAATCTTGCAAATGTATCCACTGACAGACCACACAGTTCTCCCGAATTCTTGGGTAGGCCCACACTTTTATCGGCCGCACACACACTTCATGAACCCAACATGCGCATAAGTTTACGAATTAGCGGTTTCGTCTTTGCATGGACTTGATGGTTACATCATCTTCCATGTCCGTAGATAGATATACAGACTGCCAGAGAGACAGCCGGAAATACCCGTACATACCTAAAGACAGCACAGTTCTCCTGAATTGGGTTGGCCCACACTTGTATCGGCCACAAAACCCCTTCATGGATCCACCGTGCGTATAGACATACGTTTAGACAAACGTTCAGACAGCTACAATAAAACCAAACTGGTCATAATTATAGGTACGGAATTAAAATATATAGTTACCTGCTACTTAATTAAACCACTAGTAGCAACTTGTAACAATTCAAAAGTTCACAACGTTTCAATTCAGCGTAGTAGTAAAGACATCATTTCATGATACGACATTAGAAACTGAATATGCTTCACGTATCAAATAAAATACAAATGAAGCTCTTACCCCTATGGATATAGAACAAAAATGAAGAACGTTCACTCCTTGATAAGATCCAAAATACCAGTGTGAAAAAAAACGTGCCTTAAATCTACAGGAGAGTGAGTATTAATGCGGTTAAAATACCCGTGCATACCGTGCTCTTAGTGACTGTCGCCGCAAGCGATCTACGACCAGATACATAATAGCTGCTTACCTCGCAAAACAATTATCCACCCTATGTAACGTTGTACGCATGTACGACGAAAATGATCAAATTGTTCTAAGGCGAAACAAAGATTCCTTGCCTTATTCTGTGACACTGATTCTACAGTACTGAACTTTGCACCGTGTCCAAATGATAACAAGTTATATCTGATTCTAAAGTACCTTCAACACTGAACTTAAAGTGAGGTTCTTGTCATGGGCTATAACGCATTTATTCTGACAGACAAAGTACTGTGAATCAAGTCACTGATTTCACCATCTGATCCTCGTCAATATATCATTACTCACTGTGCATTCACTCTGAATAACACACAGGTAAACCACACCATAATGTCAAAATTCTAAAGAATGAAACAATTGCCTTTAAATCAACACTTAGAATGCCTAAATCTAACTCCTTTATCACCACCAAAAGTAGAGATGAAAAAAATGCTCTAAAAATAGACTGGGACTACATTAGTGGGTACTAAACCGGAAACCAAACTTCTCCACTGGAATAGTTCACACTTTTATCTTCGATACCAGTAACAGTTACGAATGCTTAGTGACAGTACCCAAGCAGACATTGAGATCAGTTTTAACAATCCAACTGCTACTTCATCTCCACACAAGCAGAGAAGCACCTCTACAACACATGATCTAACTGGAATTAGAACTGACGTGCTAATGAGAATCTTAGTAATTAATTGTCAATCTATAAAGAGGCCTGGAAAGAAGAGAATACTAAGCAATATCATCTCCTCTACCAAAGCCACCATTGTTATTGGTACTGAATCATGGCTATACAGCAACATAAATTCATCTGAAGTATTCCCAGCAAATTTCAGGTCCTAAGCAAAGATCAAAGATTGTCCAGAGGGATTCCATGGGGATGGTGTATTTGTCCTAGTATCAGATCAGTATTCCAGCTGAGAGCCAAAAGAACTTAAAGCAGATAATAACTTTTAGTTATTTTGGGCCAAAATCAAGGCTAACGGGGCATCACACCTTTACGTTGGTGCCTTCTACAAACCTCCATCCTTAATTGAACCACACTGTCTAGATCAGATTCACGCATGTCTTACAAGAATTCCACTAGGTGCGCACGTTTGGCTGGGAAGAGACTTCACCCTGGCAGATGTTGGCTGGGAGAATGAGTATCCACTACTACAAGCCACAAACAATGCCCAATACAAAAGCTACTAAATATCATAAAGGATTCATTCCTGGAACATGTTGTAGATGCAGTAACACGTGTAAATGAATTTAATTCAAATGTGCTTGATATGTTATTCACAAACAACAAAACACTAATCAAAAAGTGTGATGTCATACCAGGAATTGCTAACATCAAGCAGTCTACATAGAGTCCAGCCTATGACAAATGAAAGTGAAGAAAGCAGCTAATAAGGTCTTCCAATACAAGAATACAGACTATGGTCAAATACGTGAAGAACTGAAGTCATCACAAGATTTATTCATACGTGAAACAGATAACCTTTCTGCAAAGGACACATGGAAAGTTTAAGACCTTATCTGGAAACAAAGCAAAAAAAAACTTGGATAGACAAACCCAATAGAGCCCAACACAGAAAACGGAACAAATTGTTAGCAAGATAGAAAATAACAGAGAAAACAAGAGATCGGAAACTAGACAAAGAAGCAAAGCAGGATCACAACGCTTAGAACGACATGCCTACTGGAGATATATTGAAAACTGGATAGAAGTTGGTAATCCAAATCAAAAACTAAAGCGAAACAAGCAGAAGAGATTTTGGAACTAAATTAAGTCCTTACGTAGAGACAACTCTGGTTTGGAACCACTCAAAGAACACGGGGAAACTCCATTCAGAGGCATCCGACAAGGCTAACACACTGAATCGTCAATACCAGTCAGTCTTCACACGAGAGGATAAGAGCGATCCACCAAGCCTACATGGAGATTGTTACCTAGCAATGCCTGACATCAAAGTTACTGACGAAGGTGTATACAGCTTGTTGCGGAAAAATAACCCACATAAGAACACAGTTCCAGACGTGATTCCATCAAGGATTCTGAAAGATCTAGAAGAGTGTGTGCCATACTTGATTCATATTTACCAGCAGTGCCTCTCAACAGGTTATGTACCTGATGTGTGAAAGACAGCAAACAATACAGCTATCTTAAAAAATGGTAAAAGATTAAAGGGCAGCAGTTATAGATCTGTCTCCCTTACATGTAGCTGCTGCAAATGCTTGAACACATCATAGTCAGCAACATGATCACTACAACATCCTAACAGATTGCAGCATGGTTTCCGTGTCAGACGAAGCTGTGAAGCACTGCTCATAACCCTAGTTGATGCGCTTGCAAAGAGGGAACCAGTATGACTTTGATAGGCTTTCGATCGTGTCGCTTATAAAAGACGCCTGATTAAGTTGGACACTATGGCATCAAGGGTAATACCCAGAAATGGGTCAGAGATTTCCTGACAGACAGATCGCAGAGTGTTAAAGTAGATGGAGTAAAATCAGACCCAGCACCGGTTGTTAGTGGGGTATATCAAGGGAGTGTTTTGTGTCGTGTCCCATCCTCTTCCTGGTGTTCATCAATGATCTACCTGCGAGAGTCAAATCCAACACAAGACTTGTTGCAGATGAATGTATAGTCTACCGGGAAATAAATGCCTCCAATGACCGTGAGATCCTTCAAGAAGACCTGAACCAACTGGCCCTCTGGGAAAGAACTTGTGGTATGTCGTTCCACCCAGATAAATCAGCATCCGAAGAGTTTACAGGAAGAAATCACCAATTTTGTCTGAATATACTCTTGAGTGGCACAAGTTAGCCAATGAGCAAGCAACACAATATATCGGGATTGAAGTTTGTCCAGAGACCTCTCTTGGAAATGGCACATGGACAAAATG
The DNA here is from genome assembly GCA_028554795.2 of Sinohyriopsis cumingii. NCBI lineage: Eukaryota > Metazoa > Mollusca > Bivalvia > Unionida > Unionidae > Sinohyriopsis > Sinohyriopsis cumingii. Next base: position 53,120,902 of record CM068834.1, read on the forward strand.
GTGAAAAAAGGGAATATTAACCCTAGTATTCTGTGCCGCAACCTCCAAATCAACAAAGAAGAAGTAAAACGTTCAGCATATTTCACTCTGGTTCGACCAGGTCTTGAGTATAAATCGACTGTGTGGAACGCACATAATAAAGATCTAATAAATAAGGTAGAGATGAAATTGCTTGAAACGGGTGTTACTTTGTTTCCTCTTCCATGAAATCGACTGAAATTAATAATGAACCAACATGATTTTCATTTTTCTGAATGTTATGTTTCACCTGGTTTGTTGGTATATAGTCAGCAAACTGAGCGGTGATACGTTTTTGAAAATGTGTGTCATTCCACAGATAATTTAGTTTTACGGGTGCTATCGTCATTGACAGAGGTCAATGCATGCATGAAGTTATAGCACATGCAATTGTGCTACGTGCAGTTGAAAAGAAATTCTTAAAGCATGGACCGTACTTGTGAGAGTTTTCTCGAAGCTTTCCGACTACGCCTCAGATATTCTGGACCATTACTCTGGTTTGGGAGGGAAATAAAACGACTTGGATATGGTTATTTGAAACTCAGACAACAAACATTCACGCATACTTCAACCAACAACATACTATTTAGTGATAACTCGGTGGGATTGGTCAGTGGTCACTTGAAATTTCGCGCACATAATGATAAAATGCCGAACATAAAAACATGAACATGAATGCACGCATCTACCGATATTATTTGCGTTCTTTGTTAAGTTAATCGTACTTTCTGGGCAAAGCCTCTGAAAACAATTATTGATCTTTCCCTTTGAGGTCATGTTTTATATATTAAACTTTTGTTTTGCCCGATTCCATTTGTGGTTTTGTATTTCTTATTAAATATGTTTTTCTGCTCTATTCTGTTTGCAGTTATGTATTACGTATTAAACATTTTGTTTTACTCGATTCTGTTTGCAGTTATGTATTACGCATTAAACATTTTGTTTTACTCGATTCTGTTTGCAGTTATGTATTACGCATTAAACATTTTGTTTTACCCGATTCCGTTTGAGTTCATGTATTACGTCCTAAAACTATTGTTTGCCCGATTCCGTTTGAGTTCATGTATTACGTCCTAAAACTATTGTTTGCCCGATTCCGTTTGAGTTCATGTATTACGTCCTAAAACTATTGTTTGCCCGATTCTGTTTGATGTTATGTGTTATGTTTAAAAACCCTCCAAACAACGCATGAAGAGAAAGCAGAAAGGTGTAATGATGGCATTATCTTGTTAGAGTCAACCATTCTTTTCAATTTTCTCATGTATACAGTACAGTACTGTAAAGAACACTGGTCTACTTTAAATGTTCGTGATGTATATCAACTTTGCATAAAGCTGAGAAAACCGGTTCAACAAGGAAGTAATCTTTTGCTTCAGTTAATAAAACAGACCATATAAACGTGTATCTCTTATGTCAGATGTATAACGAGTGCGTCACTGCATAATCTAACAGTATGCCTCAGTGAACAAATATTCTAAGGACTATGTGGTTTATTAATAAACGTTTTAACTTTTTAATTATAAAAACGAAGTAAGGCTTGGGTTCGCTTCATGTTTTATGGCACATCAACATTGCTAAGATTACAGTGTGCCGAGGGGCCCCTAGTGGCCGAGTGGTCTAAAGCGCTTATCGTTCCGGATCACTGCCATCTCACCTCTGTCTACGTGGGTTCGAGTCCAAGGCTCGGCTAGCGTGGGTACGTGGGAAAGCCTGCCAGTAGGTTCTCTTGGGTCGGTGGTTCTTCCCTGGGTTTTCCAGGGTTCTTCCGCCGCCAGTTATACTGGCCGCCATGTATAGCCTATCTTGTGCTGAAAAATGGCGTTAAACCCTATAACAACAACAACAACAGTGTGCCGAGTCAATTGTCTAGCGTAACTGGGTCATTTGTATAGTGAGAGCCTAACACGCACCTTGCTGATGAATATCCTAACTACTGAGTCACTGACAACAGGAAGTTAGCAAATGCGAATAATATAAAAGATTAACTAGGAAGTTCTTTGAGAAAAATCTGATAAATACCTTAGTGACAGAAAGCGATACGAACCATGTAGGAATGAAATACACTGACCGAATACATGACTGGGAATTCTTTCTTTTCAATCTCTATCTTCCTTTCAGCTCTATCGATGTCGGACAGAGTAGGCTGATGTATGCACATTTAATTCTACAATGTCATCAAACAAGTTAATAATACAGAATCCTGTGTTTTCATTCACTATCTTTCTGACAATAACTTGCACCCCTCTTCTACATGTGTAACATATATATATGCCTTAGGTTGTTATATAATATTGTTTATCTAAAATTATTTATTCTTGCTGTAAGATCTTGAAGCAGAATCATTTGTATTTGCTGTAGATCAGTGTTTGATTTAGGTAAAATTATTTATTTTAATGATTTTTCACTGGACATACAAAACACACTTAAATAATATCATTGGTCAGACACATTAACATGGAATAATAGTGAATTCAGACACATACATTTTGTATTATGTTATACTGATTCATCAAAAGGCCGTTGTGACATCACCACGTCACAGGCCACTAAAGCGCATCAACATCATCAGCGTTGGATCTTTTTTCGAATACTATTGTAAATTAATTAGAGCTTTATTCATTAGGACTTTAGTATTGGCGATAGAATTTTTGATAATATTTTAGGATTCAATTTGCATTTCTGTTGGTTCTTTATAAACTTTTAATTTTTGTCCCTGGGAATAAATTATTTCTTGACTCTTACAAAACCTGTTGGTTTTCGCTTTCTTCTATTACTTAGTTTAACACCATAGAATAGTAACATACATACATACATACATACATACATACATACATACATTGCTGCCATTTTCCTCTATTTGGCTCCATGGATCGCATGTATTGCCAAAATGACAGACATTAACGATGATTGCCGTGAAGAGGTGAAAGGTCTGTTTGTATCTCGGATCATTTTATTGTGATTTTTCACTTGACATTTAATGCACTACTTTGAACGTATATTCAGACATTCAGACATTAAGCCATCACAAGCATATGTACATGCATACATACGCCGAACCATCGAATATTTGTATACACGCATACAGAAACCGGACCATCATAAACGTTTTCTAAAGACTTCGCTTTACGGATATTATTTATAACATTTCTACAGCTTTGTTGCAATGGGAAATGTTTGTTGTTACGATACTAGTTCTTAAAAATGTAACAAAAAGGAGTTAAAACCAAACAGTTAAGTAAAATTCAACAACCACCTGATCTCTAAAATTGAAGGTTTAATTTCAAAAGACACTTACAGTACTGTGAATTAAAGCCGAAATAATCCTAAATGTCTTATCAGACTGTCCAAGAATACAGAATTTTCCGTGTGAATTCTAATACTCTTGAATGTCCCTATGAACTAAAATGATGAAATTTAGAATGTCTTTGAATGAGTTCTCAGTAACCCCCAACAACTTTTAATGCAACAACAACTTTTAAGCCAATGAACAATCTGATTAATTTAAATAGACAATTCCTCTCAAATCATATCTGAGCACGACTATAAATGAATCCAGAGACAGATTGTAATATAGGAGTGAAATGTTTTGTTTATCAACTGATTATACATATATATTTTCAGTTGACCTAAGACGCAATGGAATTCCAAATTAATTGTAAACAAGGCTAGACCTTGAATTCAAATATCAGTGATCATGACATAAATCAGGTAGGCAAAAATTTCAATTGCACCGTACATAGATGACAAAAAGTAAATTCACTTTTTAAACTAACTATAAGCAACAACGTGACTACTCTTAATAAATCCTGCAATCATCTACCTTACTAAAAATAGAATACGTTTATACGGTTACAGCTATTACTACTACAATCACCATCACTGTGCCACAAGATCTAGCCAGTCAGCAGCAGTAGAGATGCTTACTGTAGCTGCAGCATTAGAATCAGTACTAGTAGTAGCAATATTAATTAAAAAAAACACCAGTGGTAGTAGTAGCAGTAGTAGGTAGTAGTAGAGGCCTTATGGTATTGTTTTGTCTTTTCAGGTCACGTGAAATCAGAGTACTGCTTTACAGATAACGGATACAATGATTGCGAATACGGCTGTTGCGGACAAATAGGCTCCCGGTATTGCTGTGCGTACATGTAAGCTTTCTGTCTCATGGAGACTCATGACGACACGGTGTCAGCAAACTGTACAATGATGGGTACTCTTCTATGTGACTCATCATTTCTGGTTGAAATCTTTGAAATTATCAGCTTTTGGAATATCTGTTGTTTTTATGCACCTTTTTCTCCGTATCAGTTATGTGGTTTACCTATAAAATTAAAGATTTGACTTCATTTATTAAAACGTCTGTTTTAATTATGAAATAATCCACATAAAGAAGTTATGATGAAGCATCTATCCATTTTTCTGCATCAACTCGCTATAGAGAAATCATGAAAAAGTCAGAATTAATGAGTGTACTCCTGAATATGAAATGACCTTGGAATTTTGCGGTTATTGATTAAAGTCGGGGAAAACTGGGAATTTCCGGCCGCGACTTGATAAAAATAATACACTTTGCTGAGTCGTAACGAAACAGATTTAGTATATTAAGTTCTTACTGGAATTATTCTAGGCTGCAGAACTCTTCATTCATTTGAGATACAACGGCTGAATGGACCATTGCACTAAACATGTATATATAGTCATTCCCGATGTTCAAGGAGACTGGATTGGTCAAGGAGACTCGTTATCTCTTGGCCGGAGCCAGTTCGGATATGTTTTCATTATTATTACACAAGTTAGGAAGATTATTCTGTCGTCACAATACGTTAATGATGCTGTGACGTGCGATCGTATGGGTTGTACGGGACAAATAATAAAACTATTTCCTCAGTTCCCTTTTGAACATGAGAAGGTAATGAAAATAGCGATATATCGTGATACTTTACATTGGGAGTATGTATAGCCAATATATATCTTCGTCTCTTCCACTCAATTTTGCGGTGTATTTTACGATCAGACCCTGCTAAGTAGTTCAGGGATTATACTAAGAATGACACTGTGGACCCTTGATTTAGGAATTCTTATCGCGAAATGTGTATTTGGGGAAATTTTTAACACAGTCTTTAGGTTTGAAGCTTCCTGTCCCTCATCACTCTTAATTTTTGTTGCACTTTATTTTCACATGTACTTTTGCAGGGGATTTTAAAATAGTTCTTAATTTATAACGGTTCATGTATAGTATACTTGCTTCGTACAGATGTTACTTTCTTTAAAAGCTGCAGTATCAGTTATTGTATTCATCACACACACGCATCTCTCTCTCTCTCTCTCTCTCTCTCTCCTTAATGCGGAACAAATGTCATGATTATTTTTTTTTCATTTAGGCTACACTAAAGCAATTTTGTTTGATACGCACAGGTGCCACTGGAAACATACCCTTTGATCCTATGACACTGTTACTTTCACATCACATCTCTTCATTATCAACGAATATAAATACTTGCTGCATATTTACGAATCAGATGCATGTCAACAGTCTAGAACACTGAACACTGTTAAAAACTATATTCTATGCCACTGAAACAGGGTGACTGAAAAATAAAAGTTAAATCGTTCTAATGGATTGTTTGTTTCTTTGAATGAAATAGTAAATCCTTATAATGGACTAGAAAGACGTTCGAAAATATTACTAAATCGTTTGACGGATTAATATATTGTTCGAACTTATTGATACACCGTTAAAACAGATTTGTAAATCATTATAACGGATTATTAAATCATTCTAACGCATTGCGAAATCGTTAAAATTGGAATAGTAACGTTGAAGCTGATATTTCGTTTAAACGGATTAGCAATCGTTCTAATGGATTGCTGTATTTGCATAATGGAATAGACAATCGATTTTAGTGGATTAGGTAAAACGGAGGCTTAGATCTGCTATGCGGGAATTACTATAAGAAAGAAAATCAAGAAACTAACGACATTGCAGACCATAATGATGTATAGGACGGCGATCTAGCATGAAACAGGAAATCGTGCGTTTGATGTTTTTTGTTTCTTTGTCTTATTGAATTAATATCTGAGTGCTTTATGGTCTCTACATGGGAATTTTATTTTTAACATTTTGAGAAATGATATTACATTCTGACGTTAAGATGGAAATTCTGTTTCTAAACTTTTGATAATTGATATTACATTCTGGCGTCAATATGGTGATTCTGTTTTTAAAATTTTGATAATTGAAATTACATTCTAACGTCAAGATTGGAATCCTATTTGTAAAATCTTGAAAAATGATATTACATTCTGGCGTCAAGATGGGAATCCTATTTTTAAAATTTTGATAAATGATATTATGTCAAGATGGAAATTCTATGCTGAAAGCATACATCTGATTGACATTGTGTACACTCTTGTGTCAAAATTAGAAATCAATTGCTGAACTGAGCTTCAACTTTAAAGTAACGGCAATATGTCAGTCTGTAAAGAAGATTCGAAATCGAATCTTAAAATATTGTCCGTAGATTTAACATCATGGGTTTGTCTAGTGGGAAATGTAACATTTTAATAGCATCGGTATGTCTAGTGGGCAATGTAATATTTTAATAATTTGGGTCTGTCTAGTGGGCAATGTAATATTTTAATAGTATGGGTATGTCTAGTGGGAGGTGTAACATTTTAATAGTATGGGTCTGTCTAGTGGGCAATGTAACACTTTAATAGTATGGGTCTGTCTAGTGGGCAATGTAATATTTTAATAGTATGGGTCTGTCTAGTGGGCAGTGTAATATTTTAAAAGTATGGGTATGTCTAGTAGGAAGTGTAACATTTTAATAGTATGGGCCTGTCTAGTGGGAAGTGTAACATTTTAATAGTATGGGTATGTCTAGTTAGAAATGTAACATTTTAATAGTACGGGTCAGTCTAGTGGGTAGTGTAATATTTTAATAGTATGGGCCTGTCTAGTGGGAAGAGTAACATTTTAATATTATGGGTCTGTCTACTGGGCAGTGTAATATTTTAATAGTAAGGGTCTGTCTAGTGGGAAGTGTAACATTTTAATATTATGGGTATGTCTAGTGGGAAATGTAACATTTTAATAGTATGGGTCTGTCTGGTGGGTAGTGTAATATTTTAATACTATGGGTATGTCTAGTGGGAAATGTAACATTTTAGTAGTTTGGGTCTGTCTAGTGGGAAATGTAATATTTTAATATTATGGGTCTGTCTGACTTGAAGTAAACCTGCTGGTTTTGTCTAGCCTCTAAAGTCAATGTAATGTTAGAGTCTTCAGCTTGAATATGTATGGGTGCCTATGGACATTAACGGGAATTTAACATGGAGATAGCGATCGGGTTACAAGGGCAATTTAATATGGAGATGACACTGTGTGTGCAAGGGAACAGTTGAATGACCCTCTGTAAACAATTCCTGCATAAACATTTTTTTTTCTGAAGCTAAGTGGGAATTTTGTATTACTGTTTTTCATTTTTACCAATCGATAGCAGACGCTTTTAACAGTCCGATAGGGGATTATTTTTTTTTCAGTCCACCATCACATGTTTTAACCAATCCAATAGGTGATGCTTTTACCAATCTGATACCAGACGTTTTTACCAGTCTAATAACATACGATTTTACCAGTCCAATAACAGATGTTGATGCCAGTCTGATATTAGAAATGTCAATGCTTTATATGGCAAATTTGGTCCTTCAAAGTTTATTACAAATGTATAATATGCTGCACTATATTTTTTTTAGTACACTGACTGACTTTATCCAAATCACTAACTTAAAAAAAAGTCTTATGACCCCCGAGTGGCCGAGTGGTCTAAAGCGTTCGCCGTTACGAATCATTGTCATCTCACCTCTGTCTGCGTGGGTTCGAGTCTTGGGTTTGACTAATGTGGGTATGTGAGAATGCTTGCCAGTAGCTGGGTCGATGGTTCTTTCCGGGGTTTTCCGGGGTTCTTCCTCCACCTTTGATAATGGCCGCCATGTATAGCCTATCTTGTGCTGAAAATGGTGTTAAACCAAAAAACAACTAATAATTGTATTGTGTTTTGTTTGTCGCACAGTGAATGAAATATGACGCAGAAACAATTGTTATCAAGTTAAATACGTTACATTATTAACTGAGGTCAGAATTTGGAGTAAACTTATGTTTTTGCCTTTTGCTTTGTAACATTTATCTTTTTTCAGAACGCGATAGTCTATAAATGGCTCCAGTTTATCAGATGATGATATGCTCTTCTTGCGGTTTCACCCCGTTGAGGAGGATCTTAAGCATAACCTTGTGTGCGTGGCTGATGAGGCTGATTGTTTGGTAGTTCTGGTACAGCTGCAGATTCCATTCCTTAAAAGAGTGATGATCAGAGACTGGGTCCATGGGATTGGCCATTCTCCTGTTCGCCAGATTTTATTACAGATTGTTGTGATGACAGCTATCTTGGAGGTTCCTCCTACTTGAACAAATTCTGCTAATATAGTATCGACACAAGCTGACTTCCCTTTTTTGCCCATAAGGAATGGGTGGTCAACATCTATGTGGTCAGTGTGAAGTTTAGCACAGGTTGGCCTCCAGAAGACTTCTGGTTGTAAAGCTTTGAAAAACATTCCGTCCATCTGTTAAGACTCGCTTGATCTTTGAGACCAGCCTTGTCTTGGATCGTGATAGATCTCCCCTGTTTCTCTGTTCTCAGGTCTTTTACGAGCTGGTATGCCATTTTAATGTTAATCTGGTGGAGGTTTTTCTTGTCTTCATTACACGGGTACTCTAACCAAATCTCTGTCGCTTTCTTTAAGTTCTTCATCATTCTATTAATCTTCCTGATTTGGTCTGCTCCTTCAAGGTCTCCCCTTTTCCTCCTCAGTTTTCTTCTCACGTCGCAGAGGTCGAGGATATCTGGTGTGACTCAACGCTTCAGTATCATACGATGCTTGCCATGGATCATCATGGGCGTGCCTATTACTGCCGTGTTCAAGGTGGTTACCAAGAAGACTAGGCTGATTTCTTCAGCACCCAAAATTGCGAATGGTGCATATCTGTCGATAATTGATGATTCATCAAATGCTTGTGCCATTTTTGAGTCTTTACGTTTTTGAAGTTCAAAATTGACTCTAACCTGTCTTGGCTTCCTGCTCTAGGTTTGAAAGTCATCACCAGCACGTCATGGTCGCTATTTCAGGTCCTAGGAAGCTACACGTTCTGGCAGTGGGCTTCCTCACCAAGATGTAGTCAGTCTGAGCGTTATGTTTTCTGTCTGGACTGTGCAAGTCCATACAATAGATAGTGTGTAGGGGCCCAAGTGTGTTCGTTAGCACTAGTTTATTGTTGGCGGCAACGTCCAGGAACTTCAAGCCTCTCTCATTGTCTGTTCATTATAGTATGTACAGCAGACCTCTCTCCAGTCTGCTTCTGCCTCCTCTCCTACCTTTTCATTCCAGTTTCCTCGAAAAAAGAATATCCATCTTTAGTGTCTGGTCAATGAGAGTTTGAAGCTGGTCAACGTCCTCTGTATCATGTTTAGATGTTGTGGCATACAGGCACCTCTGTGATGGTGATGTTGAAGAGAGATGTCCACAAGCCGAGTGTTATCATATTGTAGTTGCAAGTGATTAATTTGAATTGTGTTCACACGCCTCTCCCTTTTGTCACCAACATCACCCTATTCTGGCTAGAGAGCAGTATTTCCTCACAACTATTGGTGTTCTGATTGGATCTTGACTTATTGTGATTAAATGCACTTAAAAGCAACGTCAAGCTGCTGAATGAAATTAGGTAAAGGTTCCGACAAGCAAGATTTCATGACACTCGATTGGAGTGTTTCAAACAAAATACTCTGGGGTTTGCTAGGCTCTAATGATATATCAAAATCATCTAGGCCAATGTTCAGAATACTAGGCCAATGTACAGACTGCTAGTCCAATGAACCGACTACTAGGCCAGTGTAAAGACTACTAGGCCGGACTACTAGACCAATGTACCGACTAGGATGGACTACTAGGCCACAGATCAAACTACTAGGCCGGACTACTAGACCAGTGTACAGACTAGGATGGACTACTAGGCCACAGATCAAACTACTAGGCCGGACTACTAGACCAATGTACCGACTAGAATGGACTACTAGGCCACAGTACAGACTACTAGGCCGGACTACTAGACCAATGTACCGACTAGAATGGACTACTAGGCCACAGTACAGACTACTAGACTAATCTTGAAAGCAGAATCCTATGGTGTTGTAGTTCTAGACAATGACACTTGAAATACACATCACATGGTCAGATTACAGCCTTAGTCAAAAAGATTCTCTATGCCAACAAATGCAGTTACGAAGAGTGAATTTAGCACTTTATTATGTTATTTAAAATGAGTCATTTGCGACTTTATATGACTTTCAGTATTTATACTTGTATCTAGCGATGTATCCGTTATTTGTTACATGATTAAATTAGATGTTATGGGAGTCTGAAATTGAAACGGCTTTTGATTTTAAAAACTGCGCATGTTCTAAAACCAAATATTTTATTCTGTTCAGTAAGTGTCATAAATGATAATTAAAAAAGATCAAATTCACCCAGGAAAAATCTGGTAAAGTCTTGGAACTTTGTTCTTCAAGAAGCGTCTGCCCTATGTTAGAAACACGTACACACCTACAAATAATAAAAAAAACAAATGCAATGTTTTGCATTGGGTCTTGAGATTAATGCTGAACTATAAGAAGAAAATATTGTATTTATCATATACATGTTTGTCCGGAAAACAGATCGATAAAGCCGCCAAGAGCTCAGGCTTTAAACATATTTTTTGACAAGAAGTAATTTGATATCCTATTTAAAAATGCACAATTTCTTCTACGGTGTAACAGAGAAAGCACACTCAATTGATTGTTTCTTGGGAAATATTAAAAGATTTTCTTTTAATTGAACCACAGTTACAAAGCACAGGTACTTCGTCTGTAGAAATATATTTCAGCTATTATATTTAAGTTATTTACACTGGATTCTTCGTGCCTCAGAATACTTTATAATACCCTTTGGATGAGGTTTTAACGGCACTCATGCCACATTATTGTCATGCTGAAAGAATGGTAAATAAGTAACATTTCACAAGGATACAGCGAAGCTGGACTGGGTGGGAATCGAACCCACGACCCTTTGATTAAGAGCTCCTGCATCATCCCCATGGTTCTTTAAAACTAAAAGCCATCTAAATTTATAATTAACCCATAACGTCTGGCAACGATATTGAGAAATCTGCGAAAGGAACAATTTCCTCTACACCACGTTCAATGCGTGAAGAATCCCAGTTTAAAAAAATGTATAGACAAGACACACACACACACACACACACACACACACACACACACACTCCCCGTGGCATTTCTGTTCATAATCATTCATTACAACATTAAAATGATTTTACTAAACATATAGTTACCGTTTTGGAAACGGGCGTATGAAATAAAGAGCTCTAAAACAAACTCACAAGATGTCACTTAGTACTTTCGCCAACCTCTTTACATACCTACCTCGAAGGTGATTGCCTAAACTTTTACTAAATTATCTAATATTTTTGAACATATCAGATATACCGGATATTCTGGAGGCGCCATCGCAGGAATCGTAGTCGGAAGCCTTGCCGGGCTCGCAGTTTTGATAGGCGCCATTGTTTGCTGTTGCTGCCTTCAACGCAGAAGAGCTACAAATGGACAAATCCTCTACGCGCAAGCGAATCCAGGTAAAGAAGATTGTCCAGTCACATGCTTGTTTTTGCGCTGAATGCTGTCTTGTTTATTTGATTGTTCGTTTAGGTTCTCGTTCTGAATTTCTTGGCATACCTATTGAAAAGAAACATTAGTGTATGTTTTCATTGCAGCATACAAATCTAATGCAACCAATTTTTGCCTTGGACACAATTGGGGAAAAGTTTCATTCCGAGAGAGAGAGAGAGAATTTTCCGAACTGTATGTTTGAAACATGTTCTTCCTCATGGTTAGCAGCAGCTTCCATCCACATCACTAAAGACAGCCAAGAGAAAATGTTAACTCTTCCCGGAATGAATGGCATGGACAATCCACAAACAATACTGAAATAATGGAAGAAAGAAAGACAAATAATTGAAAATTGTCTTATAATGGTTAAACAATATATTTATTCTGCGTTTCCGTCAGACCAAAGTGTTTCTCAAACAAAATCAGCACATAATAGGCAATACATGGCAGCCAGTAACCTTTGAACAATTTGAACCTACTGGCGAGTCTTCTTTCGTATCCCCTTTGGTCTAAACAAGACTTGAACCCATGCGGACAAAGGTGACAAGCCAGAGATCTGTAAAGCCGAGTGCCTTAGATCCTCCGGAACCCCAGTAGCAAAGGAAATATGTCGAGAGACATTTGTAGCGTAATAATACTACTATTAATAATTGATATAAACAATATAGAATATTTACTTGATTACATAGTGTAACAAACGTTGTGTTCGGATGACAAACTGATGCCAGACATTATTGCTTCCCACATGTGCGTTCTATATTGGTCCATCCCAGCTTAGACTCAGTCGGTAGGATCTCGACGGAATCCATCAAATGCCTAGTCTAATTATAGTGGTTGGCAAGTTTCCGTTGAATTTGTTGCAAATGTTGCTCCAGTGGTTATGCATTCGTTCTTTTAAATGATTTCTTCAACATGTTGACAGTGGCCAATCACGTAAGTAAGGAGATCGATTACATTTTTAGGTCGACATACTAGCTTCTGCAGGCCCGAAACGGGGGGAAGGGGGTCCGGAATCTTACCAGGCTAAAAAAAAAAAAAAACTGAACGTACACACCGACCCACGCACCTATACCTAGTGTCTTGTCCCTTGAAATCTGACCATCGTTTTACTCTCGCGCATGTTTATTGGGTATTTTGCAGACTTGGAGTAAATAGACACGTTAGCTTTTTCTGTGATGTCCTTTCTAGGGAAGTCAGGGACCTTGTAAAATTTTGAAATCCCCACGACCCCATCCCATCTACCCCTTAACATTTGACCTGCGCTTGTCCTGTCCTGATTGATAGCAAACTTAACTACTGTCGTCGAAATCTGAATTATATGTTCTCTGGTAAATTGTGCAACATTTGCCTTTGCAGCAGTATGTTCTTAAATCTTTGGTCTTTTATGAAGTTATTGTAACATGTACCAGATTTTCCTTGAGATCTTTAGGTCTACGTACATAATCACAGGAACTTCATGAAATATGCCTTCAGACGTTATTAAGATTTGATCTCGTACCGATAGTTAAGTAATTTATCAGCCCTGAGTTTTTTTTATCGGACATAATTATTCCTTTGGAATGATATCAGTTACATGTTTAACCGTTAACAGGTGCAAAACTCTGGAAGAAAACCTTCATTATCTATTTGTTATCGCTGTTTGACCAGGTATTTGAGGTCAAACGAAATATTTACTTATGCTTGTTAATAACTAGTTTGTTATATTTGTCCAAACATTTTGTATGATAAGTATTCTAATAGCTTCAGAGCAGCGCCTTTTGACTGCAAAATGAATCTGACATAAAACCATTCTCAATAACTGCTGAAGATATATTTTGCTAAAATATATTTGTCCTTTCTTAATAGAGTTCGGAGGAAAAAACATACTATAAGTAGCTTTCTTGAGACAAATCTATACTACTCTATCCGATGACTTTTCAACATGATAAGAAATAACAGACCGGGATAATTACATGAGTAGTATGTTTATCTGAATAGTGTCTTCAATGAGATATCAATGGAATCCTATCACCTGTGTATCTGCCTTTGGTGAATCATGTTTTTCGTTCTGACAGTTGCGTGAGTTTGGCAACTACTATTGTTCCCTTAGGGCCCCGAGTGGCCAAATGGTCTAAAGCGCTCTCCGTTACGGATCACTGCCATCTCACCTCTGTCTGCCTGGGTTCGAGTCTCGGATTCGGCCAATGTGGCTATGTGAGAAAGCTTGCCAGTAGCTTCTGGTGGGTCGGTGTTTTTTTCTGGGGTTTTCCCGGGTTCTTCCTCTACCATTAATACTGGCCGCCATGTGTAGCCTATCGAGTGCTGAAAAATAGCGTTAAACCAAACAACAATAACAGCTAAGGTTCTCAACATCTTTTTTCGCCCTTGAGGTGTATAGCCTGATGCTAATTTTAAACTATAGTATCAAAGAACAAAATACCTTTAACTGTCATGGTTTATCTCCTTTTAGTAAACCAAAAATAATTCATTGTTGTTTATCATAATGGCCTATGATTTTTCAAAATCAAAAAGTACTAACTCACCAGGATTATTATTTTGTTCTTAGTGGTATATTAAAATATATCTTTATATATATATATATGCATCAGTGTTTGGATTTGGATTAAGAGTTGTTTATTAACGTAGCTTTGACAATTTGTTTAGTCATATCGCTACGATGTCTGCAGTGGGGCATCATGCCGCAGACATCTTGCGTCATGTCCAGCCCAGTCACATTATCCTGACACCAGGCCGACACATCCTAACACTAGCCTCTTAATGCTGAGCGCCGAGCGACACAGCTATTAGTACAATTTTTACAAGTTGTTGGTGTGACTCGGCCGGGGTTCGAACCCCCGACCTCAAACATCGGAGGCGGACGCTCTAGCCACTATGTCAACGGAGCAGTCTGCATCAGTATTTAATGAATCCAGTTTGGGATTCTGATATAGTTGTCTTCAACGCTCTTTCTACCATTTGAGCTATGTATAATGATGCTAATTTGTAGATCACATTAAAAAAATAACACGACACCAGGTTTTTACACTGTCTTGGTTTATCTCCTTAATGTAAACAAAAAAGGACCACGTTGTCTCTGACTGATTTGAAAGTCGTTGTTTATTATATTTTCGTCATTTGATTTCAATATGAAATATGTTCAGTCATCGCAATAATAATAATAATAATAATAATAATAATTTACTAAATCTATCAGTTCCTAGAGACTAGCTATTTTTTTTTTCTTCTTCCTTCTTCATTAATAATTCTCTCGGTAGCCCAGTGTAAGAAAGTTTTATTGACAAGACTTGTAAAAATAGCTTGCTTACTGGAAGTCACATCAGTTCGGGATGCTAAAACAGTAGTTCGTAACAGAATAAACTAACAATTTATGTAACAATTCAGCCAAAATTTTATTTTTCTAAACTACAAACTGAAAATTCAAAAGACTTACAATTTTGGGGATTAAATCCCCAAAAATCATAAATCTACTAATAACCAAATAACTTTCAGTAGTCTTGGATATCCAGATGTACCACAACAGTATTGAATGTACTGATGTGTCAAGCCTTGAATGTACTGAAATACTAATGATACAGTCCAAAATGTATTTGAATGAATTCACAGTATTCCCAAAGCAGTGCATGAATTCAAAGCCAACGAGCACCCCATTAATTCCAATGAATAATTTAAATAAATAAGCCTTATAAAATTATATCTGAACAAAATGTAAACGATTCCAGAGACAGACCATAAAACAGAAATTAAAACACTTGCTTATATCTCACTATATATACATATTTCACTTGGTCCGCGGCACAATTACCGGACCTGAAAATCCCAAAATGTGAGTTATTTGTATTGAATGTTTCCTTCAAATTATAAATTGATTCGCTTGTTAATCCTTATATGCTCGTTAACTAAGCTAGACCTTGGACTCATATATCAGTAAACAGCTTATTTATAATTTACTAACATAATACTCGTGTAGGCGAAAACTCTACCCTCAGTTATGGACACAAGTTAACACGCAATATGCCTGAAATATATACAACAGAGGGAAATTATTCTTAACATAAAATCTGCACTAGTGCTTATCCCACCTAAGAGAACAATCAGTTATTTTCATTGGTCGATTCATGTCATGAGACTGCCCAATATAATCCTGTATCACTCGGACACCTTGCTGATATAAAATGCTCCAAATCTCCAAATCAAATAGACGGATTAGATCTCCTATTATTATTATTCTAACAATTAAACAAAATGTTTCAAAAATGTAATGCACAAACAAACAATAACGAAAACAAGAAATTGAAATCAAATTGAATATTTGCGAATTTTGACAACATAATTGAATGCTTTACTGTCGTAAATAGGACATTAGCAACGTTTCTTCGCTTGAGCTGGTGACAAAGGATATTTTGACTTAATAAATACCAATAACATGTTCAATATGTTTCCTGTTGTTGTTTTTTTTTTTTTTTTTACAAAACTTGTATCAAAACCCGAATAGATTGTACACGATAATACAGAAATTGTGCAAATACAGACAGGGTTATGTTAGACGAAGCAGCTTTATATCAGCCTTTATGACAATATCACTGAGATTTTTTCTCCACCCTTTTTTCCCTCTTCAAACTAATGAAATTTCACATCAAATTAACATGTGTTGGAATTGTTACTTGTAACGAAATGTCGTCAAATAAAATCATATATCTGTCAAGAGAAAAGAAAATACTAGTGAAAAGCTAAAACTATATAAAAAAAAATATCAGCAACTAAACACGAGAGCACACCAGCAAATAAAAATAATGTTGTCATCTTGAGGTCACAATTAACATCGTCGGTGGAAGATACATCATAATATGGTATGTTTATGGCCAGATATGGGTTATATGTAGTCAGTGCCCACATGTGGTCAGTGGTACCCATATGCGGTCAGTAGTACCCATATACGGTCAGTAGCATCCACATGTGGTCAGTAGTAGTCATATGCGGTCAGTAGTACCCATATGTTGCCGTCTGGTTTAAATACCACGGAGTCCATACAATCCGTTATCGAATCAGTAATACCTATATGTTGCCGTAGAATCCAGTTCGAATGCTACGGACCCCAAGAATCAGATCTTGAATCAGTGATAAGTCAACTAATAATTTTGCATCATCTTCGTTAACAAACTCAATTCGGATCCGACATATTTCTCAAAGTTATGTTTGATATTTCTATCAAATATATAGGCATAAATAATAGTTCCAATTTGTATTTTGCACGCCATAAAACTGTGATTCAAGGTTAATTAATGAATGAACGGGTTAATTTTCTGTTTGTAATAATTTGTTGACAAAATGACCATAGAAACTACAAATTCTATCAATGTCGATAAGTAATAGATTCGACAAAATGTTCACGTACATGTTTATTCATACCAGTCAGATCCTTATTGACTGTAAAAATCCATGTACGTGTTAGTCCTATCATTTATTTATGTTATTGACTATGACAATGCATTTTCATTGATGCCGGGACTTGGCTATGTTTTAGGGTTTACAATGACGACAGGAACAACAACGATCAATGGAATGCAAATGCCGACGACCCAGCTGCCTCCGGGAATGTATGCTCCCGCCTACGCTCCACAAATGGCCGGTTATACGCCCACTATGCCCGTCAATGCGGGTATGAACAATCAGTATGGTGTACCCTCACCAGCCTACGACCAAGCTGCCAAGACCTAGTGGTGGCATTCTGACATGTTCTTTAAAAGTTTAACTTCAAGCTTTCCTGCAATTTCTGCGTGATCAATGATTTTCACTTATGGATTGAGTTCACAATATATATCTTTATTTGGTAATATATTCATCATATCAATTGTATCGTGTGCTTCATTAAATAATAATTGTACATAATTATAATTACAATATGAATTGGTCTTAAGCTTATCTGTATGACTGTGTTCCTTTTTGTATATTATTCAAGGGGAAAAATCCAATTAAGATCTTGCACAGGTCTAAACAAAAACAAGCAACTTCATCGGGTGGATATTATGGACCGCCCGCTTTGCAGCGATATTTAGGTTTGCTCTAGATGGTATTTGAAGCTGACATTGTTATTATGTGCAGGGAAATGCCCATAACCTATCGATCAATGAATTCCAGTAGAAACAAATTAATTGTCTTAAATGTACGAAGATGTGTTGATCATTAAACTTTTGTATGTTTTATATATGCACTGATATGAGTAATGTCATACGTGTACAAAAGATGTGTTTATAATGAAATCTTTTGGGCTTCTTTGAAAGATACCTAATTTTACCAGTCATACTGTCTTAGCAAATAGCAGTTATGCAAGCTTTGTATTCAGATGTCTAATGCTAATGACAATAATGCTTTCCACTGATATTTTAAAAGGTTAATCTGCTTCCTCAGTATTGTGTCTGGCATTATATTGCTTGAAAGTACCTATTTTATATTCCTAGATATTCACGTTTTTTTTTATTCATTTAACCTGCAGGAATCGCGGCGGTTCAGTTGTTTAGCATTCAATAGTCGTGGTTGAAAAAGGGCGAGTTCGAATCCTGCCATCACATCAGCCAGGGCCGGCTGCCATGGTGTATCCTAGAGCAAAGTAATTTGCCCAAATATCATAGGCACTAACAGCTCACTTGCTGTGCCGTAAAATACCAACCAAACCATATCAAACATGGTCCTTTATTGTCATCTTGTCATGAACATTTCATCATAATACTGTTGTAGTATATCAAATCAGAATAAAAGGTAACCAATATATAATACAATATGTTTTGCGTATTCTATTTTTATATTATATTCAATTCTCCCAATTGCTAGTAGAAAAGGGTAGATCATAGTAATGACACAACGCGAGTCGATGTTGGGAGTTTATTTTGAATGTTATATATTTTCATATTAAGCATTCGTTAAGGAAGAGGTACGTGTGCCGTTTCAACACTACGGAAACAGCGCCAATGGGGTTATTTTTAAATTTATAAGACTTACAAGGCAACACATATTTGAAGACAATTACCAAAAACCAGCAAAGTGATAATTTGTTTTGCACAGTGTAAGTAATGGCAAATCGTTACATAGCATTGATTTCAAGAGTTTTCAGAGCGGTGTGATAACCATTTAACTTAGATTAATGTTGGTATCGATAGATAATGTGTATAGATTAATGACGGCATCAATAGATAATGTGTATACATTCATGTCGGCTTCGATAAATAATGTGTATAAATTAATGTCGGCATCAATAGATAATATGTATTGATTAATGGTCGGCATCGATAAATAATATGTATTGATTAATGTCGGCATCGATAAATAATATATATTGATTAATGTCGGCATCGATAAATAATGTTTATAGGTTAATGCCAGAATCAATAGATAATGTGTACTGATTCATGTAGGCATGGATAGATAATGTGTATAGATTAATGTTGGCATCGGTAGATCATGTTTATTGATTAATGTCGGCATCAAACGATAATGTGGACAGATTAATGTCGGCATGGATAGGTAATGTGTATTGATTAATATCGTCATCGATAGGTAATGTGTATAGATTAATGTCCTCGTCGACAGATAATATGTATAGAATTGATGTTGGCATCAATAGATAATGTGTATAGATTAATGTCGTCATGGATAGAAGATGTGTATAAATGAAATGTCATGGATAGAATATGTGTATCGATTAAATGTCGTCATGGATAGAAAATGTGTATACATTAATATCGGCAAGATAGCTAATGTGTATACATTAATGCTGGCATCGATAGATGATGTGTTTAGATTAATGTCGCTATCAATAGATAATGCGCATAGATTAATGTCGGCATGGATAGATAATGTGTATAGCTTAATATCGGTATCAATATATACTGTGTAAAGGTTTATGTCGGTATCACTAGATGAAGTGGATAGAATAATATCGGCATCAATAGATATTGCGTAGAGATTAATGTCGTAATCGATAGATAATGTGTGTAGATTAATGCCGGAATCGATAGACAATGTGTATAGATGAATGTCTGTTTCAGTAGACAATGTATATATATCAATGTATTCATGGATAAAGAATGTGTATAGTGCAACAGAATAGAAACCGAATGGATTTTGGATTAAATGAATAACGCAAACACAATGTGATGGACGATGGAAATTTATGAAATGAATTAATAAAAATGTATTTATATTATAAATACAATGATTCTCTCACGCTCTCAACATACGATTGATTCAGTCACTCTACACATTTACAAGTGGAAAAACAAAAATATAATTCATGTAATCTTACGTATGGAAAGTAAGATTCAAATAACCTCATGGACTGCAAATATGTTTCAAATAATATTATGCACTGTGAGATTCACATAATCTCCTATAGTATGCAATGTAAGCGAGATTTCACATAATCTCCTATAACAAATAAGATTCAAAATAATCTCATGCAATTGAAAATGTACTCAATTGAAACATCATTTGGAACAAACACATGCCTCGTGACACTTGTACAGTCGTATGATTCATAAACTGATGAACCACACAGTTTCACCGAGTCCTTTGATTGGCCCACACTTTTATAGGCCGCTCACACCCTGTATGGATCCACCGCATGTACAGACACACGTATACACATACATATAGACAGCACGCACCACTAAACAGCTACCGTCAGCCCTACACATCTTCAGACAGCTCTAAACAGCCCTGAACAGCTACAATAAAACCAAACTGCTCATAATAATGGGTTCGGAAAAATCTTTAAATATGCTAATAAATTAAACTCTAATAGCAATTTGTGATTCGATGTTCACAACTTTTCAAATCTTTGTGGTAGTAAATGCACCATTACACGATATGACATTTAAACCTGAATAAGCTTCACATATCAAATAAAATAAAAATTTAACACTTAACCCCATGGCTGGAGAACACAACGGAGAACGTTCACTCATTGACATGATCCAAAACGACCAGTGTCGGTTAGAAATGGAATCTACCTTAAAGCCATAGGAGAGTGAGTAATAGTCAGGGTAAAATACCCGTGTTGAACGTGTTATTAGTGTCTCCCGCCGTAAGCAGGGGGGGGCGAATCGGACAACTTTTTCGACAAAATTTGATTAAGGTTTTAAAACGACAAATAGAGCCTTCCTTCGAAATCTCACTTTTCGAACAAAAAAAAATAAAGTCTCCGTTTGGCAAATGGAGACTTAGCGTTTTTTGCTCGAAAACGCTATATTTCGCGACAACATCTCGTTGGTGTTTTCCCGTGGTAATCATCGGGCGTCCCGCGTCGATGTCATCGCCCCCCCTGCTGCTAAGTGGCTATTTACAATTTAACCGAATATTTGGTCAAGTCCGATACGATATCGTGTCCGAGGATCATGTAAATTTATCGTTACAAATCCATGTGGGGTCGACTGAGCATGACTAAAAAAGTTTCGAAAAACATTAAAGTCCATGTCACCGCCGCACCATGTCTGCCAAATATTTCGTAGCGTGTGTGTATCAACGCCGTTGAATACAGCAAGAATATTACAGTTGTCTCTGATTACTTTTGGAATCTGAGTGTATCGTTGAGTGACATATATCACGTCAGTGTTTTTATGCCTGCCTCTGGAAAATATCCTAGCTGGGTTTTTTTGATTGTCTAACATAACATCATCGTACACGACTAGATTGTTAACGTCGCCATCAATATCATCAATACCCGGTGCATCATTGATATCTGTAATAAACTCAATAACATTTTTTTCAGCGATCGCTGATGCATTCTCGTTGAAATCTTTCAACACCTTGTAGCATCGTTGATCATCTACGCTAGGGGCGATTAAATACAATTTATCCCATTTCATCCATCTCATTATTAAATTGAGTAACAATTGCGTCTTGCCGGATCCAGATGGTCCGATGATAATCATCCGGATCGAGTTTGGTAACGCTGCAACATGCTTAACTGGTTCTCTTGTTTTAGTCGCTGAAAAGTCAATTATATTCATGTCTCTATACATAAATTATGGATCTATATTGTGTAAAGTGTAGAGTGCGTACTGGCACAAATGATATGACAACCGTTACAACAAGAAATAACAGATCGGCGCTTACTGGCAAGTGTGTATAATGCGGTATAAAGAAATTTAGATTTATTTCTATTAGACCCGGAGATGTTTTAAAAAAAAGCGAGGAGGTGATATTGCAGCCAAGTTATCAAAACTCCCCGGAACCCCGTGGGCAAAGTATCCAGGAGAAAAACACCTCCCAGGATATAGCTACTGTGGCCCCGGAACGCGATTAGATATCAGACTCGATGATCAAAATCAACCCCGGCCCGGTGAGTATCCAATAAACGCTATCGATAAGGCGTGTCATGCTCATGATGTTGCTTACAAAAGTAGCGATCTGCAACAGCGTCATATCGCGGACGTAAAATTAATTCACGCGCTAAATGCTATTCCTGATAAATCCTTCAAAGAAAAATTGGCCTCATGGTTGGTAAAATCGGCTATGAAAGGTAAATTAATGATCGGCGCTGGTAATTAATAACAACATGGAATCCATCTATTATTCTCCGAGAGGATACTGGAAGGGGAAGGCCGCAATTGGTAAGCTTGCAAGCGCTGCAAAAGTAACGAGGGCCACTGCGGCTAATTGGTTATCCAAACAGGCTATATGGCAAATTTATCTACCACCGCCTAAACAAATCAACTTCTCGCGCTTTGATGTCAGCGTACCTAATGAAGTTCATCAGGCTGATATACTATTTCTGCCGCATGACAACGGTTACAAATACGCGCTAACCGTAGTTGATGTTGCGAGTCGATATAAACAAGCGGAGCCGTTGAAAACAAAGTCAGCAACTGAAGTAGCCGATGCGTTTGAGCGGATTTATCGAAGAGGTCCTCTGCGCTGGCCAAATCTATTACAAGTTGATCCTGGTAGTGAATTTCGCGGCGCTGTTTTATCAACGCTGAAACATCATAGCGTCGCGATACGACGAGGTCATACTGCGCTACATCGTGATCAGGCAATTGTTGAACGATTCAACCGGACTGTTGCTGAACGGTTATTTGGATATCAATACGCGAAGGAATTCATCCAAGAAAAACGATCTCGTGAATGGGTCAAAAGGTTGCCAGGCGTAATTGCAGCGTTAAATAACGAGATTACCCGAGCAATCAACATGAAGCCCAGCGACGCGATTAAAAAAAAGTATATACCCGGAAGATCAAAAATAGATAGCGTTTCCAAGCCGATTCTCGGCGATGTCACTGTTAGATATCTATATGAACCAGGAGAGCTTGAAGGCGGTAAAAAAAGAGCTACTGATCCTATCTGGAGTGTTACCACACATAACATATCAACGATAACACGATCAACTAATAGACCACCGATCTATAGACTGGATTCAACTGCCCCGCAGCGGGGGTTTACACGCGAGCAACTACAAGTGATACCTGACGATACTCAATTGCCCCCGCGTGGTCTTAACTAGCGCCGTTGCGTCTATTGCACTCAAGACAGGTCAACCTCACATTGTTTTTGACATGACCGAGACTGTTATCGATCCTGTCCACGGTAAATTGGCGAGCGTCTTTATCCGAATAACGCCAACGCATTACACAATTACAACTCGCGCAGTGATTATTCTGTTGTTGTCGTAACGCAATTATTAATTCGGCATCAATATCAAAACGCCGCTGTTTTTTTTTATCCTGTTGGCGGTAACCCGAGAGTTTTCTATCAATGACGCTTGCATCGATGGTGACTCCGTCACTGACTCCGTCACTAACTCCGTCACTGACTCCGTCAATAACAATTCTTCGAAGCTGATTTATCCTCCGTACTCGGGACACTGCAAGATAGACTAGATTTGACCATTCGATGCGATTATCAACTATCCAAACAATTGTGTCCGTGATAGTTAGTCCCTGCGAGGAATGTATTGTCGTTGCGTATCCTAGCGTCCACGGGGATTTATCAGCACGTAGCGCGTCCTCGACGACGCTGATATCAACGAGCACGATATCATTCAGCACGAGAATTTGTTTTTTTGTCCCTGACGCTGTCGGGGCCGGGATTTCAACTTCAATGTTCTGCCGCCGTGTATCCGCGGGTCTATAGCATAACGGCACTGGACGCGTTGGAAACTTTTCCTTATGCAACGTAAACAACTTCCGCTGAAGTGTGTCTCTGACTATCTTTCTACTCGCTACAATCAAATCGTTTGGTTTCCATGTTTCCCAGAATTCATTTAACGGCGTTTCCGGAATCACCTCGCGGATTATTTCACACTGAATTCTATCCGGTTGTAATCTGATTAATTTTTTA
This sequence comes from Sinohyriopsis cumingii, assembly GCA_028554795.2. NCBI lineage: Eukaryota > Metazoa > Mollusca > Bivalvia > Unionida > Unionidae > Sinohyriopsis > Sinohyriopsis cumingii. The sequence goes on from CM068834.1 coordinate 53,145,024, forward strand.
ACCTCGCGCAGTTGTTCATCAAGTGCTCGGTAATCAGTATCGGTTTCTTCATAATAGTCCACAAAACCCTTTAACCAATCATGTGGGCCCTCGCCGACAAATGGTGGTGGTTGACCATGGTCGCCACACATGATCACCGCTGTATTCGCGAGCAGCAACCAATCAAGAAACATTTGTAAAACATCTAACGAAACAGTACATATCTCATCCCAGATGATAACCTCAGGAATAAATTTTTCGCCCATTCGATCAGGAGTCCACTCACCGCCGCTGTATCGAAAAAAGCTGTGATAAGTAACGGCGTCAACATTTCGTTGTTTTATCTCTCGCGCTAGTCTATGGGTCGGTGTAAGCACGATTATACTTGCCCGCGTTCGAAATAATTCAATTGCCCGAGTCGTTTTTCCCGACCCGCCACAGCCGCTTAAATAAACTGTTTTATGTCTACAAATTGGATCAGAACACGGTGGTGCATTAGACCATTCTGACAATTTATCACCGCGTGAGTAATTGTTCTCAACGGTGACATCTGCTGACGGGGAATAATCGCGTCGTATTTCATTTTTAATTCTCCATGTACCCCAACTCTCGTCCGGACTAGTAAACTCGGCTACGTTTTCCTTGTACTTTACGTCAACATAAAACGAATCAACGGCTACTCTAACCGCGGTGTCGGGAAATTTATTTATCATCGAGAATAAATTTATGCAAGCATAACCCAGCATAGACACCCTCAAATGCGGGTATGGTGGGCTGTCTCCATCGCTGTAGGTAACAACTGTACCCAACCTTGTTCCATTGGACAAGAAAGCTGTTTTGCAGTTCACGTATCTATTTTTCGCCACTGCGTCCTTGATTACGAAATCATATTCTGCGTCATCTATAATCAGCCGCGAGCAATATCGTTTGTAGTCGCAGTTTTTTCCACCTTGTGTAAACTTACCGATTATTCTTCTACCGAGATCTTTTGCCTCTATGTTTCGTTGGTTGAATATCCTCCTGGACCATTCGATGATATATTCCTCGTCGGCATCAATGTGTTTTCTGGACTCGTCAATTATGCTATCTAGACGCTCAGGTTCTGGTAACCAGACTTCAGTCTGCGCCCGGTATGATATAATCGTGTCACTGACAATCAACGAAATTAGCATGCTACAATCAATCATATACCGTAGCAGCGCTATTGGCAACCACTTTTTTTCAGCCATGTGTCTACCGATCCAAATATAGCAACAGCGATGAAGTCCTGCCGCGAACTCAAATGATACTACGCGAGCGAATCCGGTTAAATCAAAATCAGGCAGTGGTCCATTAATAGCACCACGAGTCATTTCATGTCTGGGGTGTCCAAATCGTTTGAAATACTCAGCGGCGGATCCATACCCGAGAAAACTTGCTGGATAACAGGCAACCATATCAACGGAAATTATAGCATCGCGGCTGTATTCAGTGTTCCATAGTCCACCGTGATAATATTCCAAACAACTGGATTGTACATCTGGTAGAAATTCCTTGCGTGTTGGGCTCCACGCATTTTTCCTTGCTGCAACATGAGCCGCAACCGATGGAATCGTAAAACAATTTGTTAGCAGTTGTTCATCATGCTCCTCAAATTCTATGGCGGTTTTTTTCATCTTGTTGTGAAACGCTTCAGTGCGGTATAATTCACCGTTTGGTCTTACAAACTGATCAAAGGTATCCGCATCGTTTTCAGCGCTGCGAAGTAACCACACTGATACAGGGTCGTTTTTACACAAACAAGCAATAGCATCAAATAGTTTCCTCTCCGCGAGAAAACCGTTCTCTTCCAGGAATTCCCCCGGGATATACTTTACTGTTCTATCCCGTGGAAATACTGTGATCGCGGGCGTCCACGCGTGTTCGTTATGATCAATAATTTTGATTGGGGCTCCCTTTGATTTATACTTTGATTCGTGTAATACTTCACCGGTAATCGTTGTAACGGTTATTGGAAATCTCAACGACGTTTCTAATCTCGCTATGTCGCTGATGGTTGCTCCACGCTCGCGCACTGTCTCCTCCCACTGGTTGATTTTGCTGCGTCGTAAATCAGTCAATTTGTTTCCTCGACACGCATTTGTAAAATGCTCTATTACTCGTTCTGCTACACAATTTATCCCCGTTGACTGTTTCATCGGCGCTAGTTTTCCGATATCAGGTTTCTTATTTAACGGGTATATTCCATAAACAACTGCTGTTTCGGGATACGCCCGTTCATAGTATGGTCTGTCAATTCCGGTTAACAGCCCCGGCTTGGAGTCGCGGCTAACAATGACTGTTTTCTTGTCGCTGAGAACTGGTTCAAATTTATCACGTATAATCCAATTACCTGATTCCACCCGGACAATGAATTTTACTCTGAAGAAATACTCGCTGGAGCCAAGTTGTGATATTATCGTTGCTGCGCGTTTGTCGTTCATGGTAGCATCAACAACGCCATCAATTCGAAATGTTGACCAACTATGAGATGCGCCATCATGCTTGAATTCATTGATACAATCGCGTATTTTATTCAGCAGGGTTCTATCGTTTATTAACGCTTTTGGTGCGTCCTTGAGGACTCTGTCGAGATTAAACCTAATATTTTTCCAGGGCTTAATTGCTGCTAATCTCTCGAACTCATCCATATAATTAAAACAAGTATTTAAATGAAAGAATACAGTATAATGAGTCACTGCAAATGGGTAATGATTGGGTCGATAACCCCGTGCAATAAATCATGTAGAGGTGAATTCTGCGGGTATCATTTACAAAGCGTTCGTAATGGTTCTCTTGGCCCCCTCCCGTGCTTGGTTTGTCACGTTGGGGTGCGTGGTAAATCACAATTATGTATCAATTGCGGCGGCAAACGATACAGGGAACTAAAACGCTATTATGACAAGCGAATTAAAAACGCCGTCATTGACCCCACCGCCGACTTCGTTATCAAAACTCCTCAAGACTACGTTGAAAGATTTATAATTAAACCAAATAATGAATTAGACAAATAGTATTATTATACAAATGGACAAAGAATTTCAGCCGCATCCTGTGCTCGTTAATTACGAGGCATCTCGCGACGGCGTTGTTAGAAACCGCAGACTGAAGAAGCCGGTAGGTACCGTAAATAATCAGGGTTATTTGATGTTTGGTGCCGGAAAGAAGAATTATTATGTTCATAGGATGGTATTTGAAGCATTTAACGGATTAATCGAGAATGGGCTTGTGATTGATCATATTAATAATAAGACTGATAATTCTCTTATAAACCTACAAGCTATCTCGCAAAGTCAGAATGTCAAAAAAGGCAAACTGGTAAATACTCAAAGAAAACAAAACCCGTAAAGTCATTTGATACAACAACTTACGAAGAAAAAACTTTTCAGTCGATGAATTAAGCCAGTAGGTGCTTTGACATTTGTAGAGCCTCAGTACGATTTGTTGCAGAAGGAATACAGAATTCAGCGATCTCAAAAAAGACTGGGCACAGAATTCGATTTTCATATATAACAGAAATCAGCGAGTGACAAGGCCACCGGCGCCTATGGCGCTGACGAATTGTCTGTAAAATAACACACTGTGCGGGGGTTCAATTTTTTTTTATTTAAAAACAAGATGTTTTATAAGAATATGAATATCGAAGACATCAATAATATACTAGCCGAGATTTCAAAATTAAAAAATCAAGGAATTGAATTATCTGATGGTCTCGACAGCGAAAAAATATTATCCGATTATGAGATTATTAACGAACAATCGAAACGGGGGCGTTTTACCCTGGCCCGCGAGTACTTTTTTATAAAACGATTACAACATACGATTAATGAAAACTTGTACCACAATGACGCAAATGCATTCATTGGACTATTCACTGCCGTTGAAATAATACGAAAAAAACTCGGACGTGTTTATGAACGACGCCGGGAGATTTCTAGTAAGATCAAAAACATTAGAAGGATTATAGACGAAAACTCCGTGGAGCCCCCGATGGTACACTCGGCGGGAAATTAGAAATTGCGGAGCAATTTGCAATAATGGTAGGCGAATCACTTACTACTCGGCTAGCCAGAGAGCGGCTAGCGGCGCTTAAAAAGTTCATACCGTTACGAGACAGGGTCCGAGAACAACTTCAAACGCGGCAGCAACTACAAACCGATTTTACTGTTGGAAGCGAACAACTCTTTGCTCCGATAACGAGTGCAACCAAAGACGTGAAAACAGCGATATACGGGGATATTCCCGACGAAGAAAGAAAGAAAAAGGCGTCACTGCTTGGCGTACTTGAAAAGATAGCGGCTCAGACCGAACAAACGAAGAGGTCTTTAGAAACAACACGGAGGCCACCACCACTCGCTATAATGGACCCACAAGAACCTTATGTTACAATGGCCGACGAAGAAGAACTAGGTGCTACCGCAGGAGAACCAGAAGAAGAAATACCGGAAGAAATACCGGAAGAAATACCGGAAGAAAAAGAGAAAGGGGGGAATATACCCCGTAATGTACTCAAGAAGAGCACAATAGATCAAATTAGAGGCTTCAGCAGCAGGGAAGAATTAGTTGATTTTACTGCCTCTAATTTTGCTAAGAGCATACGAGATAAGGAGCATATCAATAGCGGTTACGAGAAAAATATAAAGACGTTAAAGGATTGGACAAGAATGGTGTATTTAGCGAGTAAACATGAGAATGCATTACCACATCGTGGTGATCCCGATTACGACGCATTCCACAAGGAAGTTGAAAAAAGGGCAAAACTAAAAAAAAGGAAAAGGATACTCTGTTGGTAAAGAATCCTACGGCGTTACCTGTCCTAATAGTGTTCTCAGTGATATATCACGGCTAGAGGTACTAATCGGAGGAAAACGAGCCGGAAATAACTCTCCGGAAATAATCAATGAGGCGGCTGATATTTGCAAGCGGTTATTTACGGGCGGTATCATGGACATTAGTGCGTATCGAACGCTCATAGACGAGTTAGTGGATGATTAAAAAAATTATAAAATTGTCGTTTTTTGGTCGTTTTTGGTCGTTTTTTGGTCGTTTTTGGTTGGTTTTTACGGGCGAAAACCCCAGGAAATCATTTAGAGAAAATCGATGTTTTTTACCAAAAACCGGCAAAAACCGACCAAAAACGACCAAAAATCGACAAAAAACGACAAAAATTGACAAAAAACCGGAAAAAACCGGATTTTTATCGAGGGTGAAAACCCCAGGAAATCATTTAGAGAAAATCGATGTTTTTGACAAAATTTATGATTCGGTGGTGGGAGGGGGGTGATCAATCACTAATTGGAAAACTGGTGTTTTTATAATAAAGATGATCATACATTACAACCATGATAAACCAGCACTCGTCTACGTGGTAAACTCGCGATTGCCTGTTTACCGCGCGTACTATGGAGATGGTCTCGGTAGCACCATTGCTGGGTTATTTACAAGAATGGCTCCAAAAGTAGCGCCGTTAGCCAAACAATTAGGAATGAAGGCTATTGATGTTATTCGTGATAGGGGTATTAGTGCTATTGGAGATGTTGCCGGAAAGGCGCTTTCAGCCGCGCGGGACAAACTAATGTCGTTGGTGAGAAAACGAAAACAGATGCCATCAACGACAGTGATGCCTGCAAATGTCAGTAAAGTAATAAATAACGCCGTGGAAGAAAAACTAGAGTCGTTGGCGGCTCAGTCATTGATGACGACTCCGCCAATGGCGACTTCGCCATCCGCCGATGCGGCAACCAACGCGCTCATGAACGCGATAGCGGGAAGTGGTCTACGACGAAAACGACGTTGATGGATTTCAATTGAAAACACCGACATGAATAATAATAAAATGTTTGCGCGAACCGCTGATCCCGCGTTTGATATGGATGCCCCAGTGCGCAGGGATGATTTTGTCCGTGATTATCAATTTTATTCTTATTATGCAGCGCAACCTGACCTACGATCGCGAATTGAACTTGAAGTCCAAGATACCAGTAAATATTTTTTGCCGTGTGAAGCGTTTATCGAAATTGAGGGAGAACTCGTGACAAATGCTGCCGATAATGCACCATACGCAGATGACGATCGTGTTCGAGTTGGCTTCGTTAACAACGGTATCATGGCGTTATTTGAGAGCGCCATATATCTTATTGACGGGCGAGAAATTGAATCAATAGAACGCGAGGTTGATGTTGCAACGACGATAATTGGGTTAGCGAGATACTCGGATGATTATACAAGATCGGCGGGCCCATCTATGATGTTTGCGAAGGACACCACTAATAACGCTGATCATCTTCAGTACGTTAACGTGCTGGCGGAAAGAGATACCGCAGTTGACCCACAGGCTGAAGCAGCTAATCCAGACCGCAGAGCAAGACCAGGCGCTAATTTCAATATTATAAAGAGTATCAACAATGATTACAATCTAGGATTCGCAGTACGAGTAGGGATGTTGCAAAGACCACGCCGACAGTTTTCTTGCGCGATTCCACTCCATCACATATTTGGATTCTGCAGAAATGTCAGAAAAGTTATCTATGGGGCTAAGCATACAATCGCGCTGACGCGAAGGGGCGATGATAACAATGCAATATGGCGTGCTGCTGGCGTCGCTGCCGGTAAAGTCATTTTAACTAAAATGGCATTGTGGATGCCGGTGCTGACTCCATCAGTTACCACGGAAGCACGATTGTTATCATTTATGGAACAGGGAGGAAAATCGTTGTTGAGTTGGCTAGCGGTAACAACTGATGCTAAAGAGGATAACGTCGCCGATACGTTTACATGGCACTTGGCGTCAAAACAAGGCGTTTCAGCCCCGCGTCATATTTTTATAGCGCTACAGAATAGGGAACGATTGGGTAATCAAGAACGCAGCCATATGATATTTGATCAATTAGGAGTCAGGGATGTTTCGCTGAGAATAAACGGACAACAGGAACCATCCGAGGATATACAGCTTAATTACGGCGACAACCATATCGCACGTGTGTACCATCGATTGCTGTCATATATGGGTCGTGATCAAAACGTCGACACTGGTTTGCAAATATCACAACTTGATTTTAAAAACCTGTATCCGATTTATTATTTTTCGTTGGAACATCTTGATTTAACGAGACAATCCGTCGTTGATATACACTTTAGAGCTCGTATAGCCCCGGGTGGTGTTAATTATAGAGCGGTTGCTGTCATTCTCAGCGATAAATCAATGCTGCTAGAAGGCGTTGGTGGACGAATGAGAATCGTTGATGCGCCAGTGGAAAACATGTAATTGAAAGCACAAACGCGTTTACAATAAAATGTCGTATAGTGTCGTCAGTGTAGAGTTGACTGATGGTCAAGTCAAGAAATTACGATCAAAGTCGGCTAAACAATGCGGAACCACAATAACGCTGAAGCCGTCACAGATGGCAGGTGGTAATCATAAGATATCGTTGACGGCGCGTCAAGTAAAACATTTCAATAATGCGATGAAGAATAAAAAGGGTGTTCAAATAGATTTTTCGGCCGCAGCGATTAAAAACATGGAAAAGACCGATGGGATATTTCCGCTGTTAGCTGCGATTCCAGCGTTGATTGCCGCGGCCGCACCAGCAGTGGCTAAGGCGGCGGCGTTAGGAGCCGTTGGTACCGCGGCGGGAATGGCACTAAAAAAGGCAACCGGGAAAGGCTATAAAAAAAAAACGACCCGTAGCCGGAAAGGGTCTAAGACTACCGGGAACCCCGTATTCATGGTACTCGGGAAAGGGTCTAAGACTACCGGGAACCGTTTATTAACTCCTATGTCTAATTTTGATTTAATAGACGCCGCAAACGCGCTAGCGATAAAAAAAACTTCAGAGGTGTTTTCATGAGGGATCAATTACCGGCGGCACCAAGGAATATTGAAACCGGCATAATTAACCTCGATGGGTCCTCCGGAGCGGGAACTGATTGGGTTGCATACGCGATTGATCCGCGTGCGATCGTCTATTTTGATTCATACGGGTTAGCCCCGCCAAACGAGTTCATGCGGTATATCCGGGCGTGTTCAGCCCCGGTTTTTTATTCCACGCTGCCAACACAGCAGTTAAGTGACCCGCCGATATGCGGCCGTGAGGTATTGAACGTACTCGCGGCGATTTCATCATCGCGAAAACCACCTCATGTGGTTGTAAACGAATACACTAGTGGGGTCGTAGAGGCCCGGCGGGTTAATTAGAAACACCGTTTTTTTTTACAATAACGATGATTGATATTTGGGGACGACCGGTTTCGGCGCTGAAAGAATCCACGTCGACGCTCGCCACCGATGACATAAAAAAACTAATTGAGGATGAAATCGCTGATACGTTAAACTTAACCAGTGTTGACCCAGGTGAAATAGTTGTATTTCAGGACCGCCAGGGTAAATTGAAATCCAGTAATGTGTCGCTGGATGACGTTTTAACACGACAGCGTAATGCCGCCGAGGACACTATCGCGTTGTATACCGGCGACGGACGACTCAAATCAGGTGAATCCATCTTGACGATAAATGGAAAAATAAATACACTAGACGACAATTATATATTTATGTCGAATTCGTTTAAAAATTTATATGATAAATTTAACGCGCAAGCAAATCAGTTCGAGGGGATACAAAAGTCTGTCACCGATATACAACTCACTACTGCTAGTTTTTTTGGGACCCCGACGGTGACCGAACCAAATCTTGTAGGGATAAAAAATAGTATTTTGGAGTTTACAACGCTGTCGGGCCAATTTACCTCGTTACGAAAAAATTTTAACAGGGTTGATAACGCCGTTGATAAATTCTTTGGTAAAAAAAATGTCAAACCGGATGAGATTACAATAACTATAAATGATATCACTGCGTATGGACAGGAAATAGAAACAATCAAAACTGATGTTGCAACGAACAAAAGGAGTGTAGACGTGCATGAACGGGAAATAGAAATAATCGGCGCTAATGTTGCAACGATCATAAATAATGTAGACTCGCATGGACGGAAAATAGAAACAATCAAAACTGATGTTACAACGATCATAAATAATGTAGACGCGCATACACAGGACATAATAACAATCAGAGCTGATGTTGAAGCGAACAAAAAGGGTGTAGACGCGCATACACAGGAAATAGGAACAATCAAAACTGATATTGAAGCGAACAAAAAAAATATAGACGCGTATTGGCGGGGAATAGGAATAATCAAAACTGATGTTGCAGCGAACAAAAAAGGTATAGACGTGCATACATATGAAATAGGAACAATCAAACTTGATGTTGCAGCGAACAAAAAAAGTATGACCGAGAATACACGGGAAATAGAAACAATCAAAACTAATGTTGCAGCGAACAAGAATAATATAGACGCGAGTTGGCGGGAAATAGGAATAGTTACAACTGATGTTAAAGCGATTAAAGACGGACTACCGAGAGTAGTAGAGCAACTCGAAAAAATAAAAATCCCTCATGAGAACACCATCAACACAGTATACACAATTCGGCATGGATCATTCGATTGGACTCCTACACAAAATACAGTAAATATTACCGCAACTGTTAAGGGCATTTATCGATTGACACTGGTTTCAATGATGCAGTTTAATATATTATCGTCGAGTTCATCTGGGTTTAACAATACAATATCAACAATCATTGACAAGAATGCAACTGAACCGTTTACAATTTATGCCGTTGATAGAAATTTAACCAGGGCAAACATTACATGGTATGTGGAATTTGTAGCGGATCTAAGTAATTAAAAACACTAGCTCTTTTAAAATAAAATGACCACCAGGGTAATTGAATCAGAGGTATCACCGACGTCACATCAATATCGATTCGATACCGCAAAAGAATTCTCCGCGAATTTGAAAACGCTTTCCGAACAATACCGCGCAAAAATAAAAAAATACCGCCGAAAAATAACCGCCATCGACGCGGTCGTGTACTCGGTGTCAGGTATAGTAGCCGGTACCGGTGTTATTTTATCCACGGTGACCACGATAGCCCCGATCGCTGTTCCAATCGCTATCTCCGTGATGACAACAATTGCTGGAGTCGCCAACGCAATCACTAAAAAGATATCATCGTGTTTTCAGAAAAAACTCAACGAGTATACAGTAAAACATCAAATAGTATCCGACGCGTACTCGAAATTATCCGGGTTGATCTCGTTGTCAATTGATAATTTGTTCATATCCGATGTTGAATTCTCCACGATGGTCCAGTTGTATAGCTCCGCGATGTCAAAAATCGAGGATTTTCAACTGGAAGCCGGAACCACTTCAATGGGCTCTGGTTGTTGAAATTAGACACTAAAAACAACGAATAATAATAATGTCGCTGAACCCCGAAGGGTTTCAATTACTTCAGCGGATCGCGGAGAACACCACTCCGGTACAAACAAGTATGATATCAGTGACATCAACGAAACCCGAATTCAGTGTGAACTTCCCATCACCGGTTCCAGTGAAGGAAATAGCGCTGGCAAAATTGCGAATATATCACAGTTGGCCTAATATCCGAGCGGACGCATTTAACGGACAACAACCTAATAACTCGCTGGTTTTTGCATGGACAAATAAGCCCGATGGGACCCCAGACTGGAAGGAGGTTACAATACCAACTGGGTCATACCAAATAGAACAAATCAATAAAGAATTTCAACGCAGGATAAAATCGATCACAGGAAAGGAATCAAAAATCGCTATTACGGTTCATGAACCGACGTTATCGTCGACGATTGAAATAAGCACACCGGGGTATATGGTTGATATTTATAACAGTTCAATAAGAACCATACTAGGATGGCCTAAGAATCCACCTCATGAAATCCCCGCGGACTTGCACACGAATGCGCAATCGTATCATGAGATTAATCCCAATTATCGAATTGATTTGTCTATTATAAAAAGCGCGTTATTACCCAGCGGGTTTATATTTCAAGACAGGAATACCATGCAATGGTATTTTCCGTATAAGGAAACTCCTAAATTGTCCGCCGCGGCCACAGTTAGTTTAAATGATATCACTGATGCGTTTGCCGAGATTAATCGTATTTGCCAATCACAACTAGAACAGCTACGGAAAACAAAAGCACGAAAACACGTTGAGGTGTTAAATCAACTTATATCAGACATGGAATATATCAATGAACGAATCGTTAAAACAATATCCGATAGCAGCGATGATAATAAACAAAAATTCCTAACCGAGTATAATATCACAGAAGCCAATTTACCCGATTTCAAGTTTCCAGGATACAACGCGCCAGAACTAAGAAAATCTCTTAATGATTTTCTCGCCCCATCAACTATCCTCAGACACGATAACGGAGAGGATGGTAGGCATATTGCTCCATACAACGTAAATATTGCATCGGTGATAGCAATCAATCTAGTGTGTGATGTTATCGAGGGGAGTTACCAGGTGGATACCAAGCAATCAAATCAGGCTCAACAGGGGTATATCCTTTATTCATTTTCACCAACAGCCCCTCCGGGATTTTTAATCGTTGAGAGTCCAATTAATCCGGTATATATGCGATGCCATAATCGGTTTTTAACAAGAATTAATTTCAGACTTACCGATCAGTCAAATAACCTAATTGATCTACAAGAGGAGGAGTTAGTGATCACTCTGTTTGTAAGATCATTGTAAATAGCCACTTAGCAGCAGGGGGGGGGGCGATGACATCGACGCGGGACGCCCGATGATTACCACGGGAAAACACCAACGAGATGTTGTCGCGAAATATAGCGTTTTCGAGCAAAAAACGCTAAGTCTCCATTTGCCAAACGGAGACTTTATTTTTTTTTTGTTCGAAAAGTGAGATTTCGAAGGAAGGCTCTATTTTTGTCGTTTTAAAACCTTAATCAAATTTTGTCGAAAAAGTTGTCCGATTCGCCCCCCCTGCTGCTACAATAAAACCAAACTGCTCATAATAATGGGTTCGGAAAAATCTTTAAATATGCTAATAAATTAAACTCTAATAGCAATTTGTGATTCGATGTTCACAACTTTTCAAATCTTTGTGGTAGTAAATGCACCATTACACGATATGACATTTAAACCTGAATAAGCTTCACATATCAAATAAAATAAAAATTTAACACTTAACCCCATGGCTGGAGAACACAACGGAGAACGTTCACTCATTGACATGATCCAAAACGACCAGTGTCGGTTAGAAACGGAATCTACCTTAAAGCCATAGGAGAGTGAGTAATAGTCAGGGTAAAATACCCGTGTTGAACGTGTTATTAGTGTCTCCCGCCGTAAGTCTTTTCGACGAGATACATGCTAGTACAATCGCTTACATGGAAAAACAATTATTCACCCTAGGTAACGTTGTACGCATGTACAACAGAAGATGGTCAAAACGTTCTAAGGCAAAACCAAGTTATTGCTTGTCTTATTCTGTGATATATATATATTAATGTCAGCATCGATAGATAATGTGGATAGAATAATGTCGGCATCAATAGATAATGTGTATAGATTAATGTCGGCATCGATAGATAATAATAATAATAATAATAATAATGACCTGATTTAAAGAGGGTAACACAATTAGCTAAGAACTAATCTACCTTGAGGCCCTCATTCAAAGGAATTTATTTATTATAGCTGCATCTCTGAAGCCACTGGATATATTGGGTTTGGAAGAAGGAAATAGAGTGGGCGTTTCTAATCTCAACTGGAATACTATTCCAGAGGAGAGTTCCAGAGTATTGGAAACTTATTTTAAATAACTTCTTATTGGGTTTGGGAATTTTATACTGTTTGGTAGACATGGATCGCAGGTGGGGAGTATTACCAGGTAGCATATACTGGAATAGTGATTGCAAATATTCAGGAACACTATTATGGGATATTCTGTACATTGATTTGGCTTTTCTCAAACAGATTCGGTCTTTAATAGGTAATATTTTTAACCTACCAGCTAAATGTTCCTTGCTTTCTTTCTGGATTGATATTAGCCCAAATGCTCTTTTTTGAAGATGTGATAGCTTTGCTATGTTTTTATCATTTGAATTACCCCATACTGTAATACAGTAGTCTAAATAGGGTTGTATGTAACTGTTATAAAATAGTTTTCTGTGCCTTTTAGGGAGAAAATGTCTTATCCTACTGAGAAGCCATAAACTTGAATTGACTTATTTACTTATATGTTTGACAGGTTCAGTCCTTGATAGGTTATTATCTACCAGAACACCAAGTAGTCTATCATGACAGAACATTTGCAAATTTGTATCCTTCCATGTTAGACATAGTTCATCACTATCAAGATTTGTCCTTCTTTGCCGTGTTGAGATAAATGATATTTTAGTTTTACCAGTATTTACCACCATGCCATTGCATGTGCACCAGTTTTCCAGTTTGTTTAGGGCATTCTGTAAAGAAATTTCGAGTTCATGATTTGTGTTTTGGATGTCTGACAATGTTGTGTCATCTGCATAAAGATCTGTAGATGACATTGAGTCTCTTAGTAAAAGTGGTAGGTCATTAATAAATAAAATGAATAGTAATGGACCTATAATAGAGCCTTGTGGTACTCCATATCTAATGGTTCCGTGTTCAGACAGAACCTTATTTATGTAAACATGTTGTGATCTCTCACTTAAGTAAGAAGTAAACTATCTAATTGTTCCTTCATCACAATGGTAGATTTTCAGTGTCGTCAAAAGGATTTCATGATCCACCATGTCAGAAGCTTTCCTGAAATCTACAAATACAGATCCTATTATTCTACCTTGGTCAAGTGCTTAAAGCCATTTCTCAGTTAGGGAGATCAAGGCGGTCTTACATGAATCGTTCTGTCTAAAGCCTGATTGATTAGGGTGTAACACCAAGTGTTTGGTTCAATATGACATGAATGAGTCATGGACATGTTTTTCAAACAATTTTGACAAGTTTGGTAGTATTAAGATTGATCGGTAGTTATCAGCGTCATCCTTAGAACCAGATTTGTGAATATGAGTTACTTTTGCAGTTTTCCATATTTTGGGGACAGATGAGGTTGTAATACTTAAAATAATTATGAATGTTAGACTATCTACAATAGCAGAGGCAGAAGATTTAATGAGTCGTGGACCAATCTGATTAAGTCATTTAGCTTTCTTGGTATCAAGTTCACTGAGACAGCTTTTAACAAAGTGTTTTGATACTGGTGGGATAGAGAAACATACGCCCTTACAGATTTTGCTGCTGCAGAACTGTTTCAATTCATTAAAGTTGTTTTCTATCACTGGTTCTTTTAACTTTGTGGTAATGCTGTTGACTAAATCATTGAAAACATTTCCAATGTCAGTGTCATCAATGACTATGGTGTCATTTACCAGAAGTGAGTGAATTTTATTTGTCCGATCTTTGCGTGATCCTCCAGTGAGTTCATTGAAGACTTTCCAAATGGAGTTTGTGTTGCTCTTTTTGGTTTCAAGCAATGATTGATAATAAGTTTGTTTTATAGTACTTTTTTAATCATACTTGTTATTATATTTCTCCATACTTTATATTGTGCATGGTTTCCGATAGCCTTGAATTGGTCTCGTGTTTTCATAGCATCTAGGATTTCAGTATTAAGCCAATTAGTGTGAATTTCAGTCTTTACTCGATGTACTTTTAGCGGTGCATGCTTAGAGACTATATCCATGAATAAGTCAGTCCACACCCTCAGGGCTTCATCTATGTCATCAAAATGTTAGATCATTTTCCATGGAACTTTATATAGGTCATTGAGAAATTGTTCTTCATTAAAATTTTTGAACGATTTGTAAGTGATCGTTTTGTGTGTATTTTTCTTATTTTTCTTGCATTTAACCTTTCTTGTCAAACAAGTAGTATAGTGGTCACTTAGACCAACATTCGGTACATTAACACAAGCCATATTGTCTGGTAGGTTGGTATAAATGTGATCACTAAGAGTGCTCGATTTTTATGTTACCCTTGCAGGCTCATTTACCAGTTGGTCTAGGCCTAATGAATCAATAAATTCCATCCAGTTGTTCCTTATTTGAGTATTGAGAAGGTCCTTATTTATATTACTGAGTATATATGTTTCTTTCTCCTACGCTAGAACATTTTTCATTTGTTTCAAAACGTTATCATTCCAAAATGCTTTGGAGGAAGGTGGCCTATAAATGAAACCAACTAGGAATGCTTTTGCATTATTTTGAAAAATTTCCATCCAGATACTCTCAATTTCATGTGACTCCAAGTCAGGTCGCCTTTTTACATTTACATTTTCCCTAATGTATACAAGACCCTCCCCCCCCCCGCTGTCCCTTGTCCCTACGAAATGGATTATTGTAGCCTTGACAGTGAAATAGATCATCATTGTGGTTAGCATTTAATTTGGTTTCAGTGAGTCCTAAAACATGTATATTATTTTCCTTGGAAGACAACATTAACTTAAGTTGGTCTATCTTTCCCACTATAGCTTGTACATTTAAGTGAACTATGTTAAAACCTTTTGTATTTAGTTTCAGATCAATTATATGTATGTCATCATGCAATGGGATACTCACTGAGATTGTCTCCATACTACTTTTATCATTCTTACATACTATATTTACATGTTCATATATATTAGCATCTTCAAAGTTACATACAAACCCTGAAAATCCATTTATATTTGCATCTACAATAGTATCCACTTAATAGTTAGAGTCAAGAGTCTCACTAGGTACATTTAGATTTGTTGTAAATGAAGCATTGACATTCTCCTCTTTGCCAGGTTCCTAATATGTATACATTAATGGACAAAGTCTTTGTTTGTGTTCATATTTATGGCATCTGAAGCACTGAGTCTGTTTGCCATGATGGCATACCTTTGTCATGTGCCACGTTTCTCCACAGTAGAGACATTACTCTTCATTAACGTACCTGAAAATAGGGGCATACATGTTAATATTTCTCAGTGGTTGAGAGGTTCCTTTTCTGCTTAAATGAATTTTGTCTCTGTGGTAGAGACTAAGGTTGACTTCCTGGTTCTGAATAAAGAAAGATGCGTATTGTGGAAGGTACTGTATGTTGAAGTCTTCACATAGGTCCATGTGTATGGATTAATATCGGTAAGATATCTAATGTGTATAGTTTAATGTCGGCATCAATAGATGATGTTTATAGATTAATGTCGGCATCAATAGATAATGTGTATAGATTAATATTGGGATTGATAGATAATGTGTACAGATTAATGTCGGCATCAATATATAATGTGTATCGATTAATGTCGTCATGGATAAATAAGTGTATAGATAAATATCGGCATCGATATATATATATATATAATGTGTATAGATTAATATCGGCAAGATAGTTAATGTGTATATATTAACGTCGGCATCAATAGATAATGTGTACAGATTAATATCAGAATCAATATATAATGTGTATAGATTTATGTCGGCATTGATAGAAAATTCGTATAAAAATAATGTCGGAATCGATAGATAATGTGTAAAGATTAATGTTGGGATCGATAGATAATGTGTGTAGATTAATATCGTCTTCAATAGATAATGTGTAAAGATTAATGTCGCATCAATAGATAATGCGTATAGATTAATATCGCATCAATAGATGATGTGTATATATTTATGTCGGCATGGATCGATAATGAACATAGATTAATGTCGGCATCGATAGATAATGCGTATAGATTGATGTCAGTATCAATAGATAATGTGTATATATTAATGTTGGCATCGATAGATTATGTGCATAGTTTAATGCCGAAATCGATAGATAATTTGTATAGATTAATGGCGGCATCGATAGATAATGTTTATAGATTAATATCGGCATCAATAGATAATGTATATAGATTAATGTCGGCATGGATAAATAATGCGTATAGATTAATGTCGTCATCGATAGATATTGTGTATAGATTAATGTCGGCATTGATAGATAATGTGTATAGACTAATATCGGTATCGACAGATAATGAGCATAGATTAATGTCGGCATCGATAGATAATACGTATAGATTAATGTCGACATCAATAGATAATGTGTATAGATTAATGTCGGCATCGTTAGATAATGTGTATAGGTTTATGTCAGGATTAATAGATAATGTACATAGATTAATATCGGCAAAAATAGATAATGTGTATAGATTTATGACTTCATCGATAGATAGTGCGCATAGAATAATGTTTTGATCGATAGATAATGCGTATAGATTAATGTCGGAATCGATAGATAATGTGTAAAGATTAATGTTGGCATCGATAGATAATGTGTGTTGATTAATGCCGGAATCGACAGGTAATGTGTATAGATTAATGATGGCATCGGTAGATAATGTGTATATATTAATGTCGGCTTCAACAGATGTGTATAGATTAATGGCGGCATCAATAGATAATGTGTATAGATTAGTGTCGGCATGGATAATAATAATAATAATAATAATAATAATAATGGTGACTTTTTATAGCGCCTAATCTTTAGAAGCTCTAAGCGCTTTACAACATTAGACAACACCTATAAGATAAAAACGTATATAATGATATGATTAAAAAACAAACACCATGAAATCAGAAAACATAAAAAACATGTTGTGAATATTTAAGGTAGGAAACATTATTAGATAATGCGCATATATTATTGTTGGCATCAGAAGATAATGTGTAAAGATAAATGTTGGCATCATTAGATAATGTGTATATAATAATGTTGGCATCATTAAATAAAGTATATATAATAATGTTGGCATCAGTAGATAATGTGTATATAATAATGTTGGCATCATTAGATAATGTGTATATAATAATGTTGGCTTCAATAGATAATGTGTATTAAAAATAATGTCGGCATGGATAGATAATGCGCATAGATTAATGTCGGCATTGATAGATAATTCGTATAAATTAATGTCGGAATTTATAGATAATGTGTATAGATTAATTTTGGGATCGATAGATAATGTGTGTAGATTAATGTCGTCTTCAATAGAATATGTGTAAAGCTTGATGTCGGCATCAATAGATAATGCGTATATATTAATATCGCATCAATAGATAATGTGTATAGATTTATGTCGGCATGGATCGATAATGAACATAGAATAATGTCGGCATCGATAGATAATGTGTATAGATTAATATTGGTATCGATATATAATGTGGATAGAATAATATCGTGCATCAATAGATGATGTGTATAGCTTAATGTCGGCATTAATTGATAATCTGTATAAGTTTATGTCAGGATTAATAGATAATGTGCAAAGATTAATATCGGCATCGATACATAATGTGTATAGATTAATGTTGGCATCGGTAGATAATGTGTATAGAATAATGTAGGTTTCAAAAGATAATGTGTATAAAATAATGTCGGCATGGATAGATAATGTGCATAAATTAATGTCGGCATTGATAGACAATTCATATAAATTAATGTCAGAATAGATAGATAATGTGTATAGATTAATATTGGTATCGATATATAATGTGGATAGAATAATATCGTGCATCAATAGATGACGTGTATAGCTTAATGTCGGCATTAATTGATAATCTGTATAAGTTTATGTCAGGATTAATAGATAATGTGCAAAGATTAATATCGGCATCGATACATAATGTGTATAGATTAATGTTGGCATCGGTAGATAATGTGTATAGAATAATGTAGGTTTCAAAAGATAATGTGTATAAAATAATGTCGGCATGGATAGATAATGTGCATAAATTAATGTCGGCATTGATAGACAATTCATATAAATTAATGTCAGAATAGATAGATAATGTGTATAGATTAATGTTGGGATCGATAGATAATGTGTGTTGATTAATGTCTTCTTCAATAGAATATTTGTAAAGATTGATGTCGGCATCAATAGATAATGCGTATAGATTAATATCGCGTCAATAGATAATGTGTATAGATTATGTCGGCATGCATCGATAATGAACATAGAATAATGTCGGCATCGATAGATAATGCGCATAGATTAATGTCGGTATCGATATATAATATATATATGTTAATGTTAGCAACGATAGATAATGTGCCTAGTTTAATGCCGAAATCGATAGATAATGTGTTCAGATTAATGTCCGCTTTAATAGATAATGTGTATCGATTAATGTCGGCATC
Organism: Sinohyriopsis cumingii; assembly: GCA_028554795.2. Taxonomy (NCBI): domain Eukaryota; kingdom Metazoa; phylum Mollusca; class Bivalvia; order Unionida; family Unionidae; genus Sinohyriopsis; species Sinohyriopsis cumingii. The sequence goes on from CM068834.1 coordinate 53,164,123, forward strand.
GTTATATAATGTGGATGGAATAATATCGGCATCAACAGATATTGTGTATAGATTAATGTCGGCACTGATATATAATGTGTATAGATTAATATCGGTATCGATATATAATGAGCATAGATTAATGTCGGCATCGATAGATAATGCGTATAGATTAATGTCGGCATCGTTAGATGATGTGTATAGCTTAATGTCGGCATCAATTGATAATGTGTATAGGTTTATGTCAGGATTAATACATAATGTACATAGATTAATATCGGCATCGATATATAATGTGTATAGATTTATGTCGTCATCGATAGATAGTGCGTATAGAATAATGTCGTCATCGATAGATAATTTTAGAGATTAATGTCGGAATCAATAGGTAATGTTTATAGATTAATGATGGCATCGGTAGATAATGTGTATACATTAGTGTGGGCTTCAATAGATACTGTGTATAGATTAATGGCGTCATCAATAGATAATGTGTATAGATTAATATCGGCATCATAAGATAATGTGCAATGGTAATGTGTATAATTTAATGTCGGCATGGGTAGATAATGCGCATATATTAATGTCGACAATGGTATATAATTCGTATAGATTAATGTAGGTATCGATAGATAATGTGTATAGATCAATGTTGGCATCGATAGACAATGTTTATAGATTAATGCCGCAATCCATAGATAATGTGTATAGATTAATGTTGGCATCGGTAGATAATGTGTGTATAATATCGTGGGCTTCAATAGATAATGTGTATAGATTAATGTCGGCATTGATAGATAGTTTTTAGAGATTGATGTCGGATTCTTTAGATAATGTTTATTGATTAATATCGGCATGGCTAGATAATTGGTATAGATTAACGTCTGCATCGATAGATAATGTGTATAGATTAATGTTGGCATCGATAGAAAGTGTGTATAGATTAATGTCGGCATGGATAGATAATTTTTAGAGATTAATGTCGGATTCTTTAGATAATGTTTATTGATTAATATCGGCATGGCTAGATAATTGGTATAGATTAACGTCGGCATCGATAGATAATGTATATAGATTAATGTTGGCATCGATAGAAAGTGTGTATAGATTTATGTCGGCATCATTAGATAATGTGTATAGATTAATGTCGGCATCATTAGATAATGTGTATAAATTAATATCGACATCGATTGATAATGTGTTTAGATTAATGTCCGCTTCGGTAGATAATGTATATAGATTAATGTCGGCTTGGATAATGTGTATATATAAATGTCAGTATCGATAAATAATGTGTACATAATAATGTTGGCATAAATAGATAATGAGTATAGATTGATGTCGGTGGTGTGGATAGATGATGCGTATAGATTAATGTCGGCGTCGATATATATGACGCGTATATATTAATGTGTATAGATTAGTGTTGGCATCGATAGATAATGTGTATGGAATAATGTCGTCATCAATACATAATGTGTTTAGATTACTGTTGGCATCAACAGATAATGTGTATAGATTAATTTCGGCATGGACAGATAATTTTTAGAGATTAATGTCGGATTCTTTAGATAATGTTTTTGATTAATATCGGCATGGCTAGATAATTGGTATAGATTAATGTCGGCATCGATAGATAATGTGTATAGATTAATGTTGGCATCGATAGAAAGTGTGTATAGATTTATGTCGGCATCATTAGATAATGTGTATAAATTAATATCGGCATCGATTGATAATGTGTTTAGATTAATGTCCGCTTCAATAGATAATGTATATAGATTAATGTTGGCATGGATAATGTGTATATATAAATGTCAGCATCGATAAATAATGTGTATATAATAATGTTGGCATGAATAGATAATGAGTATAGATTAATGTCGGTGTGGATAGATGATGCGTATAGATTAATGTCGGCTCGATATATGACGCCAATATATTAATGTCGGCATCATAAGATAATGTGTATAGATTAGTGTTGGCATCGATAGATAATGTGTATGGAATAATGTCGGCTTCAATACATAATGTGTTTAGATTACTGTCGGCATCAACAGATAATGTGTATAGATTAATGTCGGCATGGATATAAAATATGTATAGATTAATGTCGGCATCGATGGATAATGTGTACAGATTAATGTCTACATGGATAGATAATATGTATATATGAATGTTGGCATGGATCAATAATGTGTATATATTAATGTCGGCATCGATAGATACTTTGTATAGATTAAGGTCGGCATCAATATATAATGTGTATAGATTAAGATCGGCGTTAATAGATAACGTGTTTTCCATATACATTTTGGACGGAATGAATGTCTAGTCTAAGCTAGATACTTTAGAAATAACATCAAGTATAATTTTTATTATTATTATTCTTATTTTTTTTCTCAGTACATACAGAAACATGCCTATTTAAACTTTACACAGAGATAAGTATCTTAAACCCGATTATTAAGATAGTTAATAAGGTGAGATATGAAGAAGGAATAAATTTCGTATTTGATGTGAGTAAATGCACAAATTAGTATATGGATAAAGCAAGTAAAATTAAATATATTATGGACTTTATCAAGTCAGTCTACACTAAAGCTGCATAATTTATGGATGCGAGCGATAATTTAAATAGGCAAATGGTGGCCCTAAAATAGTTGTTTTACAACCAGCAATAATGGAAAAATGTCACATGATCTAAAACATTCATACGTTCGCAAAGAATTGTTTCGATGTTTTTAAATCGATCTGTTTCATTTATTACGTGTAGAGTGTTGCTCATTGAATGTACATCATATACCAGAGGCAGTATCTTGTTCTTTCTTGAAACGTTCAGTTTGAAGTTGTTTAAAATTGTTATGATTTTATTCCAAATTGAATGCCAGGAACACACCAGTGTGTACTGTTGTATTTAGTAAAGTTATCTTTTCAGATTATTTGCGGACCTTCATTTTCTTTTTGCTCCGTTCATGTCAGTTGATTTTAAAAGAAACTTTGAACTTTAGCTGAACATAAAACGAGGAATTTCAAAAATTATTTAGTGACATTGATTTAAACGCATACATTAAGAAGTTGGAACAATAACCGTACCTTGAAATTATCCAAAGAAAATAGATGCATTTAATGGCATTTCCTTGTGTGGGAATATAAACTCACGTGACTGATATGTCACCTGTACGTGTTGAGAGCCTTGTCTGATATAATACCTAAAAAATTGGAGAGATTAAATAAGAGAACGTGTAAAGCAGTTGTGTGTGGCACGTGAGGCTTTAAACGATAAATATATAGCGCTAAAAGACTTACGAGGAGATGGAGCTATGGCCTCAGACAAAATTTCAGTGTTACATTGGTCCATATGTTTAACAAGGGAATAGTATTATAACCTCAAGCGGAATTAAAATGTTAAATTGATCCATATATTTAACAAGGGACAGGAATTATAGCCTCATCCAGCCTGAGGAAGGATGTGCGTGTAACCAAGTCCTTGTGCGGCTCCGACTGCTGGACAGACCACCACTTCATCATCAACAAGCTCAACATCCGCATTCAGCCCAAAAGACACCCGCATGGAAAGAAGTCTCCTAAACGACTAAACATCACCAAGCTGAAATGCACCAGTACCAAACAGTCTCTTGTGGATGTCCTGAAAAAAGTCTGAAATCCACCCCTCTGGACAATCACAATATAGAGACCGACTGGGAGGCATATTCATAGAGCTCGTCTACAGCATAGCTTAGGAAATCCAAGGACCCCCAACAAGAAAATACCAAGACTGGTTCGTTGAGAACTGAGACGAGATCAAGCAGTTGCTGCATGAGAAACACCGCCTCCATCAAACCTACCACAGTCCACCTCCAGGAAAGATTAGTACAATAATGTACGTAGAACTGTACATCAGAAACAAAACTGATGAGATCCAGTGCAACGCAGACAGGTATGACATGAAGAACTTCTACAACGCCCTGAAAGAAGTGTAATGACCCACATCCTCTGGATCATCCCCCCTTCTCAGCGCAGACGGGAACACACTAATTGCTGACAAAGAGAAGATTCTTCAACGATGGGCTGAACACTTTGACAGGGTCCTGAATCGCCCTTCATCCATTAACGACGAAGTCATCAGTCTGGTCTCCCAAGTATCTATCAACGAAGCACTGGATGACCCTCCAACCTTGCTCGATATACAGAAAACGATATGTCTGCGCTCCAGTGGCAAAGCCCCTGTTTTAGATTCCATCCCAGCTGAAGTCTCCAAGGAAGGGGTATAGCCCTGATAGAAAGGCTCAACCAACTGTTTTTGCTGATGTGGTAGTAAGCGACGATCCCCCAAGCATTCAACGACGCTTCCATAATCCACCTGTATAAGCGCAAAAGAACCTCCAGGAATGCGACAATCACCTGAGTATATCCTTGCTCTCAATGGCAGGAAAAATAATCGCCAGAATCCTACCGAACCATCTCACTACGTACCTTCACCAGAGACTCCTGCAAGAAAGCCAGTGTGGATTCAGTAAAGAACGTGGGACCATCCCTTTTCTCCATCTACGTCGAATTGACGAAGGCATTTGACACTATAAGTAGAGAAGGCTTGTGGAAGATAATGGCCAAGTACAAATGCCTGAACAAATTTATATCCATGTTGCAGCACTTCCCAGTAACCAGTGGCGTCAAGCAGGGTTGTGTTTTGACACCGACACTATTCAGTTTATTGTTTTCCGATATGCTGACTAAAGCTTTCAGAGACGGAGATGTTAGGGTCGTCATCCGGTACAGATGGAAAACTGTTCAACCCCAGGAGCCTTCAAGCGAAAACGCGAGAATATGAGAGACACCGTCAATGAACTATTTGCTGATCACTGATGGCTCAGAAGCCGACATGAAAAGCAGCGTTGACAAGTTCTCCAGCTCCTGCACAATGTTTTGTGTCACCATCAGTACCAAGAAGACTGAATTCCTGCATCATCCGGCCCCTTGAAAGCCTTATGTTGAGCCGAACATTACCATCAACGGCCACAATCTCAGCGTAGTGAACCGCTTCACCTACCTAGGAAGCACACTGTCATAGAGCGTCACTACTGATGACGAGGTGAACCTCCGCATTGCCAGAGCCACCGCATATTTCGGCAGACTGTATGCAAACGTCTGGAATATAAAAGGCATAAGCATCCAGACCAAACTAAAGATATACAGGGCAGTTGTGCTCCCCAAACTACTTTACGAATGCGAAACGTGGACGGTGTTCCTTTGGTATTTTCTGATTGGCTTTTACAACCATTTGACAAGTGTGACAAGATCTACATTATTTAGAAACAACAATTTTAATCTTGGCCACTAACAGTGATCTAAGGTCTTGTTATACGTCTTATTAATCTCTAAATGACCAGCCAATGAGATGTCGTGGGCCACAAAAAGAATTTCCTGTCTGAGCGATTTATTTCACTACAGTACAAAGTAAAAACTTAAAAAGAGAACTTACAGTATTGCGAATTAAATTCCATATGATCCTGGAATGTCGTGGTGATGTGCCAACAGTCTTTTGTTGAATCATTATGACATATATCCTTATTCGAATTTCACTATAATTCCCCGTTAATGTCTCTTTCCAAGAATATAATTTAAAATGATGAGCTCTTCTTCTTTCCAATAAATAAATAATTTAAATAAATAAATTCAAGCCCAATTGAAATCCTGAACACAATAATAATGAAATCGATCTGTTAAGATCTTAGAGCACGAATAAATAATAGTTAGATACGCATACGCAAGATTATAGAGTCCTCTACTTGACCTCAGGTCAAAAGTACCATTTTCTATAATAAAAAAACACTATTACATATCGGAAAATTTCAATCTGGATGGGTTCTAAGTATTTACATGATAAAATCTTAGTTATAACTAGAAGGTTTGTTGCTAAAATTATAATGAAGAACATGGTAAACACGATGTCATTGACTCGGGCAAAGATAATAATCCTAATAGTTAACCCTTACTCATAGAGAAAAAATTAACTATATATTAGTTATTTACATAATTAAACAAAAATCAATGATTCAGGTCAGATTGAAAATGAGCTTTATTTTGGAGAAAGTCAAATCCTAAATATAATAACCCATACCATATAATGAATTTGTTTTCAATAACAAACAATGCAAATGAAATATAGATAGCACAAATCAAGCAGAAAATGATGACTGGGGAAGAAAATGGGTCAAACATGCCAGCCACGTACTATTAATTATTCCTAAATTTACTAGATTTACATTCCAACACACCGGATGGTGTAACCTGTACACCACATTTACTATCCAACACACCGTTGGAGTCCTCAACAGCCGGTTATGTACCATCCATTACCCCCCACAGATACTATCCAGAATACCACACTAAGTATCTACCACACCGAAGTGGCAGGCATCCCGCAGTCACTATTCAGTATGCTGCTTTGAAAATCAACATCACATTTAGTATATACAACACTATATTGACCAGAGCCTAACAGGTCTTACTGAACACGCCGTTTGGAGTAACCAACGCCCATTTATGTACTGATCACACATGGTAGGATGTAAAACAGTGGAATAATATAGAGTTTTAATCCTTATAAACAAAATCAACTTCCGATTAAACGAATAACTAACAAATAAGATGATCATACATGACTCTCACCGCAGACACAAGATGGTCAGAGTAGTAAACTCACGATTACCTGTTTACATCGCGTATTACGGGGATGGACTTCACGCTGTTGTTCAGGGATTATTTACAAGGATAGCTCCAAAGGCAGAGCCAATAGCAAAACAATTATCAAGGAAAGCCATTGATGTTATTCGTGAAAAAGCTCCTGGTATAATCAGTGACGTTGCTGGTAAGGCGTTCACGGCAATCAAAGACATAATAGCACAATTAATACGACGACGAAAGGTGATTCAGCAGCAGCCAGAAAAATTATCAAGCACCGAAGTTATGCCCGCGAATGTCAGTAAAATAATAAATCAGGCTGAAATCAAAAACTAGCAGAGATGGCTCGTGTACCGTCCGCCAAAGAAATATAAAAACTATAACTGCAAGTCTGATAGCAGGAAGTGGTCTTTGTGTTAGACGATAACGACTATAATAAAAAATGTTGAAGCGTATATCCCACACAGCTTTTGACATGGACGTACCAGGTCCCAAAGACGAGTCTGTGCATGATTATCAGTATTATTCTTATAATGCGCGCACACCAGACGCACGTGGAAGAATTGAATTACAAATTCAGGATACAAGTATATATTTCTACCCTTTGAGGGTTTATTGAAGTTGAAGGTAGACTCACAAAAGCAGATGATGCAGCATACGGAATTGGTGATTGATTTGGTTTTGTTAATAACGGCATAATGGCGTTATTTAACAGAGCTACATACTCTATTGATGGAAAGGATATTGAATCATGTCTTGAAAATGTCGATGTTGCCACGACGATATTTGGTTTTGCAAGATACTCCGATGACTACACAAGATCGGCTGGTTCAACAATGATATTTGCAAAACACAAATCTGGTCATCAAGAGCACAGAAACGTAAGAATGAATGCAGCTGGAACCGACGTTGCAGCAATGAATGAAGGTTACAACATGGGATTTGCTGTACGCCGATGAATGTTAAACGACAATGAAGAGTTATCCTGCGAAATTCCACTGTGTCATATTTTTGGATTTTGCAAAGATGTTAGAAAGGTTATATTTGGCACGAAACACACAGTCGTACTTGTTAGAAAACCCACTGACAATGATGCATTGTGGCATTCTGCTGGAGTTGATGATGGTAAGGTAAGGTAGCAGGAGCATATATTTATAATTTTATATATGCATCTTTTAATTAGGCAGAAGTAGGTATTTTATTTTGCATAGTTAATGTTTATCAATGAGTGAAATAAAGTCATCAGTTGCAATTATTGTGTTATTCTCATTTCACACATGTAAAATTTAGGCAACCTTGAACCAGGATTACCTGTTCGAGTTTTGTTCACTGAGCAATGAACTACCCTGATTACTGTTCATGATGGTTTGTTCTATTGTATGACAAGTGGTAAGTAACTTTCTGATTGGCTAGTTTGCTACTTGTCTGTATAAAAAACATGACATGAACAGTATATTGGTGGTGGTGAGTCCATTGGAACTTCTGAAGGGTACTGGTCATGGCAAAGCATTGCATTAAGAAAAGTGCCTGATGATTCTTTTGCTTGAAGGAAAATGTGAATTGGCCTTTGTCCCATATGATAAGGTAAATAGATTTATAATATGGTTAATGTAACAGTTTATTTTATATGTACTCTGCATATTTCTCTGGAATGCATTTTAATGTATTTTGATACATTTTAATAGGTTATCAATCTGTATATTCTTTTATGAGCCTGTCGTTCTGCCCATACGCTTGTATGTCTGTCTGTCTGCTCTATAATTTTGCCATAAACACTGATTGTCGTTTAAATTTAGTTGATCCACTATCTCTAGATGGATAATTAATAAAGATATGGTGTTGCAAGTTATTCGTATTGAATGTACTGTAAACAGAATCAATGTAAACATGCAGAACAATGCACTAATGACGATATTATTTATTGTTGTAGTAAATGTATTTTTATTGTATTTGTAGGGTGTATGTAACAAAGCAGGGGAAATGTATCAATCTCCACTTATCATCCTCAATGCACAATAAACCCAATAATGAACAAATACTGAACTTGTATCGTCTATTCAATGAGTAGAAGGCAAGTGCTGTAACAGTAACACTAACACAACTGTCACTGTGGATGCCAGTAATGACTCCAGCGCTTGCTGAAGAACAGCGATTACATTCTTTTATGAACACAGGTGGTAAATCGATGCTGTCATGGCTTACAATGTCCACATATAGTTCTCCAGTTCACGCTGCTGGTTTGTGCACGTGGCAAATAGCAGCACAACAGGGAGTGTCAGGACCACGACATATATTTGTTGCGCTTCAGGCAAACCACAGAGTAAACATACAAAAAGGAAATTAAATAGTATTTGACCCATTTGGAGGTTGTTTTGAGAATAAACGGACATCAAGAACCATCTGAAGAAATAGTGCCGGATTTTGAGAATAATCATGTTTCACGTGCATATCATCGATTAATGTTGTATATAGGACGTGTTCAGAATATTGATAATGGCTTACATATATCTCAGCGCGATTTCTTACTTCTCGTTGGAACATCTTGATTTATTCAGGCAATCTGTCGTTGATATACACATTCGAGCTCGCATAGCTCGAGTACCACCAGGAGCAGCCGGTCCACCGGTCATTCCAGCTGGTGCTAGAGCAGTCGCGGTTATACAAAATGACAAGGCAATGTTGCTTGAAGACGCTGGTGGTCGAATGAAACTCGTTGACGCACCAGTGGAAAACATGTAATGTTTTCCAAATATGTTACAATTTAAAAACACGAGTATTTTATAAATGTCTTACCATCACGTTAGTGTTAGTCTGACTCCTGGTCAAATCAAGAAGCTACAATCCGCGTCAGTGAAAAAAACAGGAACCACGATAACGCTGAAGCACAATCAAATCACAGGCGGTGAGAACGTCAGATTAAACATTTTAATAAAGCCAGATAAACCAAAATCGGAATATGACTTAAACTTTCCACTGGTGCCATTAGCGACACCGCTAAAACAGGCGGGATATTCCCACTTCTCGCAGCAATATCCTTGCTGATAGCCGCAGCCGCACCAGTCGTCGCAAAAGTAGCTGCTCTGTGTGCTGTTGGAATCGCCGCTGAAATGGCATTACAAGAGCAACGGGAAAGAGCTTAAGACTTCCCAGAACACATCGAGGAAAAGGTCCAAAGCTTCCATGAACACTTCTTTAGTTTCACCGATGTCAAATTTTGATTTACTTGATGCTGCTAAACAACTAAAACAAATTAGAGGTGTTTTTATGCGAGATCACTTACCACAACGATCAAACAATATTGAAACCGGTATCATTAATCTCGATAACAGCACTGGACCTGGAACTTATTGGGTAGCATACGCGACTGACCCCCGGGGAATTGTTTCTTTCGATTCGCATGGGTTAGCTCCACCGCAGGAATTTATCAACTATGTCACGCCGTACAAAGTCGGACACAGAGTGCCAATCTAGTACTCAACGCTACCAACACAAACACTTGTACTTGACGCTGTATCAGCGACGCCATCGTTGCCACCTCACAAAGGTGTGCACAATTATACAAGTCAACAGTTTGAGAAATCATTGATTTAGATCAGAAAGAAAAGAATAACGGTAGATATTTACGGAAGAACCCGCGGTGATACTACTAAGAGTAAAAATTTTTCGACGAAATAGATTTGTCAAATTATGCGACTAAAGACGATCTTAATGATCTATGAACCTCTCAAGGGTTGACCGAGATGAAGTTGTTGTTTTTCAGGACAAATACGGCGTTTTGAAAACGAGCAATATCAAGTGGAATGATATAATTCGTAGAGTTCTCGGTGCTACCTCGGATAACATCCCCGTGTTTACTGACGGCGGTAGAATGAAAGACTCAAATATATCATTTACAACCATCAGAGATGAAATTGCAAGAAGTGTTGCTAATCGTTTTAAGAAATACCGGCAACACAGTGACAGGTGAACTCAGCATGAACGGGAAAAAATTAGTATTGCTAAGAGATCCAGCATCCGACGAATTTACAGCAACAACATATATATGTAGACGTTAACTACAGCACAGTAGATGGCAAATTATCCACGCTGCGGGCCGAGTATGATGTTCACGTAAATATGTTCATAGACGCCGTATAAATTTTCAAAAGCTCAATAAAATCGCAAACAATTTGTTTGGCACCCCGTTGACAGGTGACGTAAAACTCTCTGATGTCAAGACGAATATTGAAACGATTAAAAAATAAACCTAGAAGATGTCGTAAGTGGAATTCCTGATATCGTTAACAAAATTAATATGATTAAAATTCTTCAAAAACAGATCACCAATATAGTATACACAGTGTCTTCGGGATTCTTGACATGGTCACAGCAAAATAATACTATCAAACGTACCGTAGAAGTCAATGGTTTATAAAAGTTGTTTGTGTTCAGCGCTGCAAAATTTAGTATATACACTACATATCTCTGGCGGCATTCAAACGAGTTTTCCGGGGTTGTGTATGTTCTGTTAAATAGCGGGAACGAAGAAACATTTATACTGGAAGCAGCTGATAAGAAATTAACCGCAACATCGTACTGGTGGTATCTGCAATTTGTTGCTGAAACGCCTCAATTGGTTACTATGTAAGGTATAATCGAAGTTCAAAAATTTAGATATGATCAAGTACGTGAATGGCAAACAGCGCTAAAGACCATCGTTGACAAGTATAGCGCAAAAGTAATAAAAAATACCGAAGACGTGTAGTTGCTATCGATGTCATTGTGTACTCGGCATATACCCTCGTTGCGTCCACCGGCGTGGTGTTATAAGCGCTAACGCCATTAACGGTAGCAATAGCAACGGTATTTGTTTTATCATCGGCGGAAATCGCTGGTTTTATTAATATTATCGCGAAAAAGAAATCCACGAGCACGAGTACAAAATTGTATGATTATGCTGTGCGATTATACACGGCAACAAACGCGCATTCTAAATTGTCGTCATTCACATCATCAAGCCTTGACGATACGACAAAATCAGATTCTGAATTTGATATAATGGTTAGGACATACACTGATGTAATTGATTTGTAAAACCTCCATTTGAAAAATGGAAAGTTAAATAATGAGAGAACTACTTCAGCAGATAGCCGCAAATACAAGTCCGTTGAAAACCACAATGATATCAGTAACCTCAACAACCACTGAATTCAGTATTAATTTTCCAACCATGATTCCAGTGAAAGAACTCGCCCTTGCGCAGTTGCGAGTATACTACAGTTGGCCAAATGTCAGCTCAAGATCATTCGGCGGATTGCAGTCAAATAATTCGTTGGTGTTTGCGGAGAATAACAGATAAAAAGAATCCAAGATAGCCATAACAGTACGTGAACTAACACTGTCCACCCTGATAGAGATAAATTCACCGGATTAAGCCGTTGATATGTATCAGTCTCATCGATCAGATCATTGCTTGGATGGCCTGATGTTGCCTCGCCGATACCTCTACCGATACCTGAGCATACACGGGCTGATTTTACTTCGGACAAAAGCTCGTACTGGGGAATTGTTCCACACTATTACCTAGAATATTTTTTTAAATCAATAATTAATTATTCTGATGGCAACGGTAAATTATTATTAATTGATGGGATTTTACATTGGGAGTACAGTTATTTTGCCACTGATGGCACCTATAAAACGGGAGGTGGTATACCACGTTTAAACACGTTACACGGTGACATTAAAGAAAACAGAAACAATATCAAGAGAAAATACGACAGAATTTTACCGAATATTTTCTTATTTGTCATCGCCGAAGAAATAAATTATCAAACAGATAGAAATATAAATCGAATTTTATTTGATTTTTAATTTGTTCACGAAAGTTTTGTGAAAACTGTAGTTAAGTCAGAAGAAAAAACCAAGCTAGAATTTCTTAAACATTATTCGACAAGAGAAGCTGATCTACCGAATTTTAAATTTCTTGGATATAACCCAGACGAACTAAAAAAATCCGTCAATGATATCATTTATGAGTTTATTTTTCTAAAATACTCGCCTAGTGGAGAAAGATAACAATACCCCAGGATAACATTCTCCGGCACAATAATGGACAACAGGGACAGGGCCGTCATATTTCGCCGGTAATCGTAAATATAACTTCAACGATCGCGGTCAGTCTTGTATGTGATGTAATTTATGGAAGCTATCAGACAAACACAGAAATATCAGCACAGGCACAGCAAGGATATATTGTTTATACTTTTACCTCGCAAGTCCCACCCGGATATTTGATTGTGCAAGAACCAATTAACCCGGTCTATCTAAGATGTCATAATCCGCTATTATATAGAAATAATTTCAAACTAACTGACCAGTCCGGCAACATGCTTGACCTATGAAATGAAACGCTGAGTCTGAATTTATATGTGAAATCTTAATGATTTTTAATCGTAAAAGCCTACGATTTTCGATGATTTTTAATGGTAGAGTGTCTCCCTTTATTTTAGCAAGAAAACAAGTATATACTTTAAAAATGTCACTAACGTGTGATACACATTAAAACAGTAAGAAAAAAACAAAATCTCGATCCTTGATAAAATCAAGGGTGGATTTTTTAAACTGACAAATGGACTAAAATCTTACACACTTTCACTTTTCATTTCCAAGAATGAGTCTAACTTTCATTTTCACTACCAGCAACAGTTTCTGACATATTTTTTCTTAGTTGTCTTATGCGAGTAATAATTGTGTTTTTTGCTTCGTATTCACGAGATAGATCTGATCTAAAAATTTTCGCTTGCACAAGAGAGAGGGACAACTTTCCTCACCTCATTTATTTTTTTGTAGCTAACGATTGAAACATTCCCGTTTGAATTTATTTTTTACGAATCGATATTCTGATGGTAACATACATCCCCCTCCTCCTTACGTTCTTGTAATGTTTCAAAATCAGAAATAATTTTTTCAGGATTTAGTTCATCAGATATACTTATTCGTCTTTTTCTAATTTTTTAATAGCAGAAATAATATCATTGGTATTTTCTTAATTCATTATATACTAACTATACGTTTAAAAGAAAAATATTGTACACCCTTATGTGAAATCATAGGGTGCCATATGAGTTCCTAGCAAGTCCAGAAGGGTGTTTGTTTTACACCGAGGATGACACAATTCCATGTGAAAACCTAGGGTGCGATATAACATCCTAGCAGGCTCAGGGGCACACGAAACACAACTTCCCATGTGAACCCCCTAGCCTGTCAAATAACAGTCTAGCAGGCTCATGAGGGCGTGTTTTCAGTCAGGACGGCACAGTACATGTAGTATATACAAGGACGGGACAATCTTCCATAAAACCCCTAGATTGTCAAATAACATTCTACCAGGCTCAAAAAGATATATTTACAGCAAACCTTAATTCTAAGGACGGCACATTAGATAAATCTTAATTAACTTAACTCTAAGGACGGCACAATTTCCCATTAAACTCCTTGATTGTCAAATAACATTCTAGCAGGCTCAAGAAGATATATTTACAGTAAACCTTAATTCTAAGGACGGCACAGTACATGTAGTATATATAAAAACAAAATAATACATGTAGTATATACAATTTTAATTAAGGGACAGCACAACATACAAGGGAGCCATGCTTTACATTCAAGATTTTTGCACACACACACCCGAAATCAACCCCAAGAGAGTGCAAAAAGGCATCCACAACGTGGTGACATGACGGGAGGGGGTGTTTTTTGTCCTCTCGAGTTTCGAGGCGAATGCTGGACATCCAATTATATAGAAATATTCGCAACCATCGACAGTTTTCAGTCATGGGACTCGATCGCCAGACCTCGAGTATCAGGGTTCTATGCTTTAGCAATGAGTTACGGAAACATCTGACAGATATATGTTTCACAAATTATTATAAAGTTACCTTTGTTTTATTGCAAGAAAAAATAGTTATTTCTTCGCATCCGTCCGTCTATGGGAGACGATGGTGTAGCTCCAGGGTAAACTTTTGTTAATCCTTCTTTCTAGCTCTCTTTTCCGCTTGTTTTCTTTTTCCGTCTTCCTCTGCTTTTTGAACTCCTTGCCCGACAGCTAGACGTCAGATGGAACGGTTGCTTGCACAGCTCTCCCAGTCGTTGACATTGATGTTTGCCGTCTTCATATCCTTCTTGCAAACATTTTTGTAGTGCGGATGTGGTCGTCCAGTCGGTCGTACACCTTCTGCTAACTCCCCATATAAAAGGTCCTTGGGAATGCGACCTGAGCCCATTTTCTTGACATAGCCGAGCCAGCGAAGGCGCCTGTCGCTGGGAATGGAGAATATGCTGTTCATGTTGGCGCGTTCTAGAACCTCTGTCTTGGGTACTTTGTCCTGCCAGTGGATGTGCAGAATGCGCCGCAGACATCTCAGGTGGAAGCTGTTGTGTTTCCTGTCGTGTCTCGCATAGGTGGTCCATATTTCACTGATGTACAGGAGTGAGCTGAGCACGCAAACTTGGTAGACACGCATTTTGTTCTTCTCTGTGAGGTTGCGGTTGTCCCAGACCCTCTGGTTAAGTCTGGCCATCACTGCTGCTGTCTTGGCAATCCTGCCGTTCACCTCAGAATCAATAGAGAGTGAGCTGGAGATGTTGGGCCCGAGGTATGTGAAGTTCTCGACAACTTCCAAGTTGTACTCATCGATGATGACAGAGTGAGGGGAGTCTGCGTTCTATGCCATGACGTTCGTTTTCCTCAAACTGATGGTCATTCCAAATTCCTTACAAGCACATGGGGGGGGGCATAAAAGCTTGTGAAGTCCATCTTCCGTGTGTGATGTCAAGGCTGCATCGTCGGCGAAGAGCAATTCACGGATGAGTACCTCTGTGACTTTAGTCATAGCACGGAGACAGGCGATGTTGAACAGCTTGCCGTCAGCCCTGGTATGGATGTACACTCCCTCGGTGCAGGCGTAATGGAGAAGCATGGAGAAGAAGATGGCAAAGAGCGTCGGCGCAAGGACACAGCCTTGTTTGACTCCGCTGACGACTGGGAAGGCTTCCGAAGTTGTGCTATTGAAGCAGACTGTGCTGTGCATGTTCTCGTGGAACGACATTAGAACAGCAAGCAGACGTGGAGGGCAGCCAATCTTATGCAGGAGTCTGAAGAGTCCACTCCGACTAACCAGGTAAAACGCCTTCGTTAGGTCTATAAAGGAAATGTAGAGGGGCATCTGCTGCTCTGACACTTCTCCTGAAGCTGACGTAGTGAGAAGATCATGTCTACAGTTGACCTGCCGGATCAAAATCCACACTTGGTAGACGCGGAAGGCTAGGATCTGCAAGTGCGCCACGGTAACACGGGCGAAAGCGTTTCCGACAATGCTGAGGGGTGAGATGCCCCAGTAGTTGTTGCAGTCGCTACGGTCTCCTTTGTTTTTGTACAAAGTGACGATGTTGGCGTCACGCATGTCCTGTGGGATGTATTCCTGTTCCCAGCAGAGGCAGAGGAGTATGTGTAGGGGTTGGAGCAGTGCTTGTGTTCCGCTCTTGAGGACTTCAGGCGGAATGCCGTCGTTTCTAGGATCCTTCCCACAGGCAAGGCAATCGATGCCTTTTCCGAGCTCTTCCAGGGTGGGCTGTTCCATGACAGGCAGGTCTAGAATGGTGTCCAGGGCAGTGTCAGTGACTTGGACTTGAGGGGGCGGTCTTGTAGCTGGGGGCCCTGTCGCCTTCTTGATACTCTCATACATTCATCTTGCATCCCCGCTGTCGACAGCTGTCTGTATACTGTTGCAAAGGTTCAGCCAGTAGGTGTTGGCACAAGCCACCTGAGGTCTTGTTGTGTTCTGCGGTTAGGTGCAGCCTTGTATGCCAGGAGGTCTTTCCTCTTTGCCTCAGTCACGGGCTCCATCACCTCCCAGTTTGCCTTATACCAGTCAACATTCTTTCGCTCCCTCTTCCCGTAATCTGTGATGGCTGAATTGTACACAGAGTCACGGAGGTGGGAACACTTGGAGTCAATGGTGTCATCAGGTATCACTTTGGTGAAGGCTTCCTGCAGTTTGCTGAACTGCTCGGTTTTCTCTGGGTTGCTTGCACAGCAGGTGTTGATGCGTGGGTGACCCTTCTTCTTGGCGTGGTGCATCTTCTTGGGTAAGATTTGTTCCTTGCTGGCCAAAAGGTAATGGTCTGTCTCACAGTCGGCGCTGTGGTAGCTGCGATTGTGGAGGACACTGGTCAGTTCCGCACGCCTGGTGATGACAAGGTCTAGCTAGTGACGTGGCGTGAACGTGGGTGTCTCCATGACACCTGGTGGATTTCCCTGCATTTGAAGAAAGTGTTGGTCACACATAGGCTGTGGAAGCAGCACATCTCCAGCAGTCGTTGACCATTCTCGTTGATCTTACCCTTCCGTAAAAGCCGAGACAGGTGGACCAGGCCTCATTGTCAGCTCCCACTCTAGCATTGAATTCTCCTAGTCAGTAAAGACCTTCATTGTTGGGGATACTGGATACTGCCTGAACCAGTGCCTCGTAAAACTTGTCTTTCTCCTCGTGGGTGGAGCAGAGGGTTAGGGCGTACACGCTGAAGATGTTGACCGGGCCTAAGGATGTTGACATCCGGAGGGCAAGGATTCTCTCAGTACCTGATAACGGAGGTTCAATGAAGGCGATTAGCGTGTTTTTTACGGGATAACTAAACCGTGCTGCCTATGTTTATCCGAGGGCTTCCTCTGCCAAAAAAACGTGTAATTGGCTTCCCTGATGGTGCTGCTGTCAGCCTGTCGAGTCTAATGGAGGCAGGCAATGTCGATATTCAGTCGGTAGAGTTCTCTGTCAATAACGGCAGTCTTACGTGCATCGTCGATCTGCTGTAGGTCAGCGGTAAATCCAGGACACATGTTCCTGATATTCCAGGTTGCAAAACAAAGAGATGAAGTCTTCTTATTTCTTCTTTTAGTCTTTCCTGGTGCGGAATTTTGTGGTCCACTTGTCGAGATGGTTCTCTAAGCTCCAGGCAACCAGTGAAGCAGGCAGGCCATGGTGGGCAACACCCAGTGAAGCAGGCAGGCCATGGCGGGCAGCACCTTACTGACTGGGGGCTGCCCAGCTTGAGGCGGGCGGTAGATGTCCAGTGAGACCTGGTTATCTCTCCCACCGTCAGAAGTAACCCCTGTCGCCAAGCTCTTAATAGTTATTACCACTTGACTTTAGTTTTGCACACACGAATTCAGAGAAAATACGCTATTATAAACGTTTTTCTACTTAACAAATCAGATTTAAATTGTTAGTTATTTTCTGGATAATATATATTTATACCTGAAAATAATTCAAGAAACGGTGTGACTGCTCGCTCTTTGTGTTTTTCTTAAATATAATCGGAGAAAAAATACAGATGAACCAGGAAACCGGACGGATTCAGTAAAATGAAAATATTGTTTCTTAAAATAAGATATTTTTTATCCTTAATAAACGACTACACTTACCTTTTCTTAGTAGTCCTTGACAGAAATCAACTGGAAGTAATGTTACAACGGAGATAACTGTCAGCACTTGAAATAGATACTTCCCTGAAATCTGATACCGCTTGTTGTAAGACAGGCTGATTGTTGAGATAGATCATAGTTATTAAGTTCCGTGTTCAATTTCGGTTTGTCGAATTAACATTATTGTATTGCAGTTTTTTTCTTCTTTCAACTATTAGATTTTGTGATTTTAGCAATACATGACAAAAGAGAATTTAATTTTATTGTGCAATCTATCCCGTTGATGTCGATCTGACAGAGTCAAGGGGGGTAACTATATCAACAATATTACATATCCGAGGCAGAGTTGTCTCCGTTGTTTTTATCTAACACGATTGGAACATAAGAAAATGAAGTCCATTGTTCATTCTTCTGAGAAAACGCTGATTTTGTATTTTATCTGCAAGACTTTGTACCCCGCGTGATTTAATACTGAAATACTTGCCAGCCGCGGTCATTGACTGAAATAGTATTATTTCTTCACCTGTCTCAGTATTGACAGATTTGACGGCTCTCTTTGCAATACTCTTACATTTTCTGGTATTTCCACATGCAGAAGTATCGCTCTGTGTGATAGCTTGCAGGTTATCCAAAGATTTTTTTTATCCGAGTCAATATGATCGATCACAAGATAGTCTTTGTTCACCCCAAAGAATCACTCGTGTATAAATTTATGCGAGAGATAGATCTTCCCCAATATTAAATCTAAGATAACCAGCGTTAACAACAGTGCCAACTAACTTTTTCAGCTAACAGTTTCTGATTACATCATCACGAGATGCTTCATAATTCTTGATAATAGGATGTCTGACAAATTCTTTTTGCTCCATTTATATATAATATTATTTGTCTAAATTATAACTTGTCTTTAAATCTAGCTATATAATCTTCAGGGGTTCTTATAACCTTATTTTTTAACATAATACCACTTTAGTTCTCTATATCTTTTACCACCACATTGTACACACAACTGCGTTTTCCTTCTAACTCCAACACCACATCGTAAACAGAGTTTTGGACCAAGACTCCCCCTTCTCACGCTTTGCAAATGCTGTCCGCAGAAGTCATTTACTCAAGAGTTGTTACATGGAGTTGAAGACCCTACACTTGCACTGATATCTTATGTGAGTCCTCATACATATAATATTTTTTATTTAAATACTTGTCTGAAATATAATATGGAAGCGTTTGAGAGATTATCTACAATCAAGGCTTGGAACACTTCGTTTCCTGAATCCAGATCTTGACAGAATAACTCCTGACTCGCGGAGGCGAACTCTGTCTGATCCGACAAATAATCTGATTAATAATATTCGGAATGCTAAAAAAGAATTTCGTGATGATTGGACATCTCACACGTGGTCGACATTCAAGGTCATACACAATGACAAAGTCATGCTACAATGAACGATGAGCAAGCGAAAACGAGTATCGATTATCTCAATAAAATTTGTTGTATTATCAGAAACAGATTCTGCTGAGTGGATTATCCGTGACAAACGTGATCCTGCCCTTGCTAATGAAAAAACCGCTGTGCTAAGTAAAAATTCCAAGCCAGGAATGCTGACTGGAATTGACAGACCATATTATGCTCGAGCGTATCCTATGACAACGGTTATTTATGGAATTTATCAGCTAAATGATAATCCCACCAATGAGAGTTTCATACTTGACAGAATCATGGCTTAATTGTGTAGCCGAACGAGTAATCGAACATTTTACAAACGCGATGCTTGGAAATGGGTTAACGGATCTACAACGTGAAAAAAATAAACAAACGGGCCGAATCGGTCAAGGATACCGGAGCTACAATAAATGATATCACCGAGTTAGGAAATAAATTAAAATTTCCAATAAAAATAGCAACGATAAAACGAAAGATTTTATATGAATCAAAGAACAAATCGAGAGGAGCCCTCATTGAAATTATTGATCATAATGCGCACACCTGGATCAGCGGAGTCACAATATATCCACGAGATCGTACTGTAAGATTTTACCCAGAGAAAGACTCTGGGAGAAATATGTTTGATTTTATTCACGAAATAAATAAAAACGATCCTGTATCAGTATGGCTTTTTAAAAGTTCCGATGATGAAAAATATGATTAATTTGTACGACCTAACGGCGAAATATATCGTAAAGAATCTCTTCATGAAGAAAGAAAAAATCATACGCAGAAATTTTCAACAGAGCATGCTGAGCAATTGTTGAATAATTGTTTCACCATTCCATCTGTTGCAGCTCAGTTTGCAAGAGAGAAAAATTCGTGGAAGCCAACACGATTTGAATTTCTTGAAGACGTGCAACTAAGCTGCTTTGATTACGGACACGGTGGATTGTGGAGTACCTAGTATAATTACAGTAACGTTATCTTAGTTGATACGTTCGCGTGTTATCTGGGAAGTTTTCTTGGTTACGGAGAATGTTCTGGATATTTTAAAAGATTTGGACACACCACAAACGAGATGACAAGAGTATTGATAAATGGACCACTACTTGACTTTGATCTAACTTGATTCGCTCGTATTGTATCATTCGAGTTTTCTAAAGGTCTTCAACCGATCTGTTATGATTGGTTTGGTAGGCACTTTTCAGAAAAATGCCGGGCACCAATAGTTTTATTACGATATATGCTTGATTGTAAAATACTAATATCGTTGATTGTAACTGAGGCAGTTATATCATTTCGGAAGCAGACCGAAGTTTGGTTACCACCACCTGATGATGATAAAACTGCAAAAGATCTCGGTAGAAGAATAATCGGTAAATTTGGTTACCACCACCTGATGATGATAAAACTGCAAAAGATCATAAACGACATTATGCACAATTAATCATAGACGATGTTGAATATGATTTTGTTATCGCTGATGCAATGAAGAGAGGTATATTTGCAAGTCGACAAAACGCCTACTTGTCTAATGGAACACGAGTAGGTATAATTGTTGGTTGTATTGATGTGAGTCACCTCCATTTACTCATTCAAGATCCTCAATGATCGCTTATGTTTCTATAAATTTATTATCGATGATAAATAGATTTCCTGACACTGTAGTCAGAGTTGCAACGGATTCATTCTATATCGAAAAAAATATACATAATTACTGACACAATTTACAAGTACGATGCATTATGGGGCGAATGGAGAATAAAACAAGAAATGTTATATAATTATTCTAAATCCGCAGATGTTACGATTAAAGATATTTATTACAAAAATAATCAGATATCAGAATTATCGTCTGCGGCATATGTGTATGATCCAGTATCCAGACACAAGACGGTCTGTCTAAACGGACCGGGAGGTTCTGGTAGGACGACTCGGGTGATCGAATTATTTCGACAGAATTCAGATGATATGGTTGTTTTAACACTTTCACACAGACTCGCAAGAGAAATGAAACAACGAGGAGTGCGATCGTGTACTTATCATATCTTTTTTGATATAAGGGTGACACATTGACTCCTGACCGAATGGGAGAGAAATATATTACAAAAATTATTATTTGGGATGAAGTATGCACAGTGTCGCTAGATATATTACAAATGTTTCTCGATTGGCTGTTATTGAAAAATACAGCCGTGATAATGTGCGGAGATCATGATCAACCACCACCGTTTGTTGGGTTATCTCCGCACGTGTGGCTAAAGAATTTTGTGGATTATTACGAGGAGATAACTGACGATCATAGATATCTTGATGAAGAAATAGGGGAGTTTAAAAATTAACCAGACTACAACTGAATCAAATTCAATGTGAAATAATGCGTAAAATAATTTCAGAAACTTCTATGAACGACTTTCTGCAAACGTGGAGACCAAATGATTTGATAGTGGCAAGTAGAAAGATAGTTCGTGATACACTTTAACAGCGGTTATTTCAGTTGCATAAAGAAAAATTGTCAGATCTACGTGTACCATTGTGTTATAGACCAGTTGATACACGACGACAGAATATCGACGTTGATATACCAGGATAGACTGAGAAACAGAATCTCGTATTAAATGATGTTATCGCAGTTGATGTCAGTGTTGTTGAGGATGCGCTACACGCTGATAAATATCAGTGGACGTTAGGATACGCAATGACAATTCACTCATCTCAAGGGTTAACCATCGCTGATACTCGAGTTTGGATTGTCGATGATCGTGTCGAGTGGTCAAACTTAGTTAATCTCGTAGTGTCTCGAGTCAGAAGAATATCCCAGCTGCAGAGAATTGTCATAGACGTTACAGAAACCATCAACGATGTCCTCAATTACAGTGATATAGTAAGAAGGAAAAAAATAGTTGGTTAAAAACAAAGTGACAAAAAAAGAGACTTTGATCTTGATTTTGAATTTGTCATGGCACTAAAACAGCAACAAAAAAATTTGTAATTGTATAATGTTGTGGCGATATTCAAATAATGATCCAAGACAATTTACCGTGGATAGAAAAGCTAGTAGTCTTGGTCATACGCGTGAAAATGTGATGCTGACCTGGCTTGAGCGTAATCGGCGTAGGGGTGCTAGTTACGTGATCGCGGTGGTAATTGTGTGTCTTTATGAAATACTTGCAATTGTTGACGTGTAAATCCACGTTGAGGAGCAGTTGAATCTAGTCTGTGGATTGCAGGTCTACCCGTAGATGTAACCACACCGGAACTTTTGAGTGTGGTAATACTCCAGATAGTATCAGTCGCTCTTTTTTACCATCTTCAAGTTCACCGGGTTCATATAAATATCTTACAGTCACATTACCCAGCACTGGCTGCGCTGAAAAATCATGTCGTTGTACTGGTATATGTTTTTTGTGATCGCGCTAACAGGTTTCATGGCAGTTGTTTGAGTAATTTCATTATTTAACGCAGCTATCACACTTGGTAATCTTGCAACCCATTCGTGAGATCTTTTGTTTTGAATTATTTCCTTCGCGTATTGATATCCAAATAACCGCTCAGTAAGCATTCGATTAAATTGTTCAACAATTGCCTGATCATGATGAATTGCAGTATGTCCTCGTCTGATTTTGATATTATGTTTTTTCATCAGCGATGATACTGCACCTTGAAATTCTTTGCCAGGATCAACCTGTAGTAGCTGTGGCCATCGTAGACCACCACGTCGATACATTCGTTCAAACGCAGAAGTTACTTCAGTCGCTGTCTTTGTTGATAACGGATCTACTTCTTTGTACCTACTTGCAACATCAACGACAGTTAACGCGTATTTTTAGGTTAATTGCGTCTTCCAATTTTGATAGTATCATGTGGTAAAACCAAAATATCAGCCTGATGAACTTCATTTGGCACACTAACATCAAAATATGCATGCTCGATTCGTTTAGGTAGTGGTAGTTAAATTTGCAATATTGCCTGTCGTGCTACCCATTTTTCAGCAGCAACACGTGTAACATTTGTTGCTTCAGCGAGCTTACTAATCGCCGCTCTACCCCTCCAGTATCCTCTTGGGATATAATAAATCGACTCCATTATAATAATAATAATCGGTTGATTAATTACCAGCTCCTAATACAAGCTTACCCTTCATCACAGATCTCACCAAACAATTAGCTAATGATTCTTTGAAAGATTTTTTTAATGGAATTTAGCGCATGAATTAATTTCACATCTGCAATATGTCTATCTTGCAGGTTTTTACTTTTATAAGATACATCATGAACGTGACACACTTTATCAATAGCATTTACTGGATATTCACCTGGTTTTGGTTGATCTTGGTTATTAAGCCTGATATCAAGTCGAGTACCAGGACCACAGTAATTATATCCTGGAAGATGTTTTTCTCCTGGGTATTTCCCCCATGGAGTTCCTGGTAACTTCGTTAACTGGGCGGCAATATCACCTCCTCCTTTTTATATTGTTTGGATTAGAAATAAAAATTTTTTTTACCGCATTGTTCACACTTACCTGTAACTGCTGATCTATTAATTTTTGTTGTAATATTTGTTAGTTCACCTGTACGAGTACGCGCCCTGCATTTCACACAATATAAATCCATATTATTTATTATATTACTACAACATGGATGTAATTGATTTTTCAGCGACAAAAAAAAAATACCGAGAACCGGTCAAGCATCATGCTGCGTTATCAAATTCTGTCCAGATGACCATAATATATCCATGTGGGAGTAGTAAAACACAATTGCTGCTTAATTTCATAATGATGTGGTTGAAATGGGATAAGTTTAATTTAGTAGCTCCGTCTGTAGATGATCAGCGATGTTACAATGTGCTTAAAGACTTTAATAAAAACGCAAAGTTGTTAAATAAAAACGGCGATGATGTTATTGAATTTATTACTGATATCGATGAAGCGCCATCTGTAGATGATATTGATGGGTTTATTAATAGTCTAGTTGTATACGATGATGTAATGCTAGACAAACAGGCAAATCCAGCTAGAATATTTTCACGCGTTAGACATAAAAACACAGATTTAATTTATGTTACTCAACGGTACACACAAATACCAAAAGTGATCAGAGATAACTGCAATATTTTAGCCGTATTTAACGGAGTTGATACACATACTCTACGAAATATTCATCAGACTTGGTGTAGCGGTGATATGGATATAATTAAGTTTAAAAATTTATTTAGTCAGGCTCAGTTATCCCCACATGGATTTATAACAATAAACGTACATAACCCAAGGTCGAGATACCGAGTCGGTCTTGATACAATTTTTAATTAATTGCAGCAGAGAGGGCGAAGTCTCCTACTCGGCATCCAGTCACCGCGATCCCTCTCTACTGCGATTTTTTTGTTGTTCCGATTTTCAGGAAGGCTTACTTTTGCAATTCGAGGGTGAGTCAATTAGAGTATGTTCGCCCTCTCTGCTGTTCCGTGTGACCCGATATCATTCCACTATACTACTACCATAGCAATCCTAATTAAAATTAAACTACCTTTTTGCCACCTCCCGTGACGTCACACTGGCACACTTCGCGGGATATCGTGGTATCGACTGACATGTTTTATACGAGTCAACATTCCAGACTGCTTCTATACTTGTGTCTTTACCATATAATTACACACTATATCACTCTATTGCATTAAGACCGATAAGAGAGAGAAAGAGCTGCTCTAAGTCAGTGATTCCTCTACACATTGCTTCTCGGCGACTCATTAAATACCAAATGTTAATTATTTCATGATGCGACCTTTCTTTGTTTTTTAAGCTTATAGTTTGTAGACATACGTCGTTAGACGTCGATGCGAACAACAAAAACCTAGATCTGTTAAGAACACAATGTGCCATTGTACATGGGTCAAGGTCACCTTTTTGCGTCATGCCGGCTTCACAGTACTTGATAACCTTAACACATGCACATTAGGAATAACATTAAATTTAGGGCAACCGACAATTTGCAACTCAAAATTTATCGAGCTTATTTACCCACACTTACAATACTAGTCTCTCTCTCTCTCTCTCTCTCTCTCTCTCTCTCTCTCTCTCTCGTAAAGATACAACCTCTGGTACACCCAGATACACATACACAAACAAAGAGGATCGGTCGAGTTTACGAGATCTGACAGTGTTAACAGGACATTAATTGGAATTACACGTAACCAACGCGTCACTTTCAGCGGAAAGAATGAAAATTAACGGTTAATTTAACTTAAAATCAACTCTTTGTTATTGAGTGCATGCTATGCCGTAACATGGATTTTCCCTTTAATACTTAGTGTTTTATTTTTCCATGACAATGGAGTTTATGAAACTGATATTTATCTGTGTAAAATCCATTATCTGACAAATAATCATTTACCAAAGCACGTAATGTATGTCACAAATAATAATCAGAGCTTTATAAGTGCGTACGTGCACATGTGTGCCTGCACCAACAACTGGTGGTGGGTAGGAGGAGATAGATATACCAACAGAAGGAGACAGAGACAGACTGCAACTGCTGGAGGGTTAAAGGCATCAACTACGCTTGTTTCCCAGCAACATTATCATTTCGTGTTCAAACACCACTGACGTACAGTGAATTTCTAGTCTAAACAACGATGTCGAAAATTCCCTGATTAGCATGGATTTCTCTGTAGCATCATCTGACGTGGAGTACTTAGCATCGGAAAACCATTCACTAGTTAGCGAGGCAAAAGTAAATATTCCACCGATTATATAAGTAAAATAAAAAAACATGCAAATTTACACATTATGTATGTGTCTATGTATGCATGTATATATGGATGGATGGATGGAATAAAGGAAGGAATTAATCACTTATTTATTTATTTAAGAATATATCAATTTGGGCATATTTATGAAAATAATATTCATCGCTACACAACAATCCACACAACCAACCAACAATCCAGACACACGTTTTCAAACTTCAATAACAATAGTGGTATGTGCCACTTGAAAGCCAAAAGTGACGTGTTTGTGTGAAAATTATCCATAATTTTATGATTTGAATGATACTATGGTACGAAAGTTAATAGTGCCAATATTTAGAGTGAAGCGGGAATTTAACATTACTGTAGGCTTTCATTCTGAGCTTCTTGAGAGACAAACGGGAAAGGCAGAGTTAAATTGGGTATAGTGATCCTGATACCCTTTTCGTTTTTTCATTTATTTGATTTTTTATTTACATTTCGAAAAATTTATAGTGCCATACGGAAATGTGATGATAAAATCTTTATTACAATCCATACAGGGGCCCCGAGTGGACGAGTGGTCTAAAGTGCTCTCCGTTACGGATCACTGCCATCTCACCTCTGTCTGCGTGGGTTCGAGTCTAGGATTCAGCCAACGTGGGTATGTGAGAAAGCTTGCCACAGTAGTATATGGGGGATATTTAGGGTCTATGGAAATCGCAGTCGAAAAGGTCCTGGGGCTGTTTAGGTTCTATGGGAAATCTAACATGGGGCAAATCCTTGGCGTTGTATAATGTCAATGGAAGTCTCAGTCAAAGAAGTGTCCAGGTACTATGGGGTCTATGGGAATTTAACATGGGTGGGCATGTATAGGGACAATGGGAATTTCACATGGGAATGGTACCTGGGGAATTGAACATGGGTACCTGAGGAATGAACATGGGTGACGTAATAGTGTTTATAGGGTCAAAACTATTTATAGGGTGAAATGCATTTATAGGGGCAAAGGTTGATAGGGACAAACATAGACATACAGAAACAAAAACGACACATTCAAGCAAAGAATGTGGAAATACACAGATAAGAGGACAGAAAAGTTTTAAAGAAAGACTCACAGAGGGAATAGAGACTCAAAAACAAAAGTATATTGTATGGGAACAAAACATTTATTCAAGTATATACATTGTCTCTCTGTGCTGTGCTTTGGTCTAAGCACTATACATTTAATAAATATACATTTGAACATGAAACAAATCTATTTTCGAGTTATTTAGTTCATGGTTCTAGTAAACTAATTTAAAAAATTAAAGTTCACGCCTTTCTAAAAAAATCACTTCATATACAACGAATAAAAGTTAAATGTTAATTTATAAGAAAAAAACTAAAACAAAATAAGTAACAACCAATCAAATAGGACAAAGTTCATGTTTCTCTCTATATCCGTCATACATATTTAAAATCTGGTCGGCTACCACGTGTGTCACAGTTTAGATGTTCCCATCACGTACCTTTCATTCATAAATATGATGTTATGTCCATCGTGCTAGGTACACTTATCGGTAAGCAGATCGGGTGCAGTCGTCGTCTTCTGCTAATGTAGGTACAATATATGTCATTTGAATGGTCACTCCTCCATCGGTGATGTCAAAAAAATTTCGCATCGTCTGCGCGTCTTCCATAGCACTCAAACGTTTGGAAGAAGTTAATTCTGCAGATGTGGTAAACCTGAGACATACAGACGAGTTCAAACTGTCCTGATACATAGGTAAGCTCAAACGACCTCGATCTTTGACTTGGCACTGACGTTTGAAATCCTCTGACAGTGAGTCAAGTAGGTCCGTAATGAAAGCTGCTACTTCATAGGGTGGAACGTCAGACGCAAAGTCTTTAAATTTCACCGTGTAGATGTAAGTTGTCGTCCTCTAAAATGTTCCTTTAGGTCTACTAAATCGTTTCCCTTCTTGGACGCGATTTGCTTTGACAGTATGGTGGTGAAAGAGGTCAATGATGTTTGTCCCTTCTCTCTTTTCTTCTGCGTAGAGTGATTCATCTACTTCGTCGCTTGTCCTCGCAATGAAGTATCGCTCTTAGAAGTCGTCCATTTTTATACTGGGCGATATCAACATGTCCATAAGGTAAAGTTTTGTTGTCTGGAAGTTGCCCTGGTTACACGTAGTTTGTCATGGCGTTAGTAATAAACAACTGAGACGTGGTACTGCATTGGTGATCTGATCGTGAGGCATAGCATCACACCTGAGTTTCTCTTGGACTTAAGTCTTACGTTCGATACATATTGTTTGGAAGGATTCAACTTTCTCGATTGAAGTTGGTAGTTACAATGAACTATCGGTCCTGGACGTTATCCCTATTTATATGCTAACCAGTATCGACGTGACCGTACGGTAAAGTGAAGTGGGTGGGAAGCGAACTATCTTCTGGTACATGATTTGATAGACTTTATCCATGGGTCGACAGACGATCTGGCGTCTGCGTAAATCTACAATCTTGTTCTGTTCCCGGGTGGTAACTTTACCGTTTTCATCTTGTCCAGACTACAAGGTTTCTTTCAATACGATAAAGTTCACCAGTCGACTGTTGCGATAATTGTGAGTCAATCCTTTCACTTTACACTCCGTGTGCACTTTTATTGTTGTGTCCCGGTAGACGTAGCTGTAATTTTTAAGACCGCCACTAGCAAAATGTAGGATCTTGTTGTCGGGGTGTTCGTCCGTCCAGGCTCCTAAACGGTCTCCTTCGATGTCAGGGTGACGTTGACCCAGGCGATCGATGTAGATGCAACTGTCCGTGTCAAAGTACAGGACGCGATCTCCAAATTGGTGTAACGCTTCGCACAATTCGAATCGAGCATGGGCTGTCATGTAAGCCGCAATGATGTCATTCCCAAATTAGTCGCCTTCTACAAAGTCCAGTTCTTCTTTTTGCACGGACATACCGTTTAGGAGCCTGGACGGACGAACAACAAGATTCTAAGTTTTGCTAGTGGCGGTCCTAAAATTTACAGGCCCCTTACCTTTGGTAACTTATTCGTAAGAACCATACGCTGTGATTATTGAAAAGCACACCAATTATCCTGCTAACCTACACTGATAATCTATACGTAAAAGACTGAAATGTGTGCACACATATTTTTCAAGCAATGCATCAGTGCACCTATCTATCATTTTAAGATATTGGTATTTCTCTTGGCTCTTGTGTAAGTAAGTGTATGAAACCGGTCGGTATGTTTACTGATATGTCTCGAACAAATATGTCTGACTGCAATGTTTCCTGAGTAGTTGGAATTCGACCGCACATCCCCTACATTCCAATGCAGGATTTGATTCGATAAATTCACAATGTTTATTTATGTTGTATGCATCTAAGCATCAATCGAATATATTATCAAATTTGTAATATTGGATAGATGCTGGACAAACTTGGATTATCCATGACAAACGTGACAGCGTTCCTCACAATGGAAGTATCGTTACGATAAATAAAAATACCAGACCCGGAATATTAACAGGAATTGACAAAAAGTATTATCAATGACCTTATCCTGTAACTGTAGTTATATTGCCAATATATTCGCCAAATATTTCTAACATTAATGATATTATACCAATGCAATTCTCGAAAAGAAGTGTTCGCTCAAATCGAAGACATCAGCGAACCTGAAACAACACGACCAGACAGAGAGAGCCTACTCCAAACCAAAGTGTCCACCAGTATCACCCGAAAATTATTACCACATTTGAGAGACGGAAAAGCGCTCCTCTAGAAAATTTAGAACGAAATCTTACACTTACAATGTGATGCTTAAAGATTTCAAGTTCGACGCACGGTTAGAGAAAGCATAAAGAATTCATCACAGATCTACGGGATTTTTTGTTAACCACACTGAAACGACACTATGAAGCCAAAGACGACGATCGCTTGAGACTTTCCATTCATCTCGACAGCTTGAAGTCACCCGTTTGGATCCAGTTTAGCAGCCCAGCAGAATTGAAACCTTGCAAAGTCATCGACAAGATTCAAAACGTACAAGAATCCAATGACAAGTTTCATATCATCGATGGAAAAAGAGCAGTACTGTTTGTGACCTACGAGTCTCTTCCCCAAGGGACAGGACGCAAAAAGGTGTTATTAGTGGACGACCTTCGCAGCACAAAAAAAGCCTCGTCCAAATTAACAACCCTCAAGACCAGATGTGTTTATCCCGTGCCATCGTCGTAAGACGAAAGTATGCCGTCATAAACGACACGGTAGAATGGAAAATAGCCTGGAAAACAATTCAACAATCGAACTGAGCCAAACAACAAAGAGAAGCTGAACACCTATTACAACAAGCTGACCTGTCCAAAGACACACCATCAAGCATTCCTGAAATGCAAAACTTTCAAGATGTCCTAGTTCCACCCTACACCTAAAAAGTGTACCCTCAAAAAGTGCGCGGACCTCTATTGTTTCGAGGCAAAGATTTCAAAGATGGAATATACATTTACGTCTATCATCAAGATAAACATTTCGATGCCATTACCAGTATCACCGTATTCTTGGGATACAGTTATTACTGTTAGAAATGTGACTAGGACTATAACAATCGAGAGCAATATAAGCATTGTGGATCGAAATTCTCAGGATGTTTGGCCTCTCAACCCTGTATGGAACAAGGACAAGAACGGGTGCATTGCCCTACTTGTCAATGCACTTTTGTCAGTCCAGCCTGTTAACAACATCATCTGAAGACGCAAGGATAACAGCAGAAAAGTGTTTATCACCTCCTGAGATTGTGCCCTACTTGTGGAGAAGACATACGTACCAATAATGCCAAGTTACACGTATGTCGAGGAAAGATACGATGTCACATTTGTCACCAAATCGTGGACTTGGAACACGATTGCTACATTCAGAAACACCACCCACAACAAGCGGAAGATGACTAGAATGAAGCCAATTTCATCTTTGTCGATTTCAAATGCATGCAAGAGACTGGCATTCACATTCCTAATTTCAGCGTGGCTCATCCAGCATGCGAGAAGTGCATCCAAAAGCCTATTTTAGTCATTTCCCTCACTGCAGCAAGATTCCTGGTGGACGTGTAAAAATATTTCGGGAGCCGAACACGCTAGCCGATTTCGAGCAATGGATCTTAGACCCCATCGACGAGACGTGGAGCCTAGAGAACATCGAACGTTACGGAGATTGTCATCGCAATGCCACGATAAGGGCGTATAATTTCTCAGGATACAATGGACAGTTTCTTTTGAGATAATATACAGAATAAGGCATCGAACGTCCTAAAGTGACTTTGAACACGGCCTAAATCATTTCCTTGCAAATGGGACAAGTACAGTTTAAAGATTCGATGAGCTACTTGGTCATGCCTTTGAGTCAAATGCCTAAAACGTTTGGAATGAGAGAAATGGCCAAAGGCTACTTTTCTCTCTTTTTCAATACCGAAGCCATTCAACACGCCGTTCTACCCCATTTGCCTGAGGTTCACGACTACAACTCAGACAACAATACGAATGATAGATCAAGTGTAAAGTCTTGCCTCTCACCGACCTGTACCATATCGTTTTACCTCACCATTGCCAAAGGAAACTGCTGTTTCCATTGTGCCGTACTTGTGCCGAAACGTGCAATCAAGATCGACCTTGTCAGCACGCCAAGGAAGAACGCGCCTTGACGGTAACGTGGGTCAACGTGGAATTGTTCAAAGCTCTGGACAAGGGATACCAACTGTTAGAAGTGTACGAAATGTACCACTTTCCCAAGACAGAGCGGAACCACAAATGTGAGACTCAGAAAGGCATTTTCGCGGACTATGTGGAAGTCTTTTAGAAACTGAAACAAGAAGATAGCGACTTCTTGGTGACACACTCTTGAAGACTAAATGAAATTCAAAGAGAAATGCTGGTAGCGGGATGTTGAATTGTTTGTGGGGCAAAATGGCACAACGACCGTGTTTCACCAAGACAAAGTATTTGAAATGACCTGCCCGGTACTTACAGATGATTCACGACAAAACCAATTACATGAGACACGTGGACGTCGTTCGTGAGGATTTGATCCTGGTCAATTACGACAAAGAATTAGACTTTATATAAACCGACGAATTAGGAAATGTCATCATTGCAGCCTACGTGACAGCCCATGCTCGCTTAAAATTGTACGAAGATTTAGAACTGTAGGGAGATCGCGTACTGTACCTCGACAGAGACGGTTACATCTACATCGATCGCCTGGGTCAACACCACCCTAGGATCGAAGGAGACCGTTTAGGAGCCTGGACAGACGAACACTCCGACGGCAAGATTCTACGTTTTGCTACTGGCTGACCTACAAATTACGGCTACGAATACCGGAACAAACAAGGAGAAGTGCCCACCGAGTGTAAAGTAAAGGGATTGACTCTCAATTAACGCAACAGTCGAGTAGTGAACTTTGGCGCATTGAAAGAAGAGTTGCCGTCTGGACAGGATGGAAACTTTAAAGTGACCACCTACGAAACGCACAAGATTGTACGTTTACCCACTCACCAAATCGTCAGTTGACACTTGGAAAAACTACATCAATCGTGTACCAGAAGCGAGTGAGGCCTTCCAAACACTTCATCTTGCCGTACGGTCACGTCGATATTGGTCAGCATATAAAAAGACAACGTCCAAAACCGATAGTTCGTTGTCACTACCAGCGTCAATCGAGAAAAATGAACCCTTTCACACAGCAAGTATCGAACGTAAAACTGAAGTCCAACGAGAGACTCATGTGTGACTGTATACCTCATGATCATAACACCCATGCAGTACCACATCTTAGTTGTTTATTTACTAACGCCATGACAAACAACGTGTAACCAATGCAACTTCCAGACCAAATAACTTTACCTCATGGACATGCTGATATCACCGAATATACAAAAGGACGACTTCCAAGAACAACACTTCATTGCGAGGATAAGAAAGGAGAAAGATAAATCAATCTACGCAGAAGAAGAAAGAGAAGTAATAAACATCATTGACTTCTTTCACCAACATACCGTCAAAGCAAAGTGCGTCCAAGAAGGGAAAGATTCATTAGACCTAAAAGAGTAATTTAGCATCCAAATGACTCAGACAGCGACTTCGAGAAAATTGAGGACGACAACTTACACCTACACGGTGAAATTTAAAGACTTCGCGTCTGACGTTCCAGCCGAAGAAGAAACAATTTCATTACGGACCTACCTGATTCACTGTTAGAAGAACTCAGATGTCATTGTCAAGTCAAAGATCGAGGTAGTTTGAGCCTATCTATGTATCACGACAATTTGAACTCGCCTGTATGTCTTGGGTTTAATACACCTACAGAACTAACTTCTTCCAACCTTTTTAGGGCTATAGAAGATGTGCAAACGATTAGAGAAAAATTTGACATGACCGATGGAAAAGTGATTTTTTATATGGCATATGTTGTACCTACATGGGAAAAAGACGATGACTGCTTTTGATCTGCTTACCGATAAGTGTACTTAGCACGACATACATAACAGCAGATTTATGAATGAAAGGGAGTACGTGATGGGACTCATCTACCCGTTGACACAAATAGTAGCTGACCAGATTTTTGACAACGTGTGTGACGGAAATAGAGAAAAACATGGCTTTTCCTATTTGATTGGTTGTTACTTGTTTTGTTTTAACTGTTTCTTATGAATGAACATTTAACGTAAATGTATTGCACATAAAGTGATTTTAGGAAGGAGTGTACAATAATTTTAAACAGCAGTTTATTAGAACCAAGAACTAAACAACTTGTAAATAGGTTTGTTTCATATCCAAATGTTTATGTATTATATTGATGGTGCTTAGACCAAAGTACAAGCCATAACGCCCATGTATATACTTGAATAAATGTTTTGAACCCATACAATAGACTCTTCTTTTTCGAGTCTCTATTCAATCTGTGAGCCTTTCTGTATAACATTTCTATCCTCTTTTCTGTGTTTTGTATGTGTGTTTGTTTCTGTATGTCTATGTTGTCACTATCAGCCCTTTGTCCCTACAAATTCATTTCACCCTATAAAAGGTTTGACCCCATAAACCCCATAACTCCACCCAATGTTCAATTCCCATTGTCCTCCAGGTGATATTCCCATGTTAAATTCCCATTGACACCCATGTGCAAACCCCATATTTTAACGTTATGGTCCCATTTACTATAAAGTGCCCCCATTACTATTTACATTTTAAAAGTCCCAAACGCTTGTCTGACGCTGATTAAAGCTAGATTTTAGTCAGAAGAAAGCTGTTGAAACTAATGAATAACAAAAATACAAGGAGTTTCCTTTAACAGTTTTCTTTCTTATGAAAATGTTTCTTCATTTGTGTGTTATCTTTTCAAAATTTATACACATTCTGACCTCAAAAGAAGACAAATTCACTACAATCTATAGAATTTTGTGTCAAACCATTGTGTTGGGGGACACAAATAATCCTAATGTTTCTGTTTGTCCATGTGAGTGAATGCAAAGATAAAATAGTGCGTATAAAATGAGAGCCATCATATCTGGTATTTGGTGGCTGAAATCTAGAGAAGGTCATGTCCATCAAAATGATTCAAACGCTCTTAAAGAGACGAATGTCGTTTACAAATTTCTAATTTAGCTAATTTTGCCTGAATTGCGACATCTAACTTGGGGGGGGGGGGACAGGGAGAGGTTGCACATAACTTGCCGTTTAATAAAAGCTGAATGAGATGGGTCACACCTGTTGATAATTTGACTTGGAAAATCAATACTGTTAGTAACTTTCTCCCTAACACTCACGATCAAAACTGCATATCTTCACGTTGCATGCATATAAATAGCCTTGATGTCACACAATGTGGATATCAGTGTGCGAGAAATTATATATAGCATGCCTATAAATATATTTGACTTCAGGCAACGCTGATTTAAATCTGTCTGATATTAATCAGTGCCTAACCGTCATTTAGGTAAATAGGCAGGTAAAATACTGCTAATCCAAGTAAACTCTTTATCGTGTTTTCAAGCAACATGTTTAATTTTCACTCAGTGAAATCGTTTGAAATTTGCAGGAATAACGTATTGTGGTGTCATTTTCCTTTAACTTGGCTTTCCCATACCTTGTATATTTATAAGTTCTTATGTCACTTGTTTAGGCGCGAACAAACAGTAACACAAGAAAGAGTGAAAACGACAAGCTTTTAAAAATACATTAATTTATTTCCCTGGAAAAATTCTGTAAAAATGAAGAAAAAAAATGAACTTACGGTTTTATAGAATCAAATCCAAAAATAATCCAAAAATAATCCGAGAATAAAATTGTAGTATTCCTAATAAAAAATGTTCTACTGATTGCACGTTCGAATCCCGACGAAGAATCCAAAATTTAAGACGATGACGAATGCTGCAATCTGTAGTGCTGAAGTCTATAGTTACTTGTAGAAATAAAAGTTATCACTCCGGTTTCTGATAGTTTAATAAATTTTTATTTATAAAAAAATGTCCTTGTTCCACAATATTACATGAGCACACGTATTTTCCAGAAAAAATAATGGAATTAACCCTTTTGAATACAAGTAATTTGAAATAACTCCAAACAGCACAACTTACAACGAACAGTTTAACGGCCCAACTTCTACTGAAATTAATTATCCAAAACATGGGTTATATGAGCTTTCTAAAACGCAAACAAGGGGCACGTGATCATCTAGAATTTTATAGAAGCAAATACTAGTTTCAGATTACGTTTCCCCAGTGTGACTCTGACGAAAACCAATCATTTTTACTCTAAGAAATAAAAAATAGTAAAAATTATTTATATCTTAAAGACAAGGCCCCATCATGACCAAGGAAACAACCAATCATTTTAAAAATAAAATGGAACTTGTATACAAAGGTTGCTACAAATTTTAAAACAAGATCAGGATTTACATCAACACCTGGTGTTTATAAACTAACAGCCAAGACCAAACTATTTTCTAAAAAAAAATATCATCTCTAGTGAACAATTTCACATTATAATATCATATAATGAAAAATACAAAATTTAAAACTGACACACATTTAAATTGAAATAAAAATATATATTAAATCAGATATAATTAAATCAAATATATATGATATCGCTATATATATATATATATATATATATATATATATATATATATATATATATATATATATATATATATATAACAAAGTACAGCTCAATAAAATTTCCATGATGCAGATAATAAACACGATTCCGTTCAATCCAGATTTTTTTCTGACAGCCTGGCATATATATAAGGATGGTTGTATCTACCGAATCTGCGTGAATAGTTCCGCTCTACAGATAGGAAAGATAGGCACAGTATGTCATTTACACCAAACGTTTTAGGCCCGCTCTTCAAACGGTAAAGGGAGGTAACCGTCTGCCATTTACACCATATTCTCTAGATCCGCTCTGCAAGCTGGAAAGAGTGTGTTGTGCGATTTGGATTTTTAAAGTAGCTTTAACAATCTTTCAGTCATATCGCTACGATGTATGCAATGTGGCAGTTTATAGTGATGTCTATCACGGGGGCATCATGCCGCAGACATGTAGCATGATGTCCCACCCATCCTGACACCAGGCCGACCAGTCCTAGCACTAACCTCTTAATGCTCAGCGCCAAGCGAGGCAGTTGTTTGTACCATTTTTGTAAGTCTTTGGTATGACACGGCCGGGGATCGAACCCAAGATCTCGCGCATCCGAGGCGGACGCTCTAACCACTAGGCTACCGGAGCGGTCTAGCAGGAAAGAGAGATACCGTATGACATTTGCACCAATTTCTTTTTTATTGTAAGGTTTGAAATGTTTTAGTTTTTTTATTATAACACATCAAACCTATAGATGGTCTAACGTTCCTTCAGAGATGTACAAGCTGAATGAAAGCTGTGGAATGATGTCATAATGTGCCACGCTTTTGTTTAAATAGGAAATAGTCAGTCCAGTTAATTGGCACTTACGGTGTTAGAAATGTGTTTATTATCTATTTCTGGTCAAAGGCGACCATTGGTCGATCCTTAGCCACTGGTCACCTTATTCTACTTGACAATTATCATATATGGTTCGGCAATCACTAAATGTATATGTGATCATAC
This sequence comes from Sinohyriopsis cumingii, assembly GCA_028554795.2. NCBI lineage: Eukaryota > Metazoa > Mollusca > Bivalvia > Unionida > Unionidae > Sinohyriopsis > Sinohyriopsis cumingii. The sequence goes on from CM068834.1 coordinate 53,201,542, forward strand.
ACCCGGCTCTTTTTGGTGAACAGAAAAATGATGAGCCGACTTTATGATCATGTTTATGTATTGGTAAAGTCTCAAACAATAGTTTTCGTACAACATTCTGTCCAGATGATATCGATAGCTGTGAGATGGGTTCCGTACTGTAGTTTTAATTAGTCCGTTGTGTGCCTTCCTTCTTGTTGACAGTCTCCATAGTTTCAGGTTTTGACAGAACTTGTGTGAAGGATTGTGATCTAAGTAAGATTGCATACTATGGTCTTACATTTCGCCTTGCTTCTAGATGCAGTATTTCAAGCGTGAACTGTACGTTGTTGCGCAAAGATAGATTCTTGCAGACAGAAGTCAGAGCAAATCTTTGTGGACAGAAGTCAAGAGTAAATCATTGTGGACATAAGTCAAGGGTAAATCCTTGTGTATGTAAGTCAAGGGTAAATCCTTGTGGACATAAGTCAAGGGTAAATCCTTGCGTATGTAAGTCAAGGGTAAATCCTTGCGGATAGACGTCAAGGGAAATCCTTGCGGAATACAACGATGGATATACCATACGGGAAAAAATGAGTAAATATGCCATACTGAAGAAATATCGGCTGAGCTGATAAAAATGCAAATTTCTTTTCCTTAGGGAGGGTCGAAGATTTAAAGCAGTTCCCTCTAGAATGTGCTTATTATCTGAATTGAAAAGATGCCTTTTTTTACAAGATGTAAACAATTAGTTCTTAAGTTCTTGAAATTGAATAAACAAGCAAATTTAGTTGATTATTTAAAAAGAAATATCAAACTTTTTGGAAATATTGGGTCATTTCATTTTACTCTATTTAAATCTTCAAAAATGCAAACTGCCGCCAACTGACTGAGGCGTTACTAAACGAATGCACTTTTGCCGACCTGAACACATTTGGCCTGTTTATCAACAAGCGTTATCAATAGTTGATATGTACATATAAACTTAAATTCTAAAGACCGTATATACTCATGTACGAGTCGGAGCCAAGTAAAGATTGCACAACAAATATGGGTCTTGTTGTTGTTGTTGTTGTTGTAGGGTTTAACGCCATTTCTCAGTACACGATAGACTATACATGGCGGCCAGTATTAATTGTGGAGGAAGAACCGGGAAAACCCCGGGAAGAACCACCGACCCACGAGAAGCTACTGGTAAGCTTTCCCACATACCCACATTGGTCGAATCCTAGACTCGAACCCACGCAGACAGAGGTGAGATGGCAGTGATCCGTAACGCAGAGCGCTTTAGACCACTCGGCCACTCGGGGCCCCTTTAAAAGAACAATTTTGTTTGAACGAGAACTAAGAGACCGGTGTGTTTCTTACCCCAGGGCCCGTGATCGTTCTCTACGGCCCTGCCTTTATCTTTAAATAGCATAAACGCTGACCTTATGCGTAAAACAAAACTATCCGGCGGTGTAGGTGCCACACCGATAATTAAGAATATTAATTTGTCATTACTGCAAAATATAGTAAAAAATAAAATAAAAAAAGCATTTTTACCTGAAAAAAAGGTAATTCAGATGAACACATAATTTACTCCTGAATAGTAGTTGTTGTTGAAGTTGTTTGTAGGGTTTAACGTCATTTTTCAGCACACGATAGGCTATACATGGCGGTCAGTATTAATGGTGGAGGAAGAACACGGGAAAACCCCGGAAAGAACCACCGACCCACGAGAAACTAAACGCAAACATTCTCACATACCCCCTAAATAGTATCTGCTGTACATATGATTTATCTGAATTTTAAAATCCTATTACTTTAAAAGACAGCTATTCCTGGAGGCCTTTGCCAAAATCTCAAAAGGAAAAAGCTCAGAGCAGGTTGGATGTTTTCAATGGTTTATTAATACTAAAGAAAAAGGAAACAAGAAGGCAAATCCATGAACTAAATTTTAAAATCATTCTGAATTACTGAGTTAGTGATTGTTCCTTACACCCAGCGTTAGTCGACGTATAATATTAAAAACAACTGTCGGCTACATTGTTTACCAGGAACTATATGTCTACAATAACATATTATATGTAAAAACTGACTAATACAATGGATATGTATGAGTATCCACTTAGATACATGAACATTGGACTATTAAACACAGATACATGAACATGGGACTATTAAACACAGATACATGAACATGGGACTATTAAACACAGATACATGAACATTGGACTATTAAACACAGATACATGAACATGGGACTATTAAACACAGATACATGAACATGGGACTATTAAACACAGATGCATGAACATGGGACTATTAAACACAGATACATGAACATGGGACTATTAAACACAGATACATGAACATGGGACTATTAAACACAGATGCATGAACATGGGACTATTAAACACAGATACATGAACATGGGACTATTAAACACATGCATGAACATGGGACTATTAAACACAGATGCATGAACATGGGACTATTAAACACAGATACATGAACATGGGACTATTAAACACATGCATGAACATGGGATTATTAAACACATACATGAACATGAGACTATTAAACACATGCATGAACATAGGAAAATTAAACACATATACATGAACATTGGTCTATTAAACATAGACACATGAACATGGGTCTGTGAAATACATATACATGGACATGGGTCTATTAAACACACATATATATAAACATGAGTATATTTAACGTAAGTAAAATATAAGATTATGGATATACTGGGCAGGTCTTAAGTGTTGTAGTACTCTACTATGCAAAGTTGGGTGCATCTTACATCATTCGCGTTGCAAACTCGGAGCATTTTTTATTTGTTCAAGTAGTTGTCTAAAATAAGCAGCTTTCTTTTGTAGTCGCGTATGTATTACACCAAGTAAATTATATCACATCATTGATATAAAAAAAACCTATCAATTGACATGCCCCGGCAGAAACAAATATAAGAATTTGAAAAAATAGAAAATGGTCTAAATTTGAAACTCAGTCTGGTGGTATAAGGAAAAATATATTTATATATGAATAACAAATTCTTTCCTGGATAGCCTAACTAAGCAGATTTTCCTCTTTTCCTTTCATGTTTTAATATTACTTATGATTATTGCTATGAAATGACCGCAACAAAATCAAATTTAAGCAACATTTTTGGCACAGGGCTGGGGGACGAAGGGTGGAAGGCTGGCTGGGGGTGGGGTGTAAAATATATAACCAATACAATTCCAGGACATTCCCTTTTCTTTGGCAAGATACAATTTAGTTAAGGTTTCATGCATGTTTGTTTTCGTAAAATTTCTGTTGACTCTTTTAACAAGCATTTAAGTTTTGGAATTTATGGCAGTAATTTCATGCAAAGAAATAAACACTTGATTTTATTTCTACGATCGGTAATAATGACATGTAGGGTACAGCAATTACCGCGTACAGGTGATGTGTATCGTTTGTAAACTAACCAATCGGATTGTCATAACTCTTACTCTTTGGGGCATTTGATTGGTGTCTACTTTTAAGATTAACGCAAACAGGATTGTCAGTTTTACCATAAATTTCCATTGTCATCAACAAAACAAACAAGCGATACTGCTCATTCATTGCTACAACTAATATTTACAAATGTATTGTTATTATTGCTATACATGGTATATTGTTCCATTTTTACAAATTTGTCGTTATTATTATTATTTATATTATCATGTTCCATTTTTCCAACGGAAAACAGCATACATAGCGGGTCCGATGGTATCCCACGAGAAAAATCAAGCAGGGTTTCGATGATTGGGCATTTTGCTGGGTTCTTTTTAAGCTTCGAGCATTTAAAACGTTATAGCCAGGATAACAATGTAGAAATGCTATAGCAGGATAGCAATGCAAGGATAACATGGTTACGACGACAATTTTAAATTGCTAAAGATTGAATAAAACCTCGTAAGAATTCTTTTAATACTGCATGCTTCAAAGATTAAGTTTCCTTAACATTTATACTCCGCTAATTTTAAAATTTATAGCTTTGATGAGGGTACTCATAATACCGGTAGAACCTGGAGGGACCGGCAGAGATATTTTGGCTATCATAGTATTCTCGGAAATCTCTCTTAGACTGCCTCAAGTACTCTACCATCGGCTGATCGTCATATGCCACCACTCTTTGATCGTAGTATGCCGGAGGAGCTCCACGACTGTAGATGTATCTCGGATCTTCCACGTAGGAGATATTGTGAGTTGCGTTGGGGTATTTCGTATAAGTGTAATATTTACTACGCTGGGTACTGCGTCGCTTGCGAGAGGTACAGAGGTAGCTGAGGAAGATGACGGCGGCGATGAAGGAGAAGAAGGTCCCTATAGCGGCAAGAATGAGGCCAGATGGAGGTTTGAGGTTCATCCCTTCAAATACGGCGGGCAAGGGCCTGGCCATCGTCATAAAAGCGGTATCAAGTGCTCTGTTAACATCGACAACCATTCCAATCGTCACCCACATCAAGACATCTAGCAGAAAAGTAATACATTTTTAGTAAAATTTTAATATTAAAAAAACGGCAATATTGACAACACTGAAGCTGACCACTAACAAACATATGAGTTATTAGAGACTTTCCATTTTCATTTTTTATAACCCTGTAATATTCCCAAAAATTATTAAAATAGATTTTTGAAATTCAATTAAAATTTGGCACACAAATATCACTTCATGGTCAGTAATGGTATCTATTTTTTGAGTATGATTTTTTTTCACTTTATTGTCGGTGTTTGTGGTTCCTTCTTTCTTCAAAGGAAATTGTTTAAATTTTAGAATATGAGTGTTTTGGTATAATTCTCAGTGGGTGTTTTGGATACGGTGCACTGTGGATAATCAAACACCTATTCTACCCTGGACGTGAAATTGTGACATATGACACCTTGCAACAGTTCAGCCTCTCCAAAAAGAAAAAGAAAAAGAAATGACGGATAACCTATGACAAAAACTGGTATGAGTTTGTCTATGAGGATACTTTTGACTAACATAAGATTTATCGGGACTTGGAAACGTTTAGTACTGAACAACTATTGTTGAGAATGTTTTAGGAAATGATTGAGTATCTCCCATGCACGTAATAAAGATGATCTCCCCTGACGTGATTGTAAATCAAGCGTCATCTGGCATGAGGCTAGTAACATATCCGAATTGTTTTCGTGGAAAAGTGCGAGCATTCTCTAACTGCATTTATCGCGATTTTGTAATAATGCGTAGAACGAATATATGTGACCTAAAATTACATACTAAACTGTTCGTTTTGTGTTCTGACTCAACTTTGTTTGAATTCGTAGCACATGTAATTGAATCTTTTGTGTTGCACGTACTTTGTGTGATGCTGTTGTCTCAGTCATAGAAAGAAAAATGACATTTTACATTAAATGCTTTAAGAACAATTGCATTAACCTATTTAGCAGACAGAGTGCGAGTGATTTGGATTTTTATCATAGCTTTAACAATTTTTCAGTCGTATCGCTACGATGTCTGCAGTGTGGCAGTTTATAGTGATTTCTAGCACTGGGGTATCATACCACAGACATGTAGCATAATGTCCCACCCAATCACATTATCCTGACACTAGGCCGACCAGACCTATCTCTAACCTCTTAATGCTGAGCGTCTAGCAGGCAGCTGGTGTGACTCGACCGGTGTTCGAACCCGCAACCTCCCGCATTCGAGGCGGTCGTTCTAACCAAGAGGCCACAGGAGCGGTTATAGCAGACATATTATCTTATCGATTTGTAATGACATATTAATCAATCATATAAGTATATCATAAGCGGTAACCTTTTTATTAATAAAATGTTCAGCATTTTACAACTGAATAATACAACTGGAACTGAGGAAACCTAAAAAAAAGTATATGTAAGATTTCAATGGTTTTTTTCTTAGATTGTATAACTGGTCTTGCATATCAGTCATCTAAGGAAAAGGAAAATCATACTCAAAAGTTTATATGCTTCAATTTTTGTGAAAATCTTGTTTTGTAAAAAAAAAAATAAAAGAATTCAGTATATCTCTATTTCTATGAATCTGTTTGTGGTTAGGGCGGTTTAAGATATTTATCCCCGAATTGTCAATCTCTCTCGTGAGCTTGTTTGGTGATTTCTCTCAGTCAAAGAAATGTAGATATACTGGCCGTTGTTACGTATATTTGATTTAATTTATATTTGATTTGATTTAATTGTTTGTAAGTTTTCAAATCTTTTTATTTTTAATTTCATTACATGTCACAATATTAAAGTTTTGTTTACTAGGAACTCGGTCTTTTTTCAGAAAATAGTTTGAGTTTGACCTTGACTCTGCAGTTGTAAACACCTAAAGCTGACTTAGTTCCCAATCTTGATTTCAGAAATCACTCAGACAATTAAACAACATTTTTTAAAAAAATCCTATTCTTAGAGTAAAATGATTGGTATCAATCTTGCTATCAGTCTTTGTGTAATTATTCATTTATCTGTTCCTTAAAACAATAACTAGCAATGAGGATCTAAATGAAAGACATATATTATGAACAAAGCGACCTATCCATATTTTATTATAATCATTTGAAATAAAGTATTATCCTTAATAATTTAACTTTGCACAAAAAAATTCCCTAATATTTCATAAAAGTACACACAAATCATTAACTATCCCCAATATTCCATAAAAGTACACAATTTATCATTGACTATCCCTAATATTCCATCAAAGTACACAATTTATCATTGACTATCCCTAATATTCCATCAAAGTACACAATTTATCATTGACTACCTCTAATATTCCATCAAAGTACACAAAACTCATTAACTATCCCTAATATTCCATCAAAGTACACAAAACTCATTAACTCTCCCTAATATTACATCAAAGTACACAAAAATCATTAACTATCCCTAATATTCCATCAAAGTACACAAAAATCATTAACTATCCCTAAAATTCCATCAAAGTACACAAAAATCATTAACTATCCCTAATATTCCATCAAAGTACACAAAAATCATTAACTATCCCTAATATTCCATCAAAGAACACAAATTATCATTAACTATCCCTAATATTCCATCAAAGTACACAAAATCATTAACTATCCCTAATATTCCATCAAAGTACACAAAATATCATTAACTATCCCTAAAATTCCATAAAAGTACACAAAATCATTAACTATCCCTAATATTCCATCAAAATACACAAAATATCATTAACTATCCCTAATATTCCATCAAAATACACAAAATATCATTAACTATCCCTAATATTCCATCAAAGTACACAAAATCATTAACTATCCCTAATATTCCATCAAAATACACAAAAAATCATTAACTATCCCTAAAATTCCATCAAAGTACACAAAATATCATTAATTATCCCTAATATTCCATCAAAGTACACAAAATCATTAACTATCCCTAATATTCCATCAAAATACACAAAATATCATTAACTATCCCTAAAATTCCATCAAAGTACACAAAAATCATTAACCATCTCTAACATTTCATCAAAAGCATACAAAGTATAGTTAACATACCCTAATACTCCCATCAATAATCCACAAAATATAATCAACCAACCCTAATACATCATCAATAGCATTTATAACAGTAAACAAAACTAGCAAAGATACCACAACTTTCTTGCACAGTATGCAATTCAAACTAAAAGTAATTTTAATAGAAAAAATACAAAAACTAGATATAGCAAATTTGTTTCCTCTAATAGATCATATCATGTTATATAAATATTTGTCATAATTCTTCTGGCTAAAAAAATTCATTATAGTTTATTTTTTTAAATCCAAAGAATTAGAACATTCGACATAGTTTATTTTCGAACAGAATATGTTGTCCCAAACATAAAACTTAAATATCATCACGCCAACTCATTTCTTACGTCTTCATGTAAATATGATACGTCATAATTTGTACGAGAGAGCTACGGAAAACATCTGTAATCTACAGTCACTACCAGGCACAGAGTAAAGTTGCAAAACAGACATTGGATAAAAGAGGTCAGGGAAACTGAAATTGTTTAGCTCGCCAGGATTGTACGTTGGACAAAACTTTAATACCATCGAAAAGAAAACTTTATTCGACAAGACTCATGATAATGTTGAAAAGTAAGTAAGGCTTATATTTATGCCCAGAGCTAAGCTACTTCTAGAGCTGACGAAAGACATGAACAAATGCATAGATGGATAAACAACTTGTCTTTATTACCTTATCCCTAAGACATGCCTAAATTACATAAGAAAAAGTAATCGGAAGCGTTTCTTTTATAGTTTCTGGATGCTCCTTGCTTCAATTGATAACGAGGTTGCAGACATATTGTCTTCTTAAAGTAGCAGCAACTTCCTGCTGACACAAAACGATGCAACACCTGGCTGTTTTGGAAGCCAAAGCTATGCTAATGAGGTCACAGAAAAAACAATTAAGACGAGCGTTACACAGGGATATTCCTAGATCTAAACGAATATTGGGAATAATGTTCAAGAGCTAGTGAATCCCAAGGTTCGGTTCTATTCTATTCTATTTCTCTCTCTCTCTCTCTCTCTCTCTCTCTCTCTCTCTCTAGATATTATCAATGTATGTTTATTCTCTCTCTCTCTCTCTCTCTCTCTCTTTAGATCTTTAAATATTATCAATGTATGTTTAAAGCTATAACCGTAATGGAAACCTCAGTAGATATCAGTGATTTGTATCTTGAAAATTACTGTATTTATTTACTGTACTGCTATGTTAGTAATATATATAAAGCATTGATCTCAAGAATCGTCAAGTGTAGCATTGCTTATACTTTTTAAAAAAGATCAACAGTTTCGTTGATATCTGCAAAGACAACCAGAAATCGAAGTGAACAACAGATTTGAACCAGGTTGCTATGATACCATTTACATGCGATTTTCATCCAAATAAGCTAATAAAAAATATTAGCCTGAAAGCAATAGGCAAGTTTTTCATCTCAATTGAAAATAAATTCAGGGCATTTAGTAGAAGTGCGGTGTTCGCTCTTCGAGTACATATTTTTCACAGTCATTTTCTCTCTTGTTTTTAATCTTTAGCTGATACTCGCGTCTTAAGCTTTACAGATGAAATACACCAATGTTCCTACTTTTCTTGAGGAAAGAGACATTATTGAAACATATCAGTGTGTTTTGCATGTGGGTAGAGATAGTAGACGTGTACAATGATACGAAACATTCTTACTTGCTATGAATAGGAAAATAAATCCTTCAGCTGCTAGCATTTTGTAGTACTTGTAATGCTTTTTCTTGATACAGCAGACCAGAGAGATGGCGAATACGAGCCCGAGAAACACCAGACAAACGGATATGGTGGTTAACGACTGCCATACCGTCCACGCCAGGTCGCCATCTGTTAGCAACATCACCCTTTCCACGAATTGTGTGTAACCTGTGCGAAATGGAGAAGTTGAAAAGTATTGCAGGAGCAAACATGATTATCGGTTGCATCGAATCTTGACTTAATGGAGATTCTGTAAATGTGTCATTTTACTATTCAGAACGTAAGAAATCCATCGAATTATAGATATTTCCGTGTATTCCTAGTAGTTTTCTTTTTTCAGACGACCTACTGTGAATAAGTCTGAAAAATTCTTTCTTAAGCTTGACATTTACTGCTATTAACAACAAAGTATGTAGCATATCCAAAATACTATTTTTGATCCCGCTTTATTAGATTATATCCCCTTTATTAGATTATATCCCGTTTTATTAGATTATATCCTCTATATTATAGTATATCCCCTTTATTAGATTATATCCCCTTTATTATAGTATATTCCCTTTATTATAGTATATTCCCTTTATTATAGTACATTCCCTTTATTAGATTATATCCCCTTCATTAGATTAAAGCCCCTTTATCAGAGTATATCCCATTTATTAGATGATATCCCGTTTCGTCAGATTATATCCCCTTTATTAGAGTATATCCCCTTTATTAAATTATATTCCATTTTATTAGCTTATATCCCTTTTATTATAGTATATCCCCTTTAGTAGATTATATCCTGTTTATTAGATTGTATCCTCTTTATTAGAGTGTATCCCCTTTATTAGAGTGTGTCCCCTTTATTAGAGTGTATCCCCTTTATTAGAGTGTATCCCCTTTATCCTCTTTGTCAGATTATATCCTCTATATTAGAATACATCCAGTTTTATTAGATTATTTCCTCTTTACTACATCATATCCTCTTTATTAGATTACATCCCTTTTATTAGAGTATATCCAAATATTAAATTAAACATTTTGAATCATGTACGCTAGACTAGGAGATTTAGTACAAGGATAATGATCAGAATTCATGCACCTAAATGAAGTTTTGTGAATCCAAGAAAGCGCATGAAAGTTAAACATGAAACAGAAACATTCAGAAAAGGTGTCACATTTTTTCTTTAGCATTAATGTAAAAGAAATCGCCAGTTCTCAAAGTTCTTACTATCTAAGTTATTGTCCGTATATTTAGTGAAAGTTTCTTGCCTGCAGAAATCGAAATAATTTTATCGACGCAGAAATTTTGAGTAAATATTCATTTTTATTAAAAAGTGGTGCAATGCCTTTCATGACGAAAAATTGCTATATGAAACCTTTGTAAATGGATATTCATAGCTTGTACTAATGTTATACAACATTCCTAAAATACTCATAAATAAACACGACTTACTATAATTACTACGGCAGCCTTATTTAGCTTTTTCTTGATTTTAAGAAGCAACGTGTAACAAATATCGCCAATTATTGGCGAACCTGCGTTAACAATAAGGAACAAGTATGCTCCATGGCATTCAACATCTTAAATCGTCTTAATAAATTTTGCTTTATGATTTATCTAGCTGATATCGTAGTTGCTAATAAGGCATTTTACACAGAATATTCACAAGGCATCGTGGCTTAAAATACAAGCTTAACTGCTCATGAAAAAGTATTGCGTTTATCACCGAGAAAAATATGTTAACTTGCCAAATATGTAAGTGTTTTTAATTTGTTTTTGCGTTCATATTTGGTTTGTTAATGTAAGTAGCTTGTTCTCCTGACGAAAAGTTTAAATAACAAGAAAGTTTGGGAAACTGCTTTGAAACGACAATATATGACATTGATGTGCGAATGCATTACTTGTATTAATGATTATGCACAACTCAAATACACTTACTGGATTGATTCAACATTTGCAGTTCCTGGTTGAATCCACTATGGATAGTAGTCTTGCAGACGTTCTGAGTGTTTGTACAGAACGTATCGTACCAAATTGACATGTGAACGGAGGCCTCGATGTTTGTATTGACGGTGGTTGTCACGTACACCCAGTCAGGTATAGAATACCCAATGGCCAGCAGGATGAATCCCAACATTGTAAATACAATAAGAACCCCATGGAGAGCAGAAGATCTCACTGGTCTGTCGTTAGAGTACTCTTCATGGTCACTATTCTGACTGAGGTGTCGGTCGCTACGTCGATGAGTACGTCCATGCGGCCTGCAAAGGTAACATAGGTACACAACAGCGGAGACAGACGCAAAGAAAGCTCCGATGGCTGCCAGAATGAGAGCGGAGGGAGCATTCATTGTCATATTTTTGCTGCTTGAAGTGGAACCACCCCTGATTTGGGAGTTCAAATTGCTTAAATCGTTGCTGAGATCCCGGTTTACATCTGCAGCCATCCCCACCGGAACCCACATCAGAACGGCTGAAAGATTACCAAAATAACAAAGATTATTCATTTTAAAACCATGAAAATGAACTCGTACAGAATGTACATTAAGCCCGGAAAACCACAAATAGCTTTTTTAAAGAGTTCCGGAGACTTGGTACGAGTGCCTCCGATCACATGATATTCGATGAATCAAATATTTTAGTAAATAACTTTTGAATGATATTGCCGGGTTAAACGTTGCTTTCACCTGAACGCTCAGCACTAGTCTTTTCTTGTGTAAATGGACAATAAATTTAATTTTTGCCCTGCATTTATCTCAACTTTTATCCCCAACCTCACAAAAGAAAACAAAACAACAGAAATACAATAACAATAATACAACAAACAGAATCATGACTTTACACCTATGTCACTAAGAACGCCGTGAATGTGTATAAGCGATGCTGGTTGATTTTAACGGCCGCTTTATTTGAATGATAACGAATTATTATTTTTCACCGTTCTAAAAAGAAAATAAATCCCTATATAATACTTTATACATTTGAGTTTGGTCAATCTAATCATAGCTGAATAAATATAAAAAATGTAATAGGATAAAAAAAGAATTATAAAAAAAGATAATTAGCTTGAGCTGTATATAAATTATTGGTAGAACATCAATTTGATAATTAGCGTGACATGTATATAAATTATTGGTAGAACATCAATTTGATAATTAGCGTGACATGTATATAAATTATTGGTAGAACATCAATTTGATAATTAGCGTGACATGTATTTAAAGTATTGGTAGAACATCAATTTGATAATTAGCGTGACATGTATATAAATTATTGGTAGAACATCAATTTGATAATTAGCGTGACATGTATATAAATTATTGGTAGAACATCAATTTGATAATTAGCGTGACATCTATATAAATTATTGGTAGAACATCAATTTGATAATTAGCGTGACATGTATTTAAAGTATTGGTAGAACATCAATTTGATAATTAGCGTGACATGTATTTAAAGTATTGGTAGAACATCAATTTGATAATTAGCGTGACATGTATATAAATTATTGGTAGAACATCAATTTGATAATTAGCGTGACATGTATATAAATTATTGGTAGAACATCAATTTGATAATTAGCGTGACATGTATTTAAAGTATTGGTAGAACATCAATTTGATAATTAGCGTGACATGTATATAAATTATTGGTAGAACATCAATTTGATAATTAGCGTGACATGTATTTAAAGTATTGGTAGAACATCAATTTGATAATTAGCGTGACATGTATTTAAAGTATTGGTAGAACATCAATTTGATAATTAGCGTGACATGTATATAAATTATTGGTAGAACATCAATTTGATAATTAGCGTGACATGTATTTAAAGTATTGGTAGAACATCAATTTGATAATTAGCGTGACATGTATTTAAAGTATTGGTAGAACATCAATTTGATAATTAGCGTGATCTGTATTTAAATGACTGGTAGAACATCAATTTGGACAAACTCGCAATTGTGTCAGCCGGAACATCCTGCGCAATTGGAAATGTGAAAGAAATCAATATATCCATTACGTAGAATGCAACACGAGTTACAATACCGTACAGACTGTATGAAAGACATTAAAAGATGTGCATATTACAACAGAGGCTACAAAAACAATCGGATACTGATTAAGCACGTATATGTGTGCACTCAGATTATGAAATAATTATGGCTAGTAACAAACCTTGTGCAATTAATTTGTCAATCGCGAAATCAGACATTACAATGGGCCTGTTCAGTTTCGATAGTTCATCAATGGACATTTTAGGTTGGTAACCTTCATTGTAACTGACTGCTGTTTCCATCAACAACTCACCCATTTGCCAGGGACGCATAGTAAATGATCCTTAATAATTCTGGTCTCAAGACATTTGCCATAAGAAAATTGTAAAACCATATATCATCTCTGGCAAGGATTAATAGTTGGATTGATCTGCATAGATCTTAATTTCAAATTTTGTGTATTCGCTGCTTTGTGGCTGTTATTGGATCGGACTTTGTGTATGCATTGCCTTGTGGCTGTTATTGTAAAGGGCTTTGTGTATTCAATGCCTTGTGGCTATTATTGGAACCCGGTTTGTGTATTCACTGCTTTGCGGTAGTAATGATTCGAATGTGTTGATGTAGGCGATACTAATCAGCAAAATATACAAATGTTATATTGACAAATAATGCTCTTTTTTCTAATTAACTACCTGTCGATTTTGTGCATATCATTCCCATTTTGTTCTTGACCCACAACATGTTGCTAAATTGTTCTTTTGGATTCACCGAAGAACTTATAATCTCTCGGTGCTAATTTCTTTGGAAGCATATTGAATGCTTCATGTTCGTTTCATGGTTAGCTTTGGAAAAGCATACCTTTCATCTCGTCTTGCTTCTTTTAGTCTATTTCGTCTGCAAACTCATAAAAAGGTTTACAAAGTGAATTGAATAAACTCTGATGCACAAAGTGAATTGAATACAACTCTGATGCATTATTTCTTAACATGGCATGTACATTTATTTTCTAACATGACTTGTAAAGTGCGATATAAATAATGACACTGCTTTGTCATTTGTATGCACCTTTAAGGAAAATGGCTTCGTAATCTCGTTAGTTATCTATTTTTGTATTCAATACATTTGAATAACGCTCTCGATCTGAAATGTTTGTATCATTTTCTTGACAGCCTTCGACTGTACTCAGCATAGATCGGTGGCTGTAATCAAATCAGAGCAGAGAAAGAAAAGGCAAACAAAATCGCCATTAAATTCTTATAAAGTGTTTCCCAAATTAATCAAGCACAATGGTACATCAGAAAAGATGTCTGGAAGAAATAGTTGACTCCAAAATACAGTATTGTACACGTGTTATACCCGGTCTATAAAGTTTATAAAGCTTGAAAAAACCTACATGTTTATAATAGACACAAGAACGAATATAACCTGTAATGATGACTAGTCTTGCGGTCAATCTGACTGTGTAACGTTTTCTTAATAATGATGATCAACGCTCCTTCTAATTTAAGACAAATATATATACAAATATATATTTTTACGTCATAATTTGACAAAATGGCTTCTGTTTCTCGCGTTGTTAAATAACTTATTGATGAAAGTGGATATTCCCGTACCTGAGACCAGCATAAGACAGAAACCTTGGACCGCTAAAAACTTGATGTACTTGATCCGCCTGCTCCGGAGGTACCAGACAAGGTAGAAGGCCAATGATAAACCCAAGACGACCATTGCCACTGATATAGTAGTCATCGCCTGCCAGGCATCCCACACCAAGTCCCCTTTCGTTGAAGTAATTATCTTGTTTACCAGAACCGTATATTCTGTAGAACATGAAATGAATAGGTATCTTTTGTTTACAAGAGAACCTACTATGAAATAAATAGGTATATGTTGTATACAAAAGAACCTACTATGAAATAAATAGGTATATGTTTACAAAAGAACCTACTATGAAATAAATATGTATATGTTGTTTAACAAAAGAACCTAATATGAAAGAAATAGGTATATGTTGTTTACAAAAGAACCTACTATGAAATAAATAGGTATATGTTGTTTACAAAAGAACCTACTATGAAAGAAATAGGTATATGCTGATTACAAAAGAACCTGCTATGAAAGAAATAGGTATATGTTGTTTACAAAAGAACCTACTATCCGAGAGAAACGTGATTTCTGAAAAAAAGTCCCCTAACCTGCAAAGGATTATGATTGCAGGTTAAGACAGATATACACTATCATTAAGTTCACAAAACAAATAAAATAATCTTGATGTCAAGACACGAACCATGTTTAAAACATCCAAGTTCACATACACTGACACGACGTAATTAATATAGTTACCTACACAATATTTTCAAATTACTGGTCAGTAATGTAACTATCTACACAATCCTTTTGTACTAATGGTCAGTAATGTAACTAGGTACACAATCCTTTCGTACTACTGGTCAGTAATGTAAACACCTACACAATCCTTTCCTATTACTGGTCAGTATATAAATTTCTTCAAAATATGTGAACACTACTTCCAAAATAAAATGTTAAATGACAAACTATCCATTACATACATTTCGCTTATTTCTAAACAGTGATCGGTGGTGATGAATTTATTCAATATTTTCATTGCAAAAATACTAAATGAGATTTTTCTCAAAATTGCTGTTTGAACTTATGAGTAAGATCGTTTCTCCTGCGACACATCGAAGCCTACGAATAATACATATATAAAATATGTGGAAAATAAACCACAATAAAATGGCCTCTTGAGATTTAATAGTGTATATAAGAACCTGACATACCTGTGTCATTCAAACCTGTAAGGTCCTGATTAAGCCCTCCGTGAGAGGTTGTGATGCATTTGGGCAGGAAAGCTGGACACAACGTGTTATACCAGATAGACATATGGACAGAGGATGTTCTGCTCAAGCTGTCTGTGTACGTAATATAGAGCCAGTCTGGAAGCGCATATCCAACAGCCAAGAACAGCAATGCTAAGCCAGTCATCAAAAGAAGCAAAATATCCATGACGTTCTTAGATGCAACATTTGATTCTAACAAAACCTCTTCCGCATTCTCGGAGTGCGACCTACCCTCACGAATGGATTCTGAAGACTCCGAGTCAGAAGTCTCTATAAAGCAGGGGTAGAACAGAAAGAGGAAGCCAGCTATTACGACAAGGAAAGCTCCTACTCCAGCTACTATCAGACCTGATGGCGACCCAGTGCTGACCATTGCGTTGGTGACTGTTCCACCGCTTACGCTACTGAGTTTGTACAGGTCATGGTTTAGGTCATAGTGAACTTGAGCCATCATTCCGACCGGTATCCACATCAACGTGCCTGTTAACCAAAATAATACTTGTTATTGTAATAGACTTCGAAGCAGATGTTAAATACTTTAAGGCAAAATATTGAAATCACTTTACACTGGGTTTTCCTTGCAAGATGCATAACAAAGTTCTAGTAATTTTGTCACGTTTGCAGCGACATCAACATAATAATGATGTTTATTTGATGATGGCATTGGACGCATGATACAAGTACACAAGGCAAACTATTTCAGGTAGGGCGGGTTATTTTAAGAGATAAAATGGATTTAGATTTAAGTAAACTTACATTTAATCCGATTACAATAATGTGAACAATTCATTCGTCTCTTAATTTATTTCTCAAACGAGCTTTCGCGAATTTATTTTTAGTTATCATCGTTGTAATTTTACACGCGCGACGCTCAGCCATGGTTTTAAGGCGGACAGAGGGCCTTGCAGCAAGCCTTTGAGCTAGAAACCACGGCTGCACATGACTTGTGTGGCTCGTCGAACGCAGAGAACCAATGCTAGTTACTTGAATTTCTTCATCGAAGGGTGTGTTTCAGAGTGGCACCGTTAGAAAATGGATTTAACTGTAAGGAAACGAGTGGGGTGTAACCATGCTTTTGTTGGATGTATATTATATATGCATTTACGTCATGCGGTGTTTTAGTCTGTTAATTGTAGTTTTATAACTCTTTACTCACTTTGTGATCGATTTACAACCAACAATTTCATTTGATTTGCCCTGATCGTATTTGCATTATCATATCAGTCTTGAATGTGCTTCTCCTTTGCATCCGTCCGTCGACGATGGTGTAGCTCCAGAGTAAGCTTTAGTTTCTCCTTCTTTCTAGCTCTCTTTTTAGCTTGGTTTATGTTTCTATCTCGGCTTTTTGAACTCCCTGTCTGATAGCTAGGCCCTATGTGGAATGGTCGTTATCACAGCTCTCCCAGTCGTTGACATTGACGTTGGCCGTCTTCTTGTACTTCTTGCAAACATCTTTGTAGCGCAGACGTGGTCGTCCAGTTGATTCGTGCACCTTCTGCTAACTCCCCATATAACAGGTACTTGGGAATACGGCCTGGGTCCATTCTCTTGACATGGCCGAGCCAGAGAAGGTGCCTCTCGCTGAGAATGGAGAACATGCTGTTCATGTTAGCGCGTTCTGGAACCTCTGTGTTGATTACTTTATCCTGCCACTGGATGTGCAGAAATTGCCGCAGGCATCTCAGGTGGAAACTGTTGAGTTTCCTCTCGTGTTTCGCATATGTGGTCCATGTTTCGCTGCTGTACAGGAGTGAGCTGAGCACGCAGGCCTGGTAATCAAGCAGTTTTGTCTTCTCGGTGAGGTTGTGGTTGTTCCAGACCCTATTGTTAAGTCCGGCCATCACTGCTGCTGCCTTGGCAATCCTGCCTTTTACCTCGGAATCGATGGAGAGTGAGCTGGAGATGTTTGACCTGAGGTATGTGAAGCTCTCAACAACTTCCAATTTGCACCCATTGATGGTAACGGAGGGAGAGGAGTCTGCGTTCTGCGCTATGACGTTCGTTTTCTTCAAACTGATGGTCAGTCCAAATTTCTTACGGGCGTGGGAGAGGCGGCATGAAAGCTGCTGAACTCCATCTTCCGTGTGTGATGTCAAGGCTGCATCGTCGGCAAGGAGCAATTCACGGATGAGTACCTCTGTGACTTTAGTCTTAGCACGGAGACGGACGATGCTGAACAGCTTGCCGTCAGCCCTGGTATGGATGTACACTCCCTCGCTGAAGTCCTTGAAGGCGTACTGGAGAAGCATGGAGAAGAAGATGATGGCGAAGAGTGTCGGCGCAAGGACACAGCCTTGTTAGACTCTCATGATGACTGGGAAGGCCTCCGATGTTGCGCCATTGAATCACACTCTGCTGTGCATGTTCTCGCGGAACGACATGACGACAACAGGCAGTCGTGGGGGGGGGGGGGGGCTGAATGGGCTTACTATACGCAATATATGTACTTGTAGACTGGGTTAGTCATCATATTTGAATACAACTGCTGAAGTTATTTCCCATTACTCTCCTTCGTACATTGTAATCGATTGCAGTAAATATTGCAATATATATATGGTATGTGTCATATGTATTGACGTGTCCTTTTATAGCTGTTCTAGTTATTAATGACTAGTTGCTTGATTATAGAAAGTCAGTGTTGGGAAAACATTTCTCGGTCCGAGTAATCAGCCAATATCTAGGAACATACGTCATAGTGTACAGAATTCATGAAATAATATTATGGCATGGATTAGTTTCGTAGTTTTATATCAAGTTAGAGCCAAATAAATGGCCATGTCACGAAGAAATTCCTATCTTAATTTAAAGGTTTTGATTGGTTTTGCCTTTCACTGTGAAATATTCGTGACAGGAACTAATATTCTGCGCCAGGGAATCGCCAAGAACAGGTTTTATATTTTTTATTTGGAGGTGCATATTATTGTTACTGTGAAGATAGTTTGGGGGGGGGGGGGGCATGGGAAATGTAGTTTAGAATTATGTTTCGGCTGACCCAGGATGAAATGGGAAAGTAGTTCCCTGCATTGGGCGTTTGAGTTGTGATTTCTACTTCATGATGTGAAGTACTTACGTTACCCTACAAAATCCTAACAAGGAGAAGCCATGAAATAGCGAGGTTGTGAAACTTGTGGTCATTGATCGATTATAGTCTTGGCGAGTTTTGAGAACTTTCAGCCGACAACGGTTGTTGTCTAAAAGTCCATGGAAATAAGGGAAAAGAATGAACCAACAGCCAAACTCACACAAGTGTTTTATTTGCTAGGTAGCATCATACATAAATGTATGGCCACTTTATCTCCCAGTTTCGCCTCATAAAAGATGTCTGGTATCGCTCCATCGAAGTTATGTCCGGTATTCCTCCATAGAGGGCATGTGTTGCTCCGAAAGATACGCCAAATTGTTGGTCTGAAATTTACACATAAATCCCAATAAAATAAATAATTAGAAACTAAGTCGATACGTCACGAAATTTGTTGCCTTTGATTTTGAATTTGGCCTTCAATGCAAAACACAGATAAATTAATATAACCAAGTTTTTATTAGCCATCATGCAATCCTTCAAGTATCGTCTGTGAACTCAACGGCATTTAGCACGTCAATCAGAGTTGCGGTCTACGATATCTCATTGAGCCGTGTAAGTATTCCTGTACGCGAGATCATGATGATAACATGGCGTTATCTATCTTATTAAGTGGATTCTTGCCAGGTCTCATTATCTGCAGGATCCAGTCGAATATTCATCGAGTCCCGGGGCCTTATTAATTATACTCCGGCAAACGTTCTAATACAAATTTCAATCTTGGATTCATAGTCCGTCAATCACAGATTAAAAGCCGAGGTCAGTTTAGTTGTACAAATCCACTGTTATACATCTTGGGTTTGTAGACGATAATGCAATTCATCCTGACAATGCAGCTGGTGCTGTAGAGGTGACAGTGTCAAACCGTCGCTGTGAATTGCCACGCTGACACCGTCGTAGTCGGAAGAACAATGATTACGCAGTTTATGCAGGGTGGTGGTCACTTAACGTTATCATGGATATCAGTGACTATAGATATAGTTCCAAGTGGTATCAGTGGGTTATTTACGTGGAAAATCAAATAACTACAGGGTGTTTCTACTCCGCGACAACTTTTTTTTCTCTTTTCAAAAATGCTCATTTATTGAACTAGCATGAAGAAAACAAACAAGGCGTTTTATAAACTTAGTGTGTCTGATGTGTCACTGAGACTTAATGACCACCAGGAACAATCCTAATAAACTCAGCTGTAGTTTGATGCTGTGCTGCATATAACCAGTCACTGGGGTAATCAATAAACTTGAGCAAAGACTCACACATTTAGCTGCATATGGAACGGGGGCGTGGAAAGGTATAACACAAGACGAGTATTTTACCTTTATACCGAAACTCAGTGCTATTTCTTGATTGCCATTACACGGTAAGACAGAATTCGTGATTAACGTACCCTACCCCGCTCGGATCAGATACACCCACGTTGAGTTCCATAAAGGGTTAATAAAAATGGGAAAGAACTCTGGATGTGATCGGAGAGGGGAAGTTGTTTATAGTTAGATGCTGTTTTAAATTAGTCTCTGATAAAATTATAGCACAAGCAAACTATGTTATTTTATTGAACGTTTATACGTAATCGCGTGATAGTTATAGCATGGCAACATTCCAATTACAAGTCGATAATCAGAATGATAGCACTAGAACATAAATATGCGCATAATGAATCCCTAACAACATCGACATGGAAAAAGTGGCGGTTCAGAGACACAATTGCGTGCCGAGATTAATAAACGTGAGCGGATACTTCTTTGCGTTAAACGTATAAGTTCTATCATTATAGTTGCATACTGCATAGCCAGTGCACCCACAGTGGGCCTTGTTGTTTCTAGAATAGCCACCCTGATGACATCGGTGCTGTATCACTAGTGCCCAGTGCAGTTAGTGATGGTCGAAAAATATTATGAACGTGATTTCATAAATGAGTCATCTCAAAATCATGACAGTCGAGCGGAAGTAGCTTGTGTAGGGTCACTAAACTATACTCGGACGCAGTGACTAAGGGTAAATGGCGACGAGGGGGTAGGGGAGTAGCTTTAATGGTTCCCAGGGCGATGATGATGGCCCAAATGACCAGAATACGAGCTCAGAATGGCCTAAGTCGGGGAAAGGTTCTTGGGAGGGCGCTAGTGAGCTTCCCTAGTGGGTCCCTGCCGGAGCCATGGCGGCCAACGATTTTCCTGAATTTAATACTTTCATGGGGCCTTTTCTGGCATATAAACTTTTTCATTCACACAAGACAATCAAGCACCATTGTATGCATGTCTGTCATTTCCACATTAATTCCATTAATATTACTGTTAAATATAAATACATCAGCAACAGCAAAACTTAAAAATCGATTATGTGTGGACTATTTGTTTACAATAATATAGATATGCCTGCAAGACAACTTATATTTAAAGAAATCAGCGTTATTTCAAATTAACAACATATGCAGGCGTTTAAAAAATATCTTCCCTCTTATCGCTTCCCATAAATATAACTACAAGTGGTTGTCTGATGATTAGAAGATAGAGGTCTATGTTAACTAAATTGTGGCTGGGAAAAAATTTGAATTGTTGTATCGGTCCCTCTCACTCGCTGTGATGTGAAAGAGGAATAGTGGGGGGTTTGGGGAATATATTAGCAGCTTGTTCATGAAGCATACTCTGGTAGAGATATGTGTTTGCAAATTCTTGTCATACGGGTGCGTTATTAAATCTGCTGTAAGGTCGAGATTCAAGAACAAATTTAAAAACACAATTTTGTCCTTTTGGTTACAAATATCAGCTGTTTTAGCTCCCCAAGATCTCCTCGTCCGCCTCTTTAGTACGCTACTGCTCGGAAGCCACTGATGACGCTGCCGTTACCGTAGATGAATGTAGCATAGTTTCGGCCGTGTTTAACAGCTTCAACAAAATCAAAAATACAAGTCAATAACAATATCAATCTATACTTTTGTTAAAGTTGACTTTCAATCTATATATATATGAAACTTATCTAAACTCGACTGGCTCCCTAATTAATATAGAAAAATATTTATCTTCCCTAGCGTGATTCGATCCTGTGATGTATGCTCTCTCAATTTATGCTGCATTTGCGCCACGGCGACATTCATATATAAGTAAATTAAATCTAATATAGAGGGTTAGAGGGTTAACTCGCTATGGAAAAAATAGTCGTATGCCACTCCTCATAATGATCCTTCGTATTATGGCAAGCCCACCATCCGAAAGATTAAATTATTTTTATATTAATGGGGACTAACTTTTATCGATGACATATTGAATCTAACAAATCTTGATTCCTCTTTGATAATTAAAAACGCACAAAATCGATATGTGGAATTTAACCCGCCATGTGTTTTAATCAAACTGACTAGCAAAATCCAATCCAGTCGATTTCAAGCTAGACGCCATCGATAAGATTTTTCTGGAATGTGTAAGTAATATTCAGTATATTCGATTACTGTCAGGCTTCCGTGGGCGTAATATCTCCATAGGAAAATATATATAAAAAAATATTTAAAAAATTCTAGGTGATTGTATTTTGATATTATTTTGTCACGCATGTCATTGCCATCAATTAAGTCTCCATATTCAACGAATATATTAATGGTAAGGGATGGATAATAAAGACCTAGATGACATTGCCTTTCTTATACATACGCGGATAGATCGTCTAGTAGGCTAAGATCATGTATTTATATATATCCCGTAATAGTCTAGGAAATAATAAGTGTTCTAGAAATAGAGAGCGTTGTAGTCTGAAACAGTAAAAATATTGATGCATGGCGTCCCATGAGGAATCATAACGAAGTTGTTTATTATTTTCGTTGATATATTTTTATAACTGCAAAGATACACCTGTGTCGTTGTTTATTGATCTATGATACTAATAGAGGAATTATATATAAGCCCGCCATGCTGTTGCACAATGGAGTTTTTCCCCGCACACCAACCTCGCATTGTTTACATTTATTTATTTAATTTATTCATTGGAATCACAAGGAGCTCATATATTTTTGGGACCAAAACACCACTTTCAGAATTACTGAGGACACATTAGAAAACGTTCTGGATAACATCGTTGTGACATTCAAGACTATTGGCATTCATTCGGAACATTCTATACGTTTGGAATAGCGATGGAACATTTAGGATTATTTTGAATTTAATTCACAATTGTGTAAGTGGTTTTCGTTTCATTTTCACTTTGAAATCAAGAGAAATAAATTATTTCTTGATTTGACTCAACCGATAGGTTTCTTTTCCTTTCTACTACATAGTTTAATTTAAAAATTTCATAAAATTACCACACATCAAAAATAGTACTATCACATTGCACTGGTTCACCTCAATATTTATTCCAGAAACTTTAAAATACAGCTGCTCGGATCATACTTAGAGTACCACGATCAGAGCACACTTCCCAGTTGCTCTAAACGTACACTGGCTATCCATTCGATCCAGAATCAAACACAAAATTTGTTCTCTGTGTATACCAGGGCCCAGCAACGTGGAATCAATTGCCCACTGAACTTAGACACAAAACACAGTGATCCCATTCAAGAGTGCTCTTAAAACTCACTTATTTCTACTTCAAGAACAAACTTAAATAAAGACCTAATAATGTTTCCTACCTGAAATATTTTCAGCATGTTTTTTATGTTTTCTAATTTCATGGTGTTTGTTTTTTGCAATGATATCATTATATATGTTTTTATGTTATAGGCGTTGTCTAATGTAAAGCGCTTAGAGCTTCTAAAGCTTAGGCGCTATACAAAGTCCTCACTATTGCTATTAATTATAATCTAACTACTACTAGTTTTCAGCCTGTTCAGACGATGATCATGAAGAGAGAGAGAGAGAGATTATAATAGGGTTTGTTCAATCGATTCTAGAAATAAGTTGTGTGATAAAGGTTCTATTACTTTAGTGGTTATTCCATTAGTTCTGGTGTAATTGTGAGATCTAGGGAATAACATTACATGGAAGAAATTGGTTAAAAACTGTGGCTAAACAGATAAACTAAAGAGTAGAAAGAGTTCAAAGTTATAATAAGTAGCATGCATGATAAGTCTAAGGTAACTTGAATGTTTTAGTAATATATGCCCGCATAACACGTCTCTCTTACCACAACAGTGGGGACGGTTTTGCCTTTCTTGAGCGCACTGAATGTATTCAGCATGTAGCGGAACTTTTGCCTGGCCAGAGCGACAGCGAAATATTTCATGTCAGATTTATGTGTAATAAGCACGCTCCTTTGAAACTGATATCGTTTAAGGTGCTTTTTATTTCTGAATACCCGAGACGCGAAAACCCGATACTTGCTTCACTTCTCAACAATGTACTTCTTAGCAAGTGCGGTCGTCTATAATTTAGTACACATTGCTCTCGGTCTTCCTACTTTGTCCTAGTTTTTGTTTAATAATATAACATAACCATTAAAATAGTATTCAATGTGAAAATACTTACGACTGTTTCGTGACCACCATATATGTCAGTGATGTCCTTGAATGTCAAAGTAATAATATTGCATTACAAGTAGGTGAATGTGAGCATTTTTCCATCACGGGAGTGATGTGGTTTTCAGGTACATGTAAAAAAATATATATCATTGGTGTGACGGTGTTTCTATGTAAATATGAAAATGTTTCTATCATTGGAGTGACGGTGTTTTTATGTAAATATGAAAATGTTTTATCATTGGAGTGACTGTGTTTCTATGTAAATATGAAAATGTTTCTATCATTGGTGTGACGGTGTTTCTACGTAAATATGAAAATGTTTCTATCATTGGACTGACGATGTTTTTATGTAAATATGAAACTGTTTCTATCATTGGAGTGACTGTGTTTCTATGTAAATATGAAAATGTTTATATCATTGGAATGACGGTGTTTCTACGTAAATAAGAAAATGTTTCTATCATTGGAGTGACGGTGTTTCTACGTTGTTTTTGTTGTTGTTGTAGGGTTTAACGCCATTTATCAGCACACGATAGGCTATACATGGCGGCCAGTATTAATGGTGGAGGAAGAACCCGGGAAATCCCCGAGAAGAACCACCGACCAACGAGAAGCTACTGGTAAGCTTTCTCACATACCCACATTGGCCGAATCCGAGACTCGAACCCACGCAGACAGATGAGATGACAATGATCCGTAACGGAGAGCGCTTTAGACCACTCGGCCACTCGGGGCCCCTGTTTCTACGTAAATATGAAACTGTTTCTATCTTTGGAGTGACGGTGTCTCTACGTAAATGTGAAACTGTTTATACCATTGGAGTGACGGTGTTTCTAAAGTTACCCAGCACTGAAGTTATTCCTGCCAATGTCAATAAAATAAAACATCAGCTGCAAATCAAACACTAGCAGACTTGGCTGGTGTACCCATTTCAGTAAAAGAAAACAAATATAATGGCAAGTTTAATAGTAGGAAGTGGTCTTCGTGTTAGACGATAACAATTAAAATAAAATGTTTAAACGTGTATCTGATCCCGCATTTGACATGGACTTACAATTCTGAAAAATGAATCTGAGCGCGATTATCAGTATTATTCATATAACGCACGTGTACCTAACGCACGTGGACGAATCGAATTACAAGTTCAAGGTACAAGTAGATATGTTTTACCTGCTGAAGCGTTTACTGAAGTAGAAGGTAGACTTTTGAAAGCAGATAATACGACATACGGACTTTTAGATCGAACTGGTTTTGTTAAAAATGGTGTTATGGAATTATTTAGCAGTGCCATATACACGATTCAAGGAAACAATATTGAACCATGTCTCGAAAATGTTGATATTGCAGCGATGATTTTGGGTCTGGCAAGATACAGTGATGATTACTCGAGGTCAGCTGGTCCGTCAATGATGTTTGCAAAGGATACCACTGATCACTCCGAGAGTAGCAGCGTGAGGCTAAATTCAGCTGGGGACGCAGTTGCATCGATGAATGACGATTTCAACTTAGGATATGCCTCGCAAGACAAATGTTAAATGGAGAAGAACATATTTCATGTCTGATTCCACTATCACATATATTTGGATTCTGTAGAAATGTCAGAACATATATTTGGAGATAATAATAATAATAATAATAATAATAATAATCAGGACTTTGTATAGCGCCTAATCTTTAGAAGCTCTAAGCGCTTTACAACATTAGACAACACCTATAAGATAAAAATCATAATAATATTATTACAAAAACAAACACTGTGGTACTGGTAAGAAAAGCCACCGACAGTGACGCAATCTGGCGACCTGGCGTAGTTGATGCAGGTAAAGTAATACTAACAAAACTTTCACTGTGGATGCCAGTAATGACTCCATCGATCGACGAAGAACAACGATTGTTATCTTTCATGGGTCAAAACTGTAAATCAAAAATGTCATGGTTGACAGTAAGTACAGATAGCGTTCAAATTAAAGCTGCTGGGTTATTTCACATCGCAGATGGCATCAAAGCAGGGATTTTCAGCACCACGGCCAATATTCATCGCATTTCAGGAAAATGCTTCAGTAGATTACCAGGGAAACAAATCAAATTGTGTTTGACACGCTTGGAGTTAGTGAGTGCGTGTGAGGTTTGGAATGAGTGTGTGTGTGGTTTGGATTTTTTAACGTAACTTTTAAAAAAATTTCAGTCATATCGCAACGATGTCTGCAGTGTGTCAGTTTATAGTGATGTGTAGCACTGGGGCATCATGTCGCAAACATGTAGCATGATGTCCCACCCAGTCACCTTATCCTGAAACTAGGCCGACCAGTCCTAACACTAACCTCCTAATGCTGAGCGCCAAACGAGGCAGCTATTAGTATAATATTTTGTAAGTCTTTGGTATGACTTGGCAGAGGATCGAACCCACTACATTCCGCATCCGAGGCGGACGTTCTAACCACTAGGCCACTGGAGCGGTAATAGGGTGAATGGTACTCAAATAATAATATTCAGTCAGATTTCATATGGTATATGCTATACGAAATTGTGAAAATCAGTCTGATTTTATAATTTGATGGTGCATATGGTACCCGTAATTGGCAAAACCCTACTAAAAACAAAAAATTTTATAACAAACATTCTTATCAGAATAATAATAATAATAATAATAATAATAATAACAATAATAATAATAAGAAGAAGAAGAAGAATATAATAATAATAATATTATTATTATTATTATTAATAAGAATAATCGAATATATTATTATTATTATTATTATTATTATTATCAAATGATCATCGCAAATCTGTTAAATTACTAATCCTCGCAGGGTCAACCTCGCGTACTTTTCTAACTGACTTTGATTAAGTGTTTTTTCAAATCTCATGAACGCTTTTTATTTGATCTCATTCTGATTACATTTCTGCTTTAAAAAAATGAATAAAATTAACAAAATTATAAATTAATCCTAAAACCACTTAGAGAACTGAATGAGGCTTGACCAGATTTTCTACCAACAAATGGACTAAAATCAATGAAAAAACGATAAATTCTGACTAAATTTCATCAGAATCTCCCGTTTTTGTATATATAAAAAATCCGCATCATTAATAACTATTATTATCAGAATAAATATTATTATCAGAATCAGAAAAATATTATAATCCGAATAAATATTTTCAGAAAGAAAAAAAAATGTCAGATTAAATATTAGTATCTGAATATATATAAAAAATCGTATTCTTCACAGATTTTATAATTTGATGGGGTTATACGGTACTTAAAATCATAGAAAACAGATAATTATAGAATAAAAATTATTATAAGAAATAAATCTGAATGTCAGTTCACAATCCGTTACACCAGACAAAGTTGAAACGCTCACTTTCACAATTACTGACACTGCTTTATTTTCAGGATCAGACAATCTTTCTCCATTGCCTCACATGTGTGTCAATAATTTTTTGTTTCGTATTCGTTAGCTAATTCTGATCAATTTTTTTTAATTACGCGTGAAAGTGAGACGCATTTTTCAACTTCTGTATTTTCATTCTCGCCAAGGATTGAAACATAGACTGCTGGATCAGGTTAATGAATATATATTCTGCTGGTAGTATATACTTATAATCAAATTTTCGTTGTTGTAATGATTCAAAATCGCAAATAATTTTTTTCAGGATTTAAATAATCATATTTTTATACCGTCATCTTTTTTATTTTTTAATTGCACAACTAATAGCATTAATATTTTCATAGTTCATTGTATTTTAAATATATATTTAAAATAAAAGAATGATTACATAACACCTAGTAGCATATCTACAGCATTATGTATAATCTTAGTTCTAAGGACGGCACAACAACTGTATTAGTATAGACACAACAAACGAATGTTTTAGTTACCTATTTACCTCCGCGAATATACATGCTGAATGGACCACGAAGAGATCTGGCTGCCTTTTATAGCGTCCCAAACAATTTTAGAAAATACGTTTGGAAATTCCAAAGCCGTTCTAGCAAATGCGTTTGGAAATTCCTGAACAGAAATACGTAGCAATGTGTTATTTTGGGAATTACCGAACCATTCTAGAAAATACGTTTGGAAATTCCCAAGTCATTCATGCAAATACGTTTGGAAATTCCCAAGCCGTTCTAGAAAATACATTTTGAAAATCTCGAATAAAAATAAGTAGGAATGAGTAATTTTGGAAATTCCTGAACCATTCTAGAAAATACGTTTGGAAAATTCCAACCATTCTAGAAAATAGGTTTGGAAATTCCCGAACAAAAATACGTAGTAATGAGTTATTTTGGAAATTCCCGTCGTTTCTTGAATATTCTGCGTGGGCGTTATCATGACTATAAAAGACAGACAAAATTTCTCTCACCCAGTCAGTCTGGAAGCGTATACGTAAGTAAACAGAGGTAAGTGAAATATTTTCTTGAACTGTGTTGTGTTAATTACCACGCAGACATTTAAATAATTATATATAATTAGTTAAGATGACACAATTTTTTTAATTAATCGTATAAATATTACGCAGTAACAAGCGAAATAACTACTTGATATATTCTACCTGAGAAAGCTTAGCTTGACAGAGTTATATCAATTAAATTATAATGAAATATTATGTTTTGTTCATAGTATCTGCGACACGTTTTACCGAACGCAAGTTAATATCAAAATATTTTCCAACAGTATTTATCGATGAAAATATAATTTCTTCGCCAGTTTCTGTATTTACAAATATTTTTTCGCAATTTTGTGTTTTCCTGTTTTTCCAAGTTTCCTGTTCTGACTTTGTGTAATGGCTCGAAATTATTTAACGAAATATTTTTCTTATCTGAATCAATACGAGCGATCACAAGATCCTTCTCGATTAATCCATTGAAACACTGGTATACGAATTGATGACAGGAATAATGTTTATTCCCCTTAGTATTGGACATGAGATAATCAGCGTCATTGACATTACCAACTGTTTTTTTGTTTGTTTTTTTTTTGTCTACAGCGCCTAATTACGCCATCACGAGATGCCTCATAATTCTTGATGATAGTGTTTAACAAATTCTTTCTTTGTGCTCCATTCTATATAATAATACTATTTGTCTAAATCATTCTTTTGAAAATCTGGTGAGATAATCTTCAGTATTTCTTATAATCTTGTCATTATTCTCGGTGTTAGATTTTTATCATATCTTTTCATCTCTCTGTATTTGTTACCACCACATAGCACATACATCTGCATTTTTCCTTTAACCCCAACACACACTTCAAACACGGCTTTTGGTCCATAACTCCCTCTTCGTACACTTTGTAAGTTAAGTCCACAGAATTCGTTTATTCTCTCTCTCCTCTCTCTAAACCGCTCAGGTGGCCTAGTGGTTAGAGCGTCCGCCTCGGATGCGGGAGGTCGTGGGTTCGATCCCCGGCCGAGTCATACCAAAGACTTACAAAAACGGTACTAACAGCTGCCTCGCTTGGCGCTCAGCATTAAGAGGTTAGTGTTAGGACTGGTCGGCGCGGTGTCAGGATAATGTGACTGGGTGGGACATCATGCTACATGTCTGCGACATGATGCCCCAGTGCTAGACATCACTATAAACTGCCACATTGCAGACATCGTAGCGATATGACTGAGAAATTGTTAAAGCTACGTTAAAAATCAAGATCACATCACTCCTCTCTCTATCTCTCTCTCTCTCTCTCTCTCTCTCTCTATATATATATATATATATATATATGTATATATATATATATATATATATATATATATATATATATATATATATATATATATATATATATATATATATATATATATATATATATGCCTTATTATAATATGGAAGACTTTGGGAGATTATTTACAACCAAGCCTTCTAAATCTAGATTCGATCTTGATACAAGAATCACTGACTTGCGGAGCAACTGAAAATAGCATAGCTCTGGATGATCCGACGGAAAGTCCGATTAAAAGTATTCATGACACCAAGAAAGAATTTAGCAACGATGGCGCATCTCATGTGTAGTCAACATTTAGAATTATTAACGATTACGAAGTCATCGATGCTACAGTGAATGACAACGAGCAGCGACGAGCATGAATTATCTCGACAATCAATGATATTCTTTTCAGATCAAAATTTATTACGGAATTAGAATATACTTGGATTATCCGTGACAAACGTGGACCTGTTCGATTACACTACGGCATTGTAGATAATGTAAAATTAAATAAAAATTCCAAACCAGGAATGTTGACTGTTATTGACTAACCTTATTATGAAAGAAGAGCGTATCCTGTGAACGCAGTTATGATGGTGGTGTTGTTGTTGTTGCTGTTGGGTTTAACGCCATTTTTCAGCACACGATAGGCTATACATGGCGGCCAGTATTAATGGTGGAGGAAGAACCCGGGAAGCTACTGGCAAGCTTTCTCGCATACCCACATTGGCCGAATCCGAGACTCGAACCCACGCAGACAGAGGTGAGACGGCACTGATCCGTAACGGAGAGCCCTTTAGACCACTTGGCCACTCGGGGTCCCAGTTATTTATGCAATATATCCGCTGCATGATAAACCCAGCGTTCATGATCTAAAAGCAATGAACTTTTCGGAAATGAATTGTGTAGCCTAATGAGTTATGGAACAGTTTACAAACTCGATACGTGGAAATGGTTTAACTGATCTAAGACGTAACAAATGAATGGGCTGAATCAGTCAAGGATAAAGGAGCTAAAATAAATGATGTCACTGAATTACCAAAGAAACTAAAATTCCCAATAAAGAATAATAACAGGAGAGATTTTGTACACATCGAAATATAAATCTAAAGGAGCTTGGATTGAAATTGTTGATTATAATGAGCATGCGTGGACATCGGATATAACAATATTTCCATGAAATCGAACTGTTACATTTTACCTTTTAATTTTATTATCGAAATGAGTAAATGTGATCCTGTATCAGTATGGTTATTTCAGAGTTCTGAAGAAAATCACAACGAATTAATAAAACCTGATGGAAGTACATGCCTCGAAAACAGTTTGATCAGTTTTTAAGACCTAATGGTGATATTTATCGAACAAAATCTCTCCACGAAGAAATGAAAAATCTTGCGCTGAAATATACCAGTGATCACGAAAGGTTGCTCAGTAATTGCTTTACGATTCCATCAATCGCTGCTCATTTTGCTAGAGAGAAAATCCGTGGAAGCCTACGATGTTAGATTTTCTCGATTATATAATATCGAGTTGTGTTGAATACAGATACGGTGGATTATGGAATACTAGATACGATTATAAATATGTTATCTTGATTCATATGGTTGTATGTTATACGGGATGTTTTCTTGGAATGGGAGTGTGTTGTAAGTAATTTAAGCGATTTGGACATCCAACAAACGCAATGACAAGAGTATCGCTAAATGGCCCCTATCAAGATTTTGCCTTGACTGAATTCGCTTGTATCGAGTCAATTAAGCTTGGCAAAAATCTTCATCCAATTTGTTATGTCTGGTTTGGTAAACACTTCTTTTTAAAAATGTGGGCCCCAACAGTATTATTACGATTTATGTTCGAAGTAAAAATACTATTATTGGTAACAGTAAGTGAAGTCATTATATCTTTTAGTCCGCAAAAACAAGTTTGGTTACCAGAGCAAAATAAATATTCTGATGACGAAAATCCTTATATAACCGATTTTGAGAACAAAATTCCAAAAGATCTTGGCAGAAAAATAATTGGTAAATTTACCCAAGGAGGTTTATATGATCATAAACGACACTGTACAAGGTTAATTATAAATATTGCTGAACTAGATTTTATAATCACTGATACAACGAAGAAAAATATATTTACAAGGCGAGAAAAAGTTTCCTTGCCAAATGGAACTAAATTAGGTACAATTGTGAGTTATATTGATGGTCACCGCAATTTACTCATTTAAGATCATCAAGGCTCTCATATGTTTCGATAAGTGTATTATCGATGATAAACAGATTTCCTGAATTTACCGTTAGAGTCGCTACATTTTCATTTTATATCAATAAAAAACATGCATGATTGTTAGAACAACTACATATAGGCGCTTATGCAGCGTCGGGCGAATGGAGAATAAAACAAGATACTTCGTTATTCTGAATCTGCTGACGTTGAAATAAAAAATATTTATTAAAAAAATAAAACAAAATATCAAAATTTACATCAGCATCATCGGTATGTGATCCTGTCGCC
Source organism: Sinohyriopsis cumingii (assembly GCA_028554795.2). Classification (NCBI taxonomy): domain Eukaryota; kingdom Metazoa; phylum Mollusca; class Bivalvia; order Unionida; family Unionidae; genus Sinohyriopsis; species Sinohyriopsis cumingii. The sequence goes on from CM068834.1 coordinate 53,234,352, forward strand.
TGACATACAACTTTTTATCTCGATGGACCTGGATTTTCTGTTTAAACAAGATCTGTGACTAAGTTATTTCGTCAGAGTTCTTCAAGTTATATTGATATGGTTATTTTAACACCTACACACAGGCTTGCCAGAGAAATGAACTAACGAAGAGTTAAATCTCATACTTATCACAGCTTCTTTCGTTGTAGTAGTAGTTGTTGTTGTTCTCGGGTTTAACGCCATTTTTCAGCACAAGATAGGCTGTACATGGCGGCCAGTATAATTGGTGGAGGAAGAACCCTGGAAAACCCAGGGAAAAACCACCGACCTACGAGAAGCTACTGGCAGGTTTTTCCACGTACCCACGCTAGCCGAGCCTTGGACTCGAACCTACGCAGACAGAGGCTAGATGGCAGTGATCTGGAACGATGAGCGCTTTAGACCACTCGGCCCCCGAGTGGCCGAGTGGTCTAAAGCGCTCTCCCTTTCGGATCACTGCCATCTCACCTCTGCGTCGGTTCCAGTCTCGGATTCAGCCAATGTGGATATGTGAGAAAGCTTGCCAGTAGCTTCTCGTGGGTCGGTGGTTCTTTCCGAGGCTTTCCCGGGTTCTTCCTCCACCATTAATACTGACCGCCATGTATAGCCTATAGTGTGCTGAAAAACGGCGTTAAACCCCACAACAACAACAACAACAAAGACCACTCGGCCACTCGGGGCCCCTTCTTTCGATGTAAGGTAGATACATGGACTCCTGGACGAATGGGTGAAAAATATATTTTAATGATTATTATCTGGAATGAAATATGTACAGTCCCGCTACAAACACTAAACGTAATTCTTGGTTGGTTGTTGACAAAATCTACTGATGGAATAATGTGCGGCGATCATGGTCAACCACCACCTTTTGTTGGATTGTCTCCACACGAATGGTTAAAGAGTTTTGTTGATTATTAAAGAGAAATAAATGATTATCGTCCAGCACTTGATCCAGAGTTAAAAGAGTTTAAGAAATTTATTAGACTACAAACAAATAAAATTCAGTGTGAAAAAATGCGTGAAATAATTTAATAAAATCCTAGTAACAATTTTGTGAATTTATGGAGACCAGACAATTTAACAGATGCAAGTAGAAAGATTATTCGTTATACACTTCAACAACAATTACTTATGTTCCTAAAGAACACATTTCAAATTTACCCGTACCGTTGTGTCATAGACAAGCAGATACGCGACGAAAAACATTCAAGTTCATATACCAGGATTGTCAGAAAAACAATCTTGTGTTAAATTATATTGTTTTAGTTCCTGTCAGTGTTGTTGAGAGCGCATTAACGATGGATAAAACTCCGTGGACTCTACACTATGTTACATCGATCGATTTGTCATAATTATTAACTATTTATGATATTAATATTTTGATTGTTGATCGTCAAATTTAGTTTATCTCAGTGTCTCGATTCAGAAGAATATCTCAGCTACGGATGGTTATCATAGACTTTGCACTTTATCTCAGTGTCTCGATTCAGAAGAATATCTCAGCTACGGATGGTTATCATAGACTTTGCACTTTATCTCAGTGTCTCGATTCAGAAGAATATCTCAGCTACGGATGGTTATCATAGACTTTGCACTTTATCTCAGTGTCTCGATTCAGAAGAATATCTCAGCTACGGATGGTTATCATAGACTTTGCACTTTATCTCAGTGTCTCGATTCAGAAGAATATCTCAGCTACGGATGGTTATCATAGACTTTGCAGAAACTGCTGATAATAGCGATAATGTTATTGATAGTAATGTAGCAAGAAAAAAATTTATAAACAATGTGACAAAACAAATAAACGTGACCTTAATCTCGGTGTTGAATTTATCATGACGCTGAAACAACAATAGAATAACATTTTGCAATCTGTCACACAGGAAATGTTGTGGCAGTATTCAAATAATAGTTCAAGAGAGTTTACTGTAGATAGAATTAATAGTAGTTCTTGGAAACACACGTATAAATGTGATGCTGACCTGTCTTGAATGTAATCGACGTCACGGTGCTAGTTTACTAAAGTAAATGCAGCGCTAATTTTGTGGCTTCAGGAATTACTTGTAATTGTTCGTGTACAAATCCACGCTGAGGAGCAGTTGAATCTAATCTGTAGGCTGTAGGTCTACCAATGGATCTTACCACGCTAGAAATTGTATGTGTCGTAATACTCAGAAAAGGATAAGTCGCTCTTTCTTACCACCTTCAAGTTCACCAGGTTCATATAAATATCTGACAGTCACATTACCTAATACTGGTTGTTTTGAAAAGGAGTCATCGCGTCGTGTATGTTTTTATTATTATTTTTAATTACATTGATGGGTTTCGAAGAAAATGCACAAGTAATTTCATTATTTAACACAGTTATCACACTTGGTAGTCTTGCAACCCATTTGCGAGATCTCGTACTTTTCCGAATTTTTTCCTTCGCATATTGATATCCAAAACAATCTCAAGGCAAGTGTTTAATTAAATCGTTCAACAATAGCCTGATCGTGATGAATTGCGGTATGTCCTCGTCTGATTTCGACGTTATGTTTCTCCATAAGAGATGATACTGCACCAATAAATTCTATGCCAGAATCAACCTATAGTAACCGTGGCCATTGCTAGCGTCCTCGTTGATAAATGCGTTCAAAAACACATACAACTTCAGCTTCTGTTTGAGCTGATAGTGGCTCTGCTTCTTTATATCTACTTGCAATATCAACGACGTTTAACGCGTATTTGTATGTAGGTGATTGACATATACCAATTTTAATAGCATCGTGTGGTAAAAATAAAATATCTACCTGATGAACTAATAGTAATGCTGATATCAAAATGTGCATGCTGAATTTATTTTGGTGGTGGTAGGTAAAATTTTCCATATTGCCTATCGTGCTAACCAATTTTCAGCAGCAAAACTAACATTTCCTGCACCAGCAAGCTTGCTAATCGCTGCTCTACCCCTCCAATATCCTCTTGGGCATTAATACATCGATTCCACTATAGTACTAATAATCGTTTGATTAATTACCTGCCCCTAACACTAGTTTACCTTTCATCACATATCTTATCAACCAATTAGCTAATGATTCTCTGAAAGATTTATTTTTTATGGAATTTATCAAGTGAATCAATTTGACATCTACATCGTGTCGTTGGTGTAGATTTTGCTTTTTATACGCTACATCATCAACGTGAAATGCTTGATCAATTGCATGTATTGGATAGTCTCCATGTCATGGTTGATCTCGCTCTTCACGTCGGATATCAAGTCGAGTTCCAGAACCACAATAATTATATCCGGAAAGATGTTTTCTTCTAGATACTAAACTCATGGAGCTCTTGGTAATTTTCCTAACGAAGCAGCGATATCACCACCCGTTTTCCTTGATTTGTCAAGAGAGATAAATTTATATTTTTTGTACGACATTGTACACATTTACCTGTAAATGCACGTCCACGTCTTTTATTTGTTGTTATTGTTATTGTTAATCCACTGGTGATGGTGAATGCTTTGCATCGAACACAATATAAATTCCTATTATTTATTGTATTTGTGCAACATGGATGTCATTAATTTTTCAGCAACAAGAAAACAAGAGCTAGTAAAACATATTTCGGCATTACCAAATTCTATAAAAATGACAATAATAGGTCCATCTGGACCGGGCAAAACACAATTACTGCTTAATTTGATAATGAGATGGCTCAAGTGGAATAAATTATATTTAGTGGCACCATCCGTAAATGAACAGAGATGATACGATGTGCATAAAGATTTTAATGAAAATTCAAAACTTTGGACGAGAATGGTAATGATATTATTGATTTTATCACCGATATTGATGAAGCCCCATCCGTAGATTACCTCGATAGATGTATTAATAATCTCGTAGTATATGATGATGTGATGCTGGACAAACAATCAAATCCAGCTCGGATATTTTCTCGAGGCAGACATAAAAACACCATTGTGATATTTTTTACTCAGCGATAAACACAAATACCTAAAGTGATCAGAGATAACTGCAATATTTTAGTTGTGTTTAATGGAGTCGATAGACATACTCTGCGAAATATTCGTCAGAGTTGGTATAGTAGTAACATGGACATGACTAAGTTCAAAGACTTTTTTTTAAAAAAAGCACAATCTACCCCACACGGATTTATGACGATAAATTTACATGATCCTCGATCACGATATCGTAAAGGCCTTGATAAAGTCTTTGGTTGAGAGACTAATATAACAATGATTTAATTACACATTACAGCAGCAGAGAGGATGCAAATACAAATAAGTGTCACGGTGGGTAGACAAAAACACGCATTAAAATTTAGAAAAACACGAGTGACAACAGTGAAGTAACAGCACAAAAAAAAAACACAACCCAATTAGAGAAACTCCCGGTTTAGTTAGAGGCTTCGGTTCTGTGTTATTACGCTTATATTTTCATACTTTTTTCGTTACGAAGTTTTATTTTCATAAATGGACTTTAAAGCAAGTGGTCTGTTTACCCTCTCTGCTGCTATGGTAGTTATCTCTGACTGACCAAAATCAAAGCCAATTTATGTACATGTACATGTAGCATATAAACAACTAGACAACCACATGTTAGAAGTATAATAATATCAGTGTGAATTAATTCATGAAACGGGTTTGTTGACTATGGGATATAGTCTAGACCAAACTAGGGCCACCATCTCTTTATGCATATGTGGTAGTTGTGTTTTCTAACGGGATTTGACTGATAAATGCATTTTTAGGATATGATCTAATACTCATGGATTTTTTCATATACATGTACATTATTTAACACATTGTGGAGTGTACTACATAAATGTAAGTTGTCAATATACAAGTGTATTAGTTGTCTTTATTCAATCAAGATTTCCATTTTTTACTCTGTGTAAACCCTAGTCACTGATGACATGTTACCTCAAAAGTTTCACTTGTATGAGAAATTTCAATTATTTTCACCCCACCCCCATCTAAACATCCATTTGTATTCGACAGTGTTACCCTGGTCCCAATGTAGGCCTACAATGTAAGACGTACCACATGTTATTTATGTTTTAGTGCCAGCCGCCCAAAACATACATAACAGCGTCGAGGTCTTACATGTAGGACTTGGTCCCAATGGTTTCAAGATAAACGGATAGTACCGTATTATGAAAATGGCGACAATTTTTGAATATTGTTGACAAAATATTGAGGTTGGCCATTTTTTGGACAACTTTTTTAAAGCCAGCGCCAACCCTTTAAAACTCAGGTAAAATAAAAATAAATACCGTACGTAAGTATCATTCTCACACATATCCTTGGAAATAAGGTAACTATAATTTAGTTCGATATTGGTCTTTTAGAAAGCTACATATTTAGTCGAGATCAGAAAGTTTTCATACCATTATTTGCGACCATAAAAATGAGATATAGATAAGTTTGAGAGATGGATTGGTTTGAAAAATGTCATTGACACAAAAAGGGATTTATGAAAATATAACGTGACCACAAACACAAACAAACATATGTACATGCAAATAGACGTGTCAAGGTTATGAATAAAGGCATGTTGAATACGAACGAGTCGAGTGAGAAATGAATTCAACTAGTAAGGATGGGCAAGGAAATCCAATCCTCAGTAAGCCATGTTTACAAAGGGATTGACTGCCATTTTCTGTACATAAATCAGTTTCACTCAAATGTCTTTTTCCAATTCCTGCGGAAATATAGGGCACCGAATTAATTTTAGAGCCTATAGAATACAGAACTCCAGCCATAGTTACATTGGGAGCGGGGAAGTGTAGTAATTCGAATTCATTCGGTCCGAAACAACCTAGTACATTGTAGGAATTGTTATGTTAATAATTAGCATTTAATGCATTGTAGTCATTACATAATTCCTAACATGAAAATAACCTTCATAAATTCCAGGGTAATTAGTATGTTACGTCTGTCATATTGATACTGAAATAACCTTCATAAATTCCAGGGTAATTAGTATGTTACGGCTGTCATATTGATACTGAAATAACCTTCATAAATTCCAGGGTAATTAGTATGTTACGGCTGTCATATTGATACTGAAATAACCTTCATAAATTCCAGGGTAATTAGTATGTTACGGCTGTCATATTGATACTGAAATAACCTTCATAAATTCCAGGGTAATTAGTATGTTACGGCTCTCATCTTGATACTGTTAAGATAATATTGCTTCCATTCATGCAATGTCAGGTTCAGCTTCGATCTTCAACACGTGAAGAGGACAGTATGTGTAGGCATATAGCTTAAATGAACTTAATTCACTAGTATACAAAATACCAATTAACAACGGAGTCTTTTGTCCCAAAACAAATCTAAGAGTACCTGGGTTACAAATACTTTTTAGACAAGTTAGGTTGAAAATTTTTGCTTAAGTCTAGAATTTAGCAATCTTTTTAAACTATATTGCTTCTTAAGTTTGATAAATCAGTGGTTTTAACTGCACTCCATGGAACAGACCATTTCATTTTCACAATTGGGGAAAGGGTTAAAAATTTCCGGTCACCAAATAGTTTCAAATCTATTTTGCTCTGATTTGCAAGAAATACAAATGTTTTATATCTATGATATTATAATGAAAAAGAGACACTATCTTGATGTGAAAGAAACTTACATTATTCTGGTTCGAAGGAGAATCCTATCCCAACCCCCAAACCTAACAATTAAATGTTCAGTCCTAAAATCAAGCAGGTGACGCTGGAACCAAAATCCGCTCGACGCGAGTATAATGAAAAAGCTGAAGGACAAACAACCTGTTGTAGGTGTATAGCCGAGATCACACGCAAGTAATTAAAAGAATTTTTACAGCAATGAAAGTAAGAATCACTATTATGTTGGCATTTTTGCGACAATGGTTTAAGGTATTCAACATGAGATGAAATTAATAGGTACCAATAAATTTAATCGAGAAGACGAAAATCTTGATGCAAACTTGAGTCAACAATGCTGAAATCTTGTCTTCGGCTATGGCATTGTTTTGATAGGAGACTTTAGTACTACTTACTTGAAGCGAGCATCATGAGGAACCCCTGGACAACAAACACCTTGTAGTAGGTATGTCGGTGAAATCTTATGTAGATAACGAGAACTATGGCGAAGATGACTCCCAGAAAGGCGAGGATGAGGGACAGCGTTGACAGTGCTTGCCATGATGACCACGCCAATTTGCCCTCGACCAACTTGTTAATGGAGTCAACAAAAGACTTGTAATCTGAAAGATACGTTTGATTTGTACAGTACAGTGAAATTTATATGGGCATTGAAAAAGATTGTGTACCTGAAAGATCCACGTAATTATATAGTCGGATAAAAGCTTTCACACTGAATGCTTGCATTTTGGTATGAATGGATGCATTTTGTATTGCCGTCCCAACATTATCGAGGGGGGGGGGGACGGAACTATGAAACTTTTTAGATAAGGATTCCGTTCGTATTTCCCATCCCCACTGAACTTTATGCAAGGCTGCCGGTAGTGTTATCTCTTCTAAATCATACATTTTTTTTATTGTCTGTGTATTCTTGTAATCCGACACACATCAGTCGGTAATATAATGCTGCCGTGTATTTGTCTGACGTCTGAAGACCTAATACTTACAGTTGCATTGTTATCACCTTTTTAGTATACGAGGCAAGAAATGAATTTATATTATCACATGTCTAAATCTCTCTCTCTCTCTCTCTCTCTCTCTCTCTCTCACTTTTAGTATATTCCAATCACGCATTCGTGCGTCTACGGTTATGCATTCAGCAACTGTATTAATAAATTTATATGACCTGTGACATAAATCAAGTGAAAAAGAGTGTATGTGAGAAGTACACTAAAATGGTATTCAGTCGTGCAGTCGAACCAGTCTTAAACGTAACACATGAAGCAATCACCTGTCTTAAATAGACACATTTTCAAAGTCCCAACAATAATAGTTTTTAATATATTTTTTTTTAAAGTTGAGCACGCCTTTAGTAGCCACGTGATTTTATATCCTATGGAAGCGGACGATCTTGGGCAACCTATGCTTTTTTTCAGTACTCGACCGGTTTAACCCGGTCCGGCTGCCTGGGTGTGTCCTTGGGAAAGTTACTTTAGCTCCCAAATCGTCGGCATAACTTTAGGAAGCTTTGTTGTCAACATCATCGGAACGCTCCAGAGAGACATTAATTTTGTAATATCAGCGGACGAAAAAAAAATGGGTAGTTTCAAACATTTTTAATAAGGATAGGTTATCAGTTGGACTGTTTCAAATCTAACCTAAACTTCTTTCGAAACAGCATATGTATTTTATTATTTCATGAATTCATGAAACAAATACACCATCAAAATAAATAGGTATGTAGACATTAACTTATTCAAGGACATTTATTGTACTATTGGCTCTTTTTCATGTCAGCTGATATTAAGTGATACACGGACATTAAAGAAATATTTCAAGCATTTCTTCTTGTCATGGTACATTAATTCACAGAAGTTAAGACATTTTCGACCGTTTCATCATGCCAGCGGACATGAACTAATCCACGAACATTGCAGACACTTTGACCAGTTCGTCATGTCTTCATTATGGGTGATGCATAAAAAACAAATATATAAATAAAGAATAAAGTTAAAAGAAAAAGGCCGTAATGATTTTATGTGTCTGTGATTTGGATTTTTAACGTAGCTTTAACAATGTTTCAGTCATATCGCTACGATGTCTGCAGTGTGACAGTTTATGGTGATGTCTATCACTGGAGCATCATGCCGCAGACATGTAACATGATGTCCCACCCAGCCACATTATCCTGACACTAGGCCGACCAGTCCTTACACTAACCTCTTAATGCTGAGCGCCAAGCGAGGCAGCTGTTAGTACCGTTTTTGTAAGTCTTTGGTATGACTCGACCGGGGATCGAATCCACGACATCCCGCATCCAAGGCGGCGGACGCTCTAACCACTAGGCCACCGGAGCGGTCCCTAATGTTCTTATACAATTTCATACTGTTTTCGTTTTATTTTATCTCATCTTTCTTTTCTCTTTCGTTTCTTTTTTCGGATTTCTGTTTCGTTTCTTTTTTATGTTTTCATCTTAAGCATCTTTCAATGTTGACGGACGACAAGGAGAGTTCCTATTGGGGATTATTATCGCAGATTTAGCTAATTATGCAGGTTTAGGTAATTATGCAGATTGTTAATTTGTTTCATGAGTTTTTCAGTTTCTAAAATCGCTAAATGCGATTTTTTTTTTAAATTTCCGAACCGTTTAAAGGAAATTTAATTATTATAATTCATAAGAGCTGATCCGTCTTTGGTCTACAGGGATTAAACATTTTGCACGCCATATGACCTGTTCTGACAACCCTTAATGTCTGCTTACATCGAAGATACAGAAAATAAATCCGCAGTCGCTTAACATATGATTGACAACTTACAAACTCATCACGTCTTACAGCTTATTTACCAGGCTACCATTATCACTGACAACAATCCCCAGACGTAACCTACTTTCTGAAAGGAGTTTTAAAGGTAGTAGATTTGCGACTTACAGGTAAGTTACTCAAATCAACAATGCCAAACCGGTTTTTTTTTATAAAAAAAAAGAAACGCAGAGAAATGTAATCACTTGTTTTGCTTATAGCAAATACCAACATGTCATATTAAATAACAATGAATACTGATGTGATGTGATCTGGATTTTTAACGTAGCTTTAACAATTGTTCAGTCAGATCGCTACGATGTCTGCAATGTGGCAGTTTATAGTGATGTCTAGCAATGGGGCATTATGCCGCAGACATGTAGCATGATGTCCCACCCAGTCACATTATACTGACACCAAGCCAACCAGTACTAACACAAACCTCTTAATGCTGAGCGCCAAGCGAGGCAGCTGTTAGTGCCATTTTTGTAAGTCTTTTGTTTGACTCGGTCGGGGATGGAACCCACGACCTCCCGCATCTGAGGTGGATGCTCTAACCACTAGGCCCTACGGAGCGGTACAACAATTAATAGACGACGGATCCCTGTCTGTAGAGATGAATCGCGGTTGTTGAAAAAAATATTGAGGTAAATTTGGTTCGTATTATTTAGATTACTTTTTTATTTGAATGTGTGCATTAACCGAACATCTTAAACATCAACTCTTTTCCATATTTTGATGGTACTCTTAATTCATGAAATAAACTGTATTCATAAAGATGGTTACTTTTCTCGTAAAAGGAATCATATCTATTACGTAAAAATAGTTCATTTGTCACTAATACAGAACATATTTTTGACAAATTTGCGCTGAAGTACAAGGGAAGTTTTATTGCAAAGAAATTTATATTCGTCATTTTAAAATGCATATAATTTAAAAGGAACAATTTCTTTCGTGAAACTTTTGTATCAGAATGTACTGTGTCTCTAAAGTGGCATTATTTGTAACTATTACATATCTTTTTCAGGAAATTTGACTTTTTTCGTGAAGTTTAATTTAATTTGATATAAATAAAATCCCTTCCGACATTATGGTCACGCAACCTCCTGGCTATTTTGGCGACAGGGAATATGTTTAGTAAAAAAAAATAAACAGAAGGACTTCAGATATCTATGCTATCGGCGAAATTCAAGGAATGGCTGATTGGTGTTGTTGTTGTAGGGTTTAACGCCATTTTTCAGCACACGATGGGCTATACATGGAGGCCAGTATTAATAGTGGAGGAAGAATCCGGGAAAACCCCGGAAAGAACCACCGACCCACGAGAAGCTACTGGCAAGCTTTCTCATATACCCACATTGGGTTAATCCGAGACTCGAACCCACACAGCAGAGGCGAGATGGCACTGATCCGTAACGGATAGCGCTTTAGATTACTCGGCCACTTGGGGCCCCCAGGAATGGCTGATATGATATAGGCTATTAGAGACGGGCGGCACATTTTGTATTACATGATAATTGATTGTCTATCCTATCATCCAGTGTCTTTTTTTCATATACAATGAGGGTTCCCTTCAAAGTGCGGATGATAAATCGTTACCAAGATGTCTTCACAAAAGAGTTATTGCCTGAGGTGAAATTGACCAAACTTCAACACAGCGCTTTCCTGGCAAATGAAAAAGTGAGAGGAACGTACAGCATTACGAAGTGAATCTAAAACAATTCTGATACGGTTCTATGAAAATCCACAAGAATGAAAAGCTCCGTACAAATTTCAAGACCTTGTCTACCTTCAATTATGATTATATTTTACAACACACACACAGATAATACTACTCAATTTCTTTCGCAATGTCTATTCATGTGATCTAGCCCAACCAATAAGAATTAACTTAATTCTCCTAAAACCATATTAATCGATCTGTCCAATGGGAAAAAGATCGAATATCTCTAACTTGCCTACTAATAATTATAGTACTAGTAACTGTCAAGACGTACGTATGCATCTATTTATAAATCCTCTGCAATTTTCCGCTCTTAATATTCCTAAAATAGACCTTAGTCACGAAGCGCAATAATGTAACTAAAGATAAGCCGTGCAATTTACATCTATGAATAACAATTAAAAAAATTAGAGAAAATAATGTACCTTGAGTTACAAAAAACAAAGATATACATAACAATTATGATGATGAATAGCTATTTATTTTCACATAACAAATTTAAACAGTGCAAAATTCCACATCTATACCCTTTTTTTGTTTTGATCAATATTGTTGGAACAGGCTATTGACATTTTGATGCCTATGTGTTCGGGCAATTTGTCAACAATCAGGCAAAAATATATCTAGTTCGACACATTTGGTCTTCGTCACTGTAAGATGAAAGGAAAATATCTAAAACAGAGTGAAAATGGAATAGAAAAAGAAATATTTACATACATATTTTTAAAAAACATTACTTAATTTGGACAAAACATGAGAGATGGACATATAAGCATTCATAATTCTACAAATTTGACCATTAATATATATATATATATATATATATATATATATATATATATATATATATATATATATATATATATATATATATATATACAATATATATATTCATATACATATACAATATATATATATACATATACAATAAATATATATATATATATACACACACACACACACAGACAGGCAGGCAAAAAGTGCATATTAATTATACACGATTCCTCTGTAATTAGTTTTAAAACAAATTAATTAGGGCCAAGACGATAACATGATGTGGATGCTTTACATTGTAGGAATTGTATTTTTGTAATAGAAGAACAAATACATGGAGATAATTTGATTGTTTGAATGTTGTATGAACATGTTGATGTTCTACGAAGGAAACCATTTTCATGAAACTTGTTTTCAAGCTTGACAATACAATCTTCTGCATTAAAACTGCTTCTTACTTTTATATGTTTTGCATGAATGTACACTTTTTTCTCCAAGATTTTCGTAATATTTGCCTAACAAATATTCACGAAAAAGTCAATTTAAGTCACTTTTGCTTGAAACATATTGGGTTTTCTGTGTGAAAAATATGCTACTTTAACTACATAAAAAAACCCCGGATAAACGGTGCCTGATATACATTACTGTCTGTGTCAATGTTCTTTGTCATTTTAATGCAGTGAAAAAAGGATATATCCTTCAATGACACGGCCGCCAAGGTGTACTACTACTCATTAGGATTTATACGTCAATTGCATGGTGTTTTTATGTCCTAGTATTATGTTGTTGTTACTGATGTGAGCTTAACGCTATTTTTCAGTACATGATAGGCTGCTATACATGGTGACCAATTGTGCTGCAACAGGAAGATCCACCGACATACGGGAAGCTAGTGGCAAACTTTCTCACATACACACGTTAGAGGAACCTAAGACATGAACTCACGCTAACAGTTGTGAGATGTCAGTGATTTTTAAAGGCATGCGCATTAGACTACTGTGCCACCCCGGGCCACACCCATATGATTCTGAATATGATATAATGTAAACATTGCTGTGTGAAATACGAATAGAAGTAACCACATTACATCACTGTAATATTACAAATAGGTTAAACTGTCTTTAACTGTTACTAATACAATCAATTTAATATTTTGTAATTATATATATAAAATATCAGGAAAAAACGTTTTGAAAATCAAGTGAAACAGCCCTGATAAATGTACAAGAGAGCACTTTAAAGAAACGTATTCACACCATTTTGTTCATGCATTAATTCTAGTAGTCACTATTGTTATGGACGAGTAACCTCAGCTAACCAGCTACATGTTTAGGGGGCGTAACCTCAGCTAACCAGCTACATGTTTAAGGGGCGTAACCTCAACTAACCAGCTACATGTTTAAGGGGCTAATTCAAAGTCGGTTGACGCAAGATATTTCCGATGTATATCGAAATAAACAATACTAATCAAAACGTACACATTTTACACACTACGAAACTAAAGTACTCGTTTAGCACATTACGAAACTAAAGTACTCGTTTAGCACACTACGAAACTAAAGTACTCGTTTAGCACAATAAGAAACTAACGCAAACGTTACACAATAAATCACAACGAATATATGGTAACTATGTTCACCAAAAAATATTATTTAAAAAAAGAAATTTCTCGCTCATTCTCGCCTCTTCAACATTCTTTCTCCTAACTGACCCCCGTCTGACCTTTTCACTATAACCACGTCATCTACGCCTATTTTCAAAGTGAAAATCCATTGCTGCATTGTGAAAATTTTATAAACAAATGAGAATCAATTGATAGGTGTACGAGTTAACAATATCCAAGCCGATGTGGTACAATCCTGGAAAAACAAGATACAGATTCTCAATATAGCCATATGCAATTGGACCTGTATACGTATATGTTTTCCATTTCAAATCAATTTTGACAGACCTACATGGTATATCTTTTGTGGGGAAAATGGACATAAAGACAAATGTAAACACATTCTTTCTAAACAGATTGGTAATGTATCCACGAGTGAACCATACAATATTACTTTATTATTCAATCACATAATCCACCATTGATTTTTCAATGGAACATATTGAATAACTTGATTGCGAGTAGAAAGTTTAGAAAATAAGCAGTTTTTGCTATAACCACGCATTCATCTTTTCAAGAGGTTATTCAAAAGTGTCTGCCGTCTCCAAGCAATATATAATACTCCTTTCTTCATACAAATACACAATCTGTAAGTAATTTAATAGTAGTAACCTAATCCTTGTCAACCGGATTGCCATTTTCTCGTAATTGAGTGCTGTGAGAAGGCATACTCAAATAATTAGCTTACCTTTGTTATTGAGCTGCACCAGTTCGTCAGGCAGATTACCATGGGAACTTGAGTGTCTGCAGTTGCTCTGACCGATTGCACACAAAGTGTCGTACCAGATGGACATATGGATGGATGACTCGTTTCCGCTCCCCTGGGTACGGATTACATACAACCAATCTGGAATCGAGTACCCTATCACCAAAAGTATGAACCCTATGACTGAGGTAAATATTAAACAGGTGTCGAGAACAGCCATAACTATTGTGTGCCCCATGATGGAACGCCCTTTAAACACCTAATGTATGTGATTGTGTGTTGTCCTTCGTCAGCTTTTATCACGCAAAAAGCGTGCAGATTTTCTTTTTCTTCTTATTAGTCTCTCTTATCAGGTTTTACGTTGCATCTGCCTTTATAGATCGAAGAGATGAATTCGCTTGTAACACGTCTATACCTCGAACGATGCTCAACGAAAATACTTTAGTGGGGGAGAAAAAGCTACACGACTATAGCAGGATGCGACTGGAATGACTGAGGGTTTCTGGTCCACTGAATCCATTCATCCATAGCTTTCATTCCATTGTATTATTTCAATAGAATAGTGAGACGTGAAATTAGAGACCTCCTTGATATAGCCTCTGGCCAGGCCCTTTGCCTGTTGTTTTGGTCTTTACGTGCATCCCGACACATACCTGAGGATGGTATTCATATTGTTTGTTTATACAATTGATTTCGTCTCTACCGACCTGTGTATAACAAAAGTTATCAGAGCGTTGAAATCGGTTTGCAGCGTGTTGGGATAGTCAAGCTATTTTTCAAGGGATAAAGTGGGAAAAGAAAGGTGATATGTGATAATTACGACGACAAAACACACACCTGGCACAAACTAAACATACAAAATTAATATTTTCATGATATTTGCAAGAGAACCATGCAACTTATTAAACAGTTAAAGAAATAGAACGCAGGAAATCACACTTCACAAAGAATATCATATAGTTTTATGTTTTTAGGTCAGTCAAGGTGGATGATGAAATAAAATAACTTCTGAGGCATAAACATACAAAGTTTGGATAATAGATACAGAAAAGATCCTTTATTTCACACACACACGCACGCACACACACGTACGTATGCATATTGTTGTTGTTGTAGGGTTTAACGCCATTTTTCAGCACACGATAGGCTATACATGGCGGCCAGTATTAATAGTGGAGGATTTTTGTTGTTGTTATTGTTGTGGGTTTAACGCCATTTTTCAGCACACGATAGGCTATACATGGCGGCCAGTATTAATAGTGGAGGAAGAACCCGGGAAAACCCCTGAAAGAACCACATATCCACGAGAAGCTACTGGCAAGCTTTCTCACATACCCACATTAGCCGAATCCAAGACTCGAACCCACGCAGACAGATGTGAGATGTCAGTGTCTGTAACGGAGAGCGCTTTAGACCACTCGGCCACTCGGAGCCCCCGTATGTATATTGATATGTATATCTATATTTTTTATATATTCTAGTACATGATGTTGTCTCATTTTTGTAATGTTTATTCATGGCTTAAGATTGTATTGACTATAGCTAGCTTTCACACATCTAAAGGGTCTATTTTATGATGTTAAAGAACGTACACTTGCATGGGATATATCAATACGTGTGTTTTTACAGTTACTACTAATACAATTATTAGTAAATATTTTACGAAATTCGGCTTTTTCCCCCATTGGACTGATCGATCAGGTACTATTTTAGAAGAAAAAAGTTAATTCTTATTGGATGAGTTAAGTCATCCGAATAGTTATTTTGAAATATTAGATTGAGCAGTAAAATCCGTCACGTGGGGTATATTGCGAAATATACTCGCAATAGAATCTTGAAGGTCTGTACCATACACTGGCTATCCATTCGATCCAGAATCAAACACAAAATTTGTTCTCGGTGCTACATTTCGCTGTCGGACTCTAGTCCAACATACCTATCTGACCTCACCCATGTGTACACACCAGCAAGATACTTACGCTCCTCTTCTGACAATCGTATACTCATTATTCCCACTATGAAAACAAAGTCATATGGACAGCGTTCTTTTGCATACCAGGGCCAAGCAACAATTGCCCACTGAACTTAGACACAAAAACACAGTGATCACATTCAAGAGGGCTCTCAAAGCTCACTTATTTCGACTGCAAGAACAAACTTAAAGACCTCATAATGTTTCCTACCTTAAATATTCTCAGCATGTTTTTTATTTTTTAATGTTTTTCTAATTTCATTTTGTTTGTTTTTGTAATAATATTATTGTTTTTTATCTTATAGGTGTTGTCTAATGTATAAGATTAGGCGCTATACAAAGTCCTCATTATTATTATCATTATTATTATTATTATTATTATTATTATTATTATTATTAAAGGAGAGAATTCTGCAAACAGATTCATTCTTATTTTTGGAGTCATTCTTATTCCTTGTGTTTCTGTTGTAACATCACTTCTTCAGACGTGTTTTTATGTAGAGCTGGTATCGGGTAAAAGCAACCAACACGTAGATGTCTTAGATTCCCTTGATTTCACTGATCACGCCATGTTTCGGGTGGGGGTGGGGGGGGGAGAGTTTAGGGGGACAGCGCCTCGTAGCCGAGAATTTCTTGAAAGGCCATCGTTAGAAGTTTTAAATTTTGCTTTGCACTTTGATCTTCAAAAATCACAAGCTCGCCGGAGTCAGCTGGCAAACGTAGCCAAAACAGCTTTGGTGGCAAAGCTACCAAAAACCACATCAGAAACGTGTTATAATTTTAAGAGTACTTAGATGTGATTTAATCAACGAGCTCTTCAAGGTACTGACATGAGAAAGCTTTGATACCACATGGTGCATGCAACTCTTCAAAAACAGGATGAATGCATATTGCTCCTTTCAACCAAGTTGATAACGGTAGAGTAGAATAAAACATTGGTAGACGACTACAGATGTATGTCGTCAACGGAATCAATAACATCGAGTGGTAATACAAGCCAATGCAAATAAAAATGTAAATGATATTGAGATGCTATTATGTATGCTGGTCCTGTTGATGAATTCAGGTTAATGATGCCGGCTTCCTTTGTGTTATTAATCATTGCCTTTGAACCTTTTGCTACTTGTTTAAAACGCGTAAAGACATCTAGTAAGTGTTTGACTGACTTTACCATCGCGAGTAAATCAAAACTCGTTGCCGTTGAAGCCTTCTGCAAGCTGTACAGAGTAGTCGAAGACCTCTACCTGGGAGTATTGTGTGAGTTTGGTTTCCATTGCGATCGAAGACCTGTTCATTTTGTTTTCTTTTTACGAGATGACAAATCTAAGATTTTTCATCCAACATTATTTCTAAAAGCCATCCCGCATGCAGTTCCTAGGGCATCCGCTTTTGCAGCCACTGGAGGGTCAGCCGCTAACAAGACTGGAATCGCCACTGGCCTTTTGTATTTGCATAAACTCTGACTTTGTTAATTTTAGTGTCATCGAGATATTGTTTCATTTGGCCGCACAAAACTGATTAAGTTGTGTTTGGATTAAGCACACTATGACTATTCCAGTTAATCTTTCCAGAAGTGTCACTAATCCCACAGTCCTTGTTTTATTGCGTTTTTATTCTCGTAAGCTAGTATTTGCTAAGGCCAACATTACATTTGAGGTAGGTCACTACTATTTAAAAAGCGTAAGTTGTCCACCCACACCCTCCAACAAAAGAGGCTTGTCGGAGAGAATCATAGCATTAGATCTGTAAGCGTCGGTACCTTCAGCACCTACACGTGCATCACAGTACATGTCGATCGCAGACTGCCTAAAAACTCTATGTTTTCCAGTGCAAAGTAATATATCAGATACATCGCATAAAGTCGTGCTGGGGAATTTGCATCTCTGTGCCATCGTTTTGATGCCGGTCAAGATAAGAACACAGATTATGATATGCACCTGCAATATAATTGTTTGTTTAGTAAAGAAAACTTTCTTCAGGACATTTCCTGATGACCGTTTGACCAGAAAGATACTTCGGTCACTTCTGATTCGTCAAATATAATCATATTACAGGTTTGGCCATACTATTTATTTATATCCTGAAACGCCAGGAATATGTATTTTGGTGCTGTAAGACCATGCTAAATACTTACTGGCCATGTAAACTCTCCCACAATATAGTTTTCCGGGTGCACGTCTGTGGTATCCGCGACAAACAATGCGGTTAAAGAATTCATAAACGACATCCGTCTTTTGTCGTTAACGAAGGGGTTAACACATGACGTTAATACAGACAACTCAACATTATCAGCAGCGGCAGCTCCATCACGCCAAATATGTGACCAAGAGGAATAGGAACGAAGACCTGCACGAGCCTCCACGAAGTTGAACTTAACCATGCACGTGATCTACCAGTGCAATCATTGATAGTGCCCATGGCTACGTCTTCTGTACCTGCACCATTAGAAGGGGTGCTTTGTGGTTTATTTCACTATACGTATACGGATGAGATTCAGTATTATCGGAAGAAGCTTTGGTTGGCATTGCGGTTGGGTCACTGAATCTTGCATAATTATCAATGTATCAGGCAAGACCAACAATCGTCGTGGCAATGAGATAATTTCTCTCTCATATGTTGTGGCTATAGGAATTATACCGTTTTTACTTGTTCCGCTCGGAAATGTATTAAGAGTTTTAACACAATATTTACATCGATGATAGGTGTCATTTTGTTACAAGCAAATTCGATGAATACTATCATAGGCATTCAATATCCATACGCTTATCGTGTATCTTTGATGATATACTTAATATTTAATTTTTCCATTGGAGGGAGCTGTCAAGGGGAACATAAATATGGATTTGTTAAGATAGACTTGCGAAGTTAATCTTTAATATGTTGAGACGTTAGCTTGTGCGAGTTCTACTCGGATGGTACTGACGGCGTCGTAGCAAATACCTCTTTAACGTCTTCATCAAGTACACGGGTACCTTTTGAGTTCACACCAAGACCCTCTCCATTTTTGCCGACATCTTGTTTGATTTCTGAAATCGCCTCTGGTAAATGTTCGTCAGTTTCCGCGAATGCACTCGTGGCTTTATTAATATCCTTTGTGTGTATTTACTATCTTAAGAACTGAACCCGTTAGCTCTGCTACCTGTTCCATGGCTGCTCCTGCAGACTATTTAATATCCTCAGCATTGGTCTGGTCAGTTATTGAATAATAAAATTGTTGTATATGAATAATAAAATTGTTGTATATTACAATCATGTCTTCAATGTTTGTGCGATGTCACATGCAGATTGGTGCTACAAATCCACTCGAGTTCAAGCATTTAATATTAAAGTCGCAATCTCGGGAATATGTTTTAAATGTGGAGCAAAGACATTCACCTTGATCGGACCTTCCAGGTGGAAACAAAAAATAGTCAGCTGTGATGTACACGAAACTACACCGTGGATAAATATCATGGTGAAAAATACATTAATAGACTCAATTACTGTGGGATTGTTATACAGCTTGATATATGACTTGATTCTAACAACCAACCAAAGCCTGGTGAATCCAATATAATTGTGTTGATAATGCATGTTATCGACATGATCTTGTTTTAAAAGCATAAAATGATATCCGTGCACGTCTACGTGTAATTATAGATCTCGTCCATTACCTGAATGCAATTAATCCTACACTAGGACAACTAATCGACAGATACATCATCAACGGATGCATGGAGGCCAATATTGCAGTGAAATGCTCTACCTCCAGTGGAAAAGTCCATTCACTGTAGGTAAAATATATTGATAAAATGGTTTCCGAGTGGACAGTATCTAAAATATAATATAGTCCTCGTGGTTATTAGAAAGACGAAGCTATAGAAAAACTAGCAAGCGTATCAAAAGTTGTCCATAGCGTTGCTCTTACTCGGCTGGGAAAGCACAGGCTATGGCAAATTTACCAGCGTACACCAATACATATTTCCGTTGATTAGCTTGATGTCCAAATGACTGACAATGTTAACTTTTTGTTTCTTGCATATGATTGTGCGCAAGCACGCACATATTAATACGTATTAACAATTGCAGAAATTGCCAGAAGATACAAGGAAGCAGAAGTAGTAAATGGGGTGAGATTAGCGACAATGGGAATTAGCATTACAGAGACCCCTGGGTCAGATTAGCGACAAGGGAAATTTAACATGGCGAAAAATCGTGGGTCAGATTAGCGACAAGGGAAATTAACATGGAGAAAAACGCTGGGCCACTTTAGGGACAATGGGAATTTAACACAGAGTTTGGGTCTGTCTAGGGACAAGGGAAATTAACATGGGGAATAGAGTTTGGGCTTTTGGGATTTTTTTTTTTTTTTTTTAAAAAGTTTTTTTAAATTTAAATTTAAATTTAAATTTAAAAAAAGGGGTAGGCAATGGAAAGGCTATCTCTTTTCGAGAAATATGGCTGGCCCTGAAAAGGGCCTTTGGGTTTATGTTAATGTATTCATTAACATAAATGGTACCGCATTGGTCTTCTTCTTGTCCTTAGGCTACGTCTCACTGTTGGTCCGTAAATCAGCACTCTTTTCAGGCATCCTTGTCTTTCTACGTAGATCCTACGTATCCACAGGCTGGTGTTTGTCCTGTGGACAACGGTCCACTTGGATCGGACATACATGGGTATGTCCGTCCGGAACATCATGGAAGACACAAGCGTAGAAGATTGCACATCGGTCCACATCTTGAAGCGACGAGAACAAGTGAATCAGTGCACTGAACTGCGCTTATTTATAGGTAGAGGCAGGATTGAAACGGATTGAGTTTATTCACCAATCCAAACACGCGTTACAAAATTCAGTCAGCCCGCATCCAATCCGAAGAGAGTAGTCTGTGACGTCAGTTGGTCTATATAGATTCGCTAGCGCTTGTGTGCAGTCAATCTATGCGACAGTGATTCAACATGACGGAAACTCAGAAAACGATCCATTGGGGTGCACCAGCAGGGGAGACTGCCCAAGGGAACCCGGACTTACTTTCAGAAGAGGTACATTGGGATTTTGTGGATTTTTTTACCTCGCAAGAATTTGTTCCGGAACCTTCGTTACCTTCTTCATTACCGCAAATGGAGAATTTTAGACAGAGACAGAAAGAAGAATTGGAGAAATTTATGCAACGACAAAAGGAAGCGGAACAAGCTTTTCTCCTACAGCAACAGCAACAGCAACAAGAAGAGGTAAGAAAAAAACAACAGCAACAACAGCAAGAAGAAGTAGCAGCAAAGAAACAAGAGGGTGAAAATCAAACGGTCACGGTACTGTTGGACATTTTAGCGGAGTTAAGAAGTCTGAAACAAATGTATCAGACCTCTTTATCACGACCGAAGAGAATACGACCTTCCCGAGCTAAACACGCCAACCCTGTGACTAAGCCTATCGTACCACCCTTAGTGATTTCAACCCAATCATCAGAAGTAGGCCTTGGCCGTGGCAAAGGCTTAAGGCAGTTAAAGTTGATTGGTTAAACTCACCCCTACACCAAAATAAAAAGGCCCTTTTCAGGGCCACCCACATTTCTCGAAAAGAAATACAATTTCAATTTGCCAATAACTCAAAAATAAACCCCACCCATTTTACCCTTATAGTACGTGTCTGTGTATGAGTGCGTGAGTGTAGCTTCTTATTTTAAAATCAAAACTCAAAGACACTTACCTTATATCATTCATGTATTCTTTTATCCATTTTTTACAATCCAATTCACAATTCACCACAGAACACTTTACTTAAAAGTTCATTGACTTCTTCTTTCTCCTTGTTTAGTCTCTCTGTTTTTTGAATTTCTTCACCGTTTTTTCCTCATTTTCTTCCCTTCTTCTTTTCTTCTCCTGTTTCTTTGCTTCTTTTAAATAGAATTGTCTTCTTTCTTCCTCTTCTTCCTCTGAAGAATCCCTCTCTTCTTTCGAAGAATCCCTCTCTTCTTCCGAAGAATCCCTCTCTTCTTCTGAAGAATCCTTCTTTTCTTCTGACTCCTCTTGTTTCTTTTTTGGGCAATCTGGAGACCAATGTCCTTTTTCTTTACAATAATAACAGGTATCTTGACTTTTGTCTTTTTTAGCCCCTGTTTTTTTTCTTTTTTGACGGTCTGGACACTTTGAAGACCAATGCCCTTTCTTCTGACAGATATAGCAAGTATCCTGACTCTTATCTCGAAAGGAAGGAGAGTAGTCCGTCGGCTGGTCTGAAGAGAATTTTCTAATGACCCCTCGCAAAGCTCTGACGAAACGTTCCATCTGGGTAGTCTTTTCCATCGTTCTCCTCGGTTTGAGAGTGAAATGAATAGTGAAAGGACAAGACACACCCTTTTTATATACGCTGGTTTGCCAAGACTATAAATTAGTCTGTGGTGTTTAAACTTGAGTCATTTGACGTTTTATACTCAAGATGAAACGATCCCATTCATTCGAGAAGAAAGAAGAAGAAGAAGAAAGTAAGAGGCAGAAACGTGATCTATCGCCTCGTACCAGGGCCGAAATCTTGGCACAAATTCATGCCAGTGATTTTGAAGAGGACATGAGTGAACCAGAATCCGAACCCTCTAAACCAAGTTCACCACCCTTAGTCAACCCTGAAAAGTACTATTCCATTCGAGAGACGGAAAAGCGCTCCTCTAGAAAATTTAGAACCACGGCTTACACCTACACGGTGAAGTTTAAAGATTTCAAGGCCGACGTACCCTTGGAGAAAGCAGAAGGGTTTATCACCGAGATGTGGGATTCTTTGCTCACCGCACTCAAGCGACAATGTCAAGCCAAAGAAGACGATCGCTTGACACTATCCATAGATCACGACGGTTTGAAATCCCCTGCTTGGATCGAGTTTAGCAGACCCGCAGAACTGAACCCTTCCAAAGTCATGGACAAGATACAACAGGTGCAACAATCTAATGACCAGTTTGACATCACCGATGGTAAAGCCACACTGAAAATGGCCCACGTCTCTCCTCCTCAAGGAACTGGATGCAAAAAGATGTTATTGGTGGACGACCTTCGCAACACCAAAAAGAGTCTCGTCCGAATTAACAACCCTCAAGACCAGATGTGTTTAGCCCGTGCCATCGTGGTGGGACGAACCTATGCCAACAAGAACGACACGGTAGAATGGAAAAGAACCTGGAAAACTATTCAACGATGCGATCGAGCCAAACAACGAAACGAAGCAGAACTCCTGTTGCAACAAGCCGGACTGTCCAAAGACACACCCTGTGGCATTTCTGAGATGCAAAAATTGCAAGATGCCCTAGCTCCACGCTACACCTTGAAAGTGCACCCTCAAGAAATGCGTGGAACTCTGTTGTTTCGAGGCCAAGATTTTAAGGACGGAAAATACATTCATGTCTATCATCACGATGACCATTTCGATACCATTACCAGTATCAATGGATTCCTGGGATACAGTTATTATTGTGAGAAATGTGACTATGGTTATAACAATCGAGAGCAACACAAGCATTGTGGAATGAAATGCCCAGGATGTTTGGCCTCTCCACCCTGTCTGAGCGAAGGACCAGTGCCTTGTTCCACTTGTTTGCGCACGTTTGTCAGTCCTACCTGTTACCAGCAACATCTGAAGACGCAAGGTTCACAGCAGAAATGTGCTTGTCAACTCTTGAGATTGTGCCCTACGTGTAGACAAGGCATACGTACCAATAGTACCAAGGCACACGTATGTTCAGGAAAAAAAAATGTCACATTTGTCATCACATCGTGGACTTGGAACACCAATGCTACGTGCAAAAATACCAACCCCCACCAGAGAAAGAGGACGGTCACAAGAAGAAAGGCAATTTCATCTTTTCGATTTCGAATGCATGCAAGAGACTGGCATTCACATTCCTAATTTCTGCGTGGCTCATCGAGCGTGCGAGAAGTGCATTCAAGAACCTATCTTCAGTCATTGCCCTCACTGCAGCAAGATTCCTGGAGGACGTGAAAAAATCTTTCGGGGACCAAACACGTTAGCCGATTTTGCCCAATGGGTCTTAGACCCCATCGACAAGACGTGGAGCCAAGAGGACATCGAACGTTACGGAGATTGTCATCGTCATGCCACGGTGATGGCTCACAATTTCTCCGGATACGATGGACAGTTTCTTCTCAGATACTATACGGAACATGGCACCGAACGTCCTAAAGTCACTTTGAACGGAGCCAAAATCATTTTCATGCAAGTGGGACAAGTACAGTTTAAAGATTCGATGAGTTACTTGGCCATGCCTTTGAGCCGAATGCCTAAAACGTTTGGAATGACAGAAATGGCTAAAGGGTACTTTCCACACTTTTTCAATACGGAAGCCAATCAACATGCCGTTCTACCCCATTTGCCTGAGGCTCACTATTACGACCCCGACAACATGCGTACCGAACAACGAGAAGCTTTCTACGCTTGGTACCAGGCTCACGCCTCGGACCCTTTCGACTTTCAGGAAGAAATGTTAAAGTATTGTCGTTCCGACGTGGACATTTTACGGCGTTGCTGTGGAAAATTTCGAGAACTGTTCATGGAACACGGAGGGGTCGATCCTTTGAAAGAAGCTTGCACCATTGCCAAAGCGTGTTCCTTAGTGTATCGACAACGATTCATGCCTGAAAACACCGTGGCTGTCATCAGTCCTCAAACGACCCACTATGTCAAGCGTCAATACTCGGTCAAAGCCCTACGTTGGTTACATTACTTGTGCGACAAGGAAGACAAATGGATTCAGCATGCCCGCAACGGAGGAGGCGAAAAGACCATCGGAACGTATTCTGTCGATGGCTGGGACTTAGAAAACCCCAAGATCGTGTACGAGTTTAACGGTTGCTTATTTCACGGATGTCCCGTCTGCTACCCTGACCGTGACACTAAAAATCAGTTTTTGCAACGAACCATGGAAGACTTGTACCAGGACACTTGTCAGCGACGCCTAAAGTTGGAACAGCAAGGATACCGAGTGGTGGAAATGTGGGAACACGAGTACGATCACCGTTTGAAAACCGATCCCGAGTTTAAACGCCTCGTGGAAAGTTACCAGTTCATGGACCCGCTGAACCCGAGGGATAGTTTGTACGGAGGAAGGACCAATGCCACCTGTTTGCTGTACCAAGCCGACGAAGAGAAAGGAGAAGAAATCAAATACTTGGACGTGTGTTCGCTGTATCCCTACGTGTGCAAATATTGTCGCTTTCCTGTAGGGCACCCACAATTGCTGACGGAACACATCGACCTGAAAAACATTCGACAATACGAAGGCTTGATCAAGTGTAAAGTTTTGCCTCCCACGAACCTATACCATCCCGTCTTACCTCACCATTGTCAAGGCAAACTGATGTTTCCCTTGTGCCGTACTTGTGCCGAAACGTGCAACCAGGACCAACCTTGCCATCACAGCCAGGAAGAACGTGCCTTGACGGGAACCTGGGTCAGCGTAGAATTGTTCAAAGCTCTGGACATGGGATACCAACTGTTAGAAGTGTACGAAATTTGCCACTTTCCCAAGACACAACAGTACCACAAGGGTGACCCTACTCAGAAAGGCATTTTCGCCGACTACGTGGATGCCTTTTTGAAACTGAAACAAGAAGCCAGCGGCTATCCTTCCTGGTGTCACACTCCCGAAGACCAAATACAATTCAAAGAGAAATATTATGCACAAGAAGGCATCTCTTTAGACCACATCGAAAAAAACGAAGGCAGGCGATCGTTTGCCAAAGTGATGTTAAATTGCTTGTGGGGTAAAATGGCACAACGACCGTGTTTACCCAAGACGGAATATTTGACAGAACCTTCCCGCTACTTCCAGATGATTCACGACAAAACCAAATACATGAAACACGTGGACGTCGTTCGAGAGAATTTGATCTTGGTCAATTACGAAGAAGATCTGGACTTTGTACAAGACGACCCTTTTGGAAATGTCATCATTGCGGCTTACGTGACAGCTCATGCTCGCTTAAAATTGTACGAAGCTTTAGAACTGTTAGAAGAACGCGTCCTGTACTTTGACACGGACAGTTGCATTTACATCCATCACCCGATTCAACAGCACCCTGACATCGAAGGAGACCGTTTAGGAGCCTGGACAGACGAGCATCCCGACGACAAGATTCTAAGTTTCGTCAGTGGTGGTCATAAAAATTACGGCTACGAATACCGGGACAAACAAGGAGAAGTGCACACGACGTGCAAAGTGAAAGGACTGACTCTGAATCATCGTACCAGTCGAGTGGTCAACTTTGGGGTATTGAAAGAAGCCTTGCAATCGGGAGAGGATGGAAACTTTAAAGTGACCACCTATCAACCGAACAAGATTGTACGTTTACCCACTCACCACATCGTCAGTCGACCCTTGGAAAAAGTCTATCAAATTGTATACCAGAAGCGAGTGCGACTTCCCAATCACTTCACCTTACCGTACGGTCACGTCGGTATTGGTCTGTATATGAAAAAGAACCCTAGGCAAGATCGATAGTTCATTGTTCATTGAAGTAACTTACCATGTCGTTGACGAAGAAGAAACCAAATTGGTTAGGAGTCAAATGTTGGACATCACCGAGACCAGGGTTTTGAGGATTGGACACAAGAGGTGGCCCAGTATGCACGAGAGTTATTCAAGGAAAAAAGTTACTTTTCAACCTGTGTTAGTGACGGTGCCAGAAGAACCCGTCACCCAGGACAGGACTGTCGTGGACAGGCCTGAAAGACCCTTTCGGGAGGACACTTGTGTGACCTTACCCCTACTATAGAACTGGTTAGAACTTTACCCAAAACATGTTGTACAGACACTTGTGTTTATTCCACGTTCATTGTTATCATGTGCCTTTTATTCTTGTACTTAAGCCTTTGGCTTTTATGCATTTTTGTCTTTCGTATTCATGTTTGAAACATTCAATAAACGTGTTCTGAAAAAGTATATAAACTCTTGTCTTGTTTGTTTTTCCTGTCACAAGTGACATTTCTCACACCATGGCTACCTCTGCTGTCTCTGCTCCCTCTTCCTCTACTGTCAAAGTCATCGACGAACACTTAGATCGTGCCAGTTGGGAGGCTTTGTATCTTCGCCATCCCTTTAACATGCTCATTGCTGGACCTAGCGGTTCAGGCAAAACCGAATTCGTCAAACGTTTGATCGAACATAAACATCATTTGATCGATCGGCCCCCTCAACGAATCGTGTGGTGTTACAAAGAGTGGCAATCGGCGTACAGCCTCTTGCGAGAAAGTCAAGGCGATTCCATCGTGTTTGTGGAAGGCATTCCTAAAGAAGACGATGGCATCGTCTCTGACTCCCGTCTAACCCATTTGGTCATTTTCGACGACATGTTAGGAGAAGACGAAGAAGAAATTAAACTGTGGTTCACGCGCAAAGGGCATCACCGTAATGCCAGTGTCGTTTACATCACCCAAAATTTGTTTCAACAAAGTAAAGCCCATCGCACCATCAGTCTCAATGCGCATTACGTGGTCTTGTTTAAAAGCCCTCGAGATAAATCGCAAGTGCAAGTCTTAGCCAAACAGTTAGGAACGCCTTGGCTGACTCAGGCGTACGACGATGCCACTCAAACTCCACACGCCTATTTACTCGTCGATTTGAAACCTACGACTCCCGAGGATTTGCGATTTCGTACCCACTTGTTTCACCACTGGTGCCAAGACGGAGGGCCTGTCCTGTACACGTCTCCGTCCTCGACTTAATTTCACTCCCCATAAAAAAAATCTATAAAAACCTCAGACCCTTTTTCGTCTGTCTCACTCTCAGTGCGAACATGACGTCCCTTCAGTCGCATCTTCCCGTCAAATTGATTCGTGCCTTGTATGGCATCAGTCGAGAAAAAGATCCACAAACACGAGCTCGTGTCTTAGAAGCTAGTCTCAAAGAAGTCTTACGATGGTTCACGGTGACGGCACGTCAATTACTCCAAGGAATCATTCAGATTCCTCATCAAACCAAACGCTTTTTCGATCGAAACAAAGTCGCTTTGGTCCAACTGGCCGATCCCCGCATCGACATTCAAACCAAAAAACAAATCATTTTGAAACCTGGAGGGAGCGGTACTCTAGGAGGGGTCATCATTCGCTCACTCTTAAGATGGGATCCTAATGCCCCCAAAGTTATACCCAAGACAAAAGTCCAACGAAGCCCCAAGAAGAAAAAGACCAGGTCCCCAAGGAGAACTTCTCCAGTGGCAGGACCCTCCTCTGACCAGACACCACCACCACCCCGTAAAAAGAAAAGAAGCCCCCAGAAAAAGAAAAGTCCACAGAAAACTAGTCGCAAGAGAGGCACTTCGGCCAGGACGCAACCTTACACTCGCAAACCACGACCTGCAACAGCGGTGACTGCGTCTCCGGCAGCTTCACGTTTGTCCACTTCTCCGTTAATGACACCCAGAACTGAAGAGTACTTGGAGACGTTGATCACACCAAGAACTTCTCCGTTGATGACCCCCAAAAGAACTTCCCCAGTGGCAGGACCTTCCAATTTAGTGGCAGTGGCTGCTGCCCAC
The DNA here is from genome assembly GCA_028554795.2 of Sinohyriopsis cumingii. Taxonomy (NCBI): domain Eukaryota; kingdom Metazoa; phylum Mollusca; class Bivalvia; order Unionida; family Unionidae; genus Sinohyriopsis; species Sinohyriopsis cumingii. Next base: position 53,263,140 of record CM068834.1, read on the forward strand.
AAACTACCTTCTCCCAAAATCAAAGTTCAAGAAAGATCGGGCATGTTACAAAGTTTACTGGATTTGTCCAAGCAAGAACTGGCTCGATTTAGTCCGTTGCGTACCCCTGCACGACGTGTCATGCCTGTCCTCAAACTGATACGACGTAAAGACAATCAGTGGCGACGCGTTCCAGTATAAAAAAGGCCTGTGACCAAGTCGGGTATCAGTGTTTTTTCGGTGCTCCTGAAGACTCAAAGATGTCACCCTCCAGAAAACCCCAAGGAAAGAAAAGGAAAGGACTGCCACCACGTTTAGCCAAACATGGGGACATGTTATCTGTCCTGTCCAAAGCTTCTCCACCCCTACGAAAAAAACTCATTCAAACGGCCTCCAAAGAGGTCATCGATACCGTGTGCGAATGTTGTTTGAACGTTTTGAAAGGCACGATCCCTTTGTCCAAACACCAGAAACAATGCTTAAGCAAACATCGTCACGTTCTTCGCCAAATGGTTCGAAAGAAAATTCCCATTCATCAAAAAAAGAAGATGTTAGTGCAACGTGGAGGTATTTTACCTCTCTTGTTAGGCCCCATACTGAAAGGAGTCTTGGGAACCATGTTGGGAGGACTGGTGGGAGCAAGATAAAAAGGCCTTCGGAAGTCCCAAGATCTCAGAATCGACCCCTGACAACCCCATGGAAGGACGAAAACTAGCTTTAGTGCCTTACAAACGATGGATGGAATACCATCGTTGGCAAGAACAACGCACCCCGCATTTACCTCCCAATCCCCATTTGAGCGAGATGTCCCAGTTACAACACGAATTGCAGTCCTTGATGGATCGCCAAGATTTGTCCGAAACAGAAAAATCGCAAAAGTACGGTCAACTCTTGCAACGACTGCAACTCTTTCACCAGAAAGCTTTAGACGAAACAGCTCTACCCACTCTGAAAGATTTTAAGACCTTGATGAAAAGTCCAGCACCATCACCAGTACCAGTACCACCAGTACCCGTGACCAAGACAGAAAAAGGAGAAGAAGAGGAAGGGTTTCAAACTCCACCAGAAAAAGTACGCAAGTTAACAACACCACCTACCTCCAGAATTGGATGGATTAAAAAGATGATGGCCACCCCTTCTTCCTCACAAGAGAAAAAGAAAGTGAAGACAGAAGTGAAGACAGAAGTGAAACAAGAACCGATATCCCCCGCTCAGACATCCTTCTCCTCTTCGACACCTATTGCTGGCCGCACACGCAAAGCATTGCAATCCAAGAAAATACCCCAAGAGAACAAGAGTAGCATCCTCCAAGAGTGAGTGTCTTATTAACACACCAACCAACACAAAAAAATGGAAAAAGTCTTAGCCAGCATTTACTACGATCCCTCCCATCCTGCAGGTTACGCAGGAGTTCAAAAATTGTATCGTGCTGCCAAAACGCGACTGAAAAGTCTCCGTTTACCTCAAGTGCAACGATGGTTACAAGAACAAGCTACCTACACTTTACACAAACCCATTCGACGCAAGTTTGCCAGAAGTCGCACCCGAGTGGAAGGCATCGATCATCAATGGCAAGCCGATTTAGCCGATGTCTCTCATTTGGCCAGCTACAATCGTGGCTACAAATATTTGTTTTGTGTCATCGACGTCTTTTCCAAATTTGCCTGGGTCGTGCCCTTGACTTCCAAATCGAGCAGCGAGTTAGTGCGAGCCCTGCAACGGGTGTTGAAACAAAGCGGTCGTCACCCTCTTCGATGGCAAACGGACAAAGGCACCGAATTTCTGAACCAAGCTTTCCAAAAAGAATTAAAGAAACGTGACATTCATTTTTTTACCACCGAGAATCCCGAAACCAAAGCCAGCATCGTGGAACGTTTTCAACGCACTTTGAAAGAACGCATGTGGACATATTTTACGCATCACCACACTCTGAAGTACATCGACATCTTACCGCACCTGGTGCAAGCGTACAGCCAATCTTACCATCGAAGCATTCGACGTGCCCCGCAAGACGTGACTCCCGACAACGAAGTGTTGGTGTTTGAGCGTCTGTTTGGTACGTCCCCGACGAGGGCTGTCCCCGAGAAAAGTGGAATGTTGGCCGTAAGAGATTGGGTGCGCATTGGCAAAACCAAACGCACTTTCGACAAAGGTTACTTACCTAACTGGACGACCGAATTGTTTCGCGTCACTGGACGAGTGCATGGCCGTCATCCTGCCGTCTATAAATTGGAAGACATGAACGGAGAAGTGCTCAAAGGAACGTTTTATTTGCCCGAGTTACAACGTGTCACCAAAAAAGAAGACGACGTGTACGACATCGAAAACATTCTTTAACGCAGAACCCGTAAAGTGGGCAAACGACGTGTCAAAGAAGTCAAAGAACGTTGGAAAGGATATCCACCCAGTTTTGATTCTTGGATCGACGCTTCGCAAGTCATCGACTATAAAAAGAAGTGACCATCATGCCCTTTCACACAGCAGACGCAGCTACGTCGACCACTCCTCCTTCACCTAGTTCTTCTGTGCAAGATTTACAAAAACAACCCTTGTGGGTGTGGTGTGGAGAACGTGTGCCTAAAACGCAAATCGTCTTTTTCTGCCAAATCTTCGTGGTGTATTGTGTCATCGGGGCAGCCATCGCCAATTTGAGTTTGCAACAAGGAGACAAACAATTGTGAACCATTTTATTGAGCAGTTGCATCGGTTACCTGCTTCCTAATTCCTCCCTGAAATTCTCCTCGAACGGGAACCCCGGGAACCTTGTGTCCAGTGCCAGTGCCAGTCACCACTTCAACCACAATCAGAACCCCATTTTAGACGGAGACACGCCTCTGACGTCCAGTAATATCCCCTCGGACAGCCACAGAACTCTGGAATTATGAGTCACCAAAACCAATTTTACTTAACTTTACCCAGTGACAGTTCCATGGAGGTGTTTCCCAAGAACACGTTGTGCTGTTACACGGCCAAATTACCTCAAGCCATTCAGTTAGATCACGAAGCCAATTGGGAAGTGGCTTTAGTAGAAATGATTCACCCGACCCAAGTCCTCAATGTCCTTCCCAATCAAAATTTTTTTGATGTGGAAGTTCATGACGAGCAAATGCAACAGTGGATGGATAGCAATGTCAAATATGACAAGAAAACCCGTACACAAAAGTACACCACCTATCACTTGTTCATTCCCCCAGGCTATTATTTTAGTGGTCAACATTTGGTCAGCACCATAGCCTCCAGGTTTAATGTCGTGTTTCTGAAAGATTTGGAGCATGTCAACAAAAGTGTCACCATGGAGTACCACAAAACAGCTCGTCGCTTCTTGATGAAATTTGAACGAAGTAAAATCGTGTCCATTTTATTTTGTCCTGAATTGTTTGACATGTTGGGCGGAGACATGGACATGAGAAAGGCCATGCTCAAGAAAAACGAATTACCCATCGTTTACGACAACGAGTCTTTTAGCAAGTTATTTCGTGCCCCGGTAGAACTGAACCAAGGACTGAATTTGATGTTCGTGTATTCCGATGTGGTGGAGTACAACGTGGTGGGACACACCTCCGTACCGTTACTGCGTGTCATTCCTTTCAAAGTAGATTCTGCCACGAACGCTGACGAGGAAGGTGGAAACACTTACCACGTCCACCGCGAATTTGTACATCCTCACTATTTGCCTGTCAGTAAGTCGTATTTGGACACGGTCAACATTGCTATAAAAGGAGATCTGGGACAAAATATTCCATTCACCAAAGGAAAAGTCACGGTGAAACTCCATTTTCGAAAACGGTTCTCTCACGACTCGTAAGTAAGTCATGTATCCAGTGTACCGAGGGGTTGCTCGACAGCGAGGACACGGCTTAGGAGACATGTTAAAATCGGCCTTTCGTTCAGTGGCCACGGTGTTGAAACCGATGGTGACACGCGGATTGCACGCCTTGAAAGATGCGGCACTGACGCAAGGCAAAGAATTTCTCCAAAATGTCATCATCGACAAACAAAACCCTAAAGAAGCCTTCATGAGGGCAGGCAAAAATGTCTTGCTGCAAACGGGCAAAGACATTTTAGGCCAACGAGAAACACCTATAAATGCCCTGCACGCTACCGAGTCAGGCATTCAGCAAGGACAAGGCAGAAAGAGACGACGAAGAAAACACCCTTTCACCAGACTTCAAGCGAGAAAGGCCAAGAAAAGAAGAACCGTTCGAGACTTAGACGTTTTCGATTATTGAGAAAAGAGACAAAAAAATGATGCACCGAGAATCTTGCGCTTGTTCCAAGACGGAACTGGATCTGTTTGCCATGCCCCCTACCATGATGACCATGCAAGAATCCCAGTGGGTGGAATTTCACCCCGTCTCCTCACTGACCGATTCCGCTCTCATCGAGTTTGAAATCAAAGGACAGCCCGAAGATTACATCGATCTGAATAGCAGTTACTTGTACCTGAAAGTCAAAATTCTATATAAGACTGGAGGTGCTATAGACGATGAAGCAGTAGCTCCCGTCAACAATTTCATGCATTCCTTGTTCAGTGGAGTGGACTTGTACTTGAATAACAAACTGGTCAGTAGCAGCATGGATACTTACCCTTATCGTGCCTACCTGGAAAATCTCTTAACGTACGGAATAGATGCCAAGAACACTCATCTCAATGCCTGTGTGGTATGGGAAGCTGACGAACCTACCAAGTTTGAAATATTGGAAACTGATGAAAAGAAAGACAACAATGATGGATTTCTAGAACGAAGAAAGGGAATCACGGGAGCCGACACAAGTTTAGAACTGATGGATCGTTTGCATTTGGACATGTGGTTGCAAGAAAAGTATTTGCTGAACGGGGTGGATGTCCGCCTGAGACTGAATCGTAGCAGTGCCGCTTTCCATTTGATGGCTGATAGTGACGGTTACAAAACCAAAATCCTAGAAGCCAGACTCTACGTACGCCGTGTGGAAGTGTTACCTAAAGTGGGAAACGACATCAGTCAGACGTTGAGTAGAACGACCGCCAAGTATCCCATACGACGCGTGGAAGTGAAAACCTTCACCATTCCCAAGGGACAGCGATCCATGATCGAAGATCATCTGTTCCAAGGACAGTTACCCAAACGTTTGATCGTTGGTATCGTCGAGAATACAGCCTTCAACGGAGCTGCCGAAAAAAATCCTTTCTACTTTCAACACTTTGGCGTGTCCAAAATCGAAGTCAGTCGCGATGGCAAGACCTTGTGTACCCGACCTTTCGAACCTGACTTTACCAAGAAGAATTACTTGAGATCGTACTTGTCCCTGTACGAAGCCACCGGACAGTTAGGAACCAATACCAGTCACGGTATTACGTACGAGGATTATGCAGGAGGCTACGCTTTGTGGGCTTTCGATTTCACTCCAGACCAAGGCAGCGACGAGGGACATTTCCACCCTATAAAATCCGGCCAGATTCGTGTGGAAATTCAGTTTAAAGACCGAGACCCTGATGAAACGGTGAACGTCATCCTGTATGCAGAATTCGATAATACCATAGAAATCAACAGTTTGAGAGAAGTCATCCTAGATTACTAGAAACCATGGAAGACTGTTATCCCTCTTTACCTAGTGGAGAAACTTTTAGTGTTGGATTATTGTTAAAAAATGTTAGAGTTCTTGTTGTTTAGTGTTAAGTGATTTTTGAATAAAAAATGTTGTGTTTTGAAAAAAATTGTTTGATGTTATATTGTTGGATTATTGTTAAAAATGTTAGAGTTGTTGTTTAGTGTTAAGTGATTTTTGAATAAAAAGTGTTGTGTTTTGAAAAAAAATGCCTTTGTCTTTTGTTTAGCTATAAGAATGTTGGATTGATGCTCTTTCATTTCTTACTATCCCTCTCATGACACTCATTGAACGTTGCGACTCAAAAACCGTGTGGGGGATGTTTTCCTTCACGTCCGCGCTTTAACTTTAAGAACCGGGTTGTTTCCAGTCTAACCATCCATTGTCGACTCATCCTCCTAAGAAGATGTGCTCCAAACTAGCTAAACTCAACGAAGCCTACGTGAATTTGCATAGGGTCAGACACAGTCTGATACCGAAGCCAGAAGAAATAGAGAATGTGAGAATGTTAAAAATCACTGAAGACCTGATAGAAGAGCTCTTCAGAGAAGAAATGAACAGGGAAAAAGAAGAATGGACAGAGAAGTACAGACTTCAGAGACAGCAGCAACAACAACAACAAGAGCAACAGCAGCAGCAACCTGAACCTGACAGAGGCTTTGTCGATTGCCGTATCGACACCAAAGAGTTCTTCTTTTCTTTCCGAAGAAGCAGACCTATCGCCAGAAAGTCTATCCTCAGAGGACATCGCATTCTTAGAAACTAAAAAAAAGAATGCCATAGCAAACAAAAAAAAAACAGCCCTTTTCAGGGCTACTCCAATACTCTAGAAAAGAAATAACAATCGATTTGCCAATGTGTGTAGGTAGAGTAGTGTGAAAATAAACACTAACTCTTTTTTAAAAAATGTGAGGGTATGTGTTTGTGTGTTAGTAAGTGCTTAAGTAAGTTGGTATGAATAGTAGATTAAAATCATGGGGTTTTTTTGGTGTTTGAGGTGTATATTTGGAGTTAGATTGGATTGCTTTGCGTATGTGGATAGTCTAATGAAGTGATTTATAAAAATTTTTAAAATAGTGATGGGTAGCATAAAAAAGTGAATGAGTGTTTCTTTTAGGTCCGCGCGTTGTTGTTTTTGGTCATGATGTAGGTAACATCAATTTTATGTTTTTTAGGGGGATGTTTTCCTTCACGTCCGCGCTTTCACTATAAATTGAAACTCGCTGGGCAGTCTAGCTACCTTTGTTGATTGATCAACACCAAAAATGAACACGAGACTGTCTAAACTGTTGGAACTTCATGTGCATCTGGAATATGCCAGGCGCCTGTTGAATGAACTGGCCGCGGAAGCCATTGTGGAGGAGGGAAGGATAAGAGAGGAGGAGGAAAGAAGAAAAAAAGAAGAGGAGGAGAGAAGATATAAAGAAGAAGAGGAAAGAAGATACAAAGAGGAGGAGAGAAGAAACAAAGAAGAGGAGGAGGAGAAGGAAAAGAAGAGAAGAAGAATAAATTTCAGAATCCCAGAGAGCGAAAATTGGGATTCTGAAGCGACATATCCTGCCTCTGCTCTCTCCCCCAAAAAAGTAAAAAGTAACTGGGGGATAAGATGTGTATGTGGCGCCAGGCCTGGAAGGTGCCACCATTAACCAGGTGTCCATGAAGTTCCAAAAAAACAGCCCTTTTCAGGGCTACCCAATACTCTAGAAAAGAAATAACCATCAATTTGCCAATGTGTAGGTAGAGTAGTGTGAATATAAACACTAACTCTTTTCTAAGATAGTGTGAGGGTATGTGTTTGTGTGTTGGTGCTTGTAAGAGCTAAGGTATGTTTGTGTGAATAGTAGATTATGGGTTTCTTTATTGTTTCTTAGCGTATGTGGAGAGTATAGTTTGGGTTTTGTAACCGCTCACGTACGATTGTGTGGATAGTAGATTATGGATTTTGTTTATTGTTTCTTAGCGTATGTGGAGAGTATAGTTTGGGTTTTGTAAGCGCTCACGTACGATTGTGTGGATAGTAGATTATGGATTTGTTTATTGTTTCTTAGCGTATGTGTTTGTGTGTTTGTGTTTGTGTGTTTGTGTTTGTACCCGCTCACGTACGATTGTGTGGATAGTAGATTATGGATTTGTTTATTGTTTCTTAGCGTATGTGAAGAGTATAGTTTGGGTTTTGTAAGCGCTCACGTACGATTGTGAGGATAGTAGATTATGGATTTTGTTTATTGTTTCTTAGCGTATGTGTTTGTGTGTTTGTGTTTGTGTGTTTGTGTTTGTACCCGCTCACGTACGATTGTGTGGATAGTAGATTATGGATTTGTTTATTGTGTCTTAGCGTATGTGGAGAGTATAGTTTGGGTTTTATTATATGAAATGAAAAAGTAGGAGATGTTTTCCTTCACGTCCGCGCGTTGTTTGGTCATGATCTAGGTAAGATCAATTTTACGTTTTAGGGGGAAGTTTTCCTTCACGTACGCGCTTTAAGTATAAGAACCCACAGTATTCGTCGTTCAAACCATTCTGCAAAGAATAAAAAAAGAAGATGGCTTCTAACCAAATGGACAAAATACAAACATTACAAGACGTTTTAGACAACTTAGGAATGATGGAGCAGATGTTGATAGGACTGGTTGAAGACCATTATTCCTATAGTCCCCATCGTGTAAAGATGGAAATTAATAACTTAAAAAAGGTAAAGGACAAGATTAGTGGTGTCATGAAAGAGATAAAGGAGGAGAAGGAGGATGAAGAGGAAAGAATAAGAATAAGCAAATGGAACGAAAAGATTGAAAAAGAAGAAGAAAATGAGAAGAGGAAGAAAGAAGAGGAGGAAGAGAAGAAGAAGAAAGAAGAGCAGGAGAAAAAAAAGAAAGAAAAGAAGAGAAAGAGTGTTGGAGATAAAATAAGAACTTGGTGGAGAAAAAGAAGAAACTAGAAGCAGAAGAAAACCCAAAGGCCCTTTTCAGGGCCAGCCATATTTCTCGAAAAGAGATAGCCTTTCCATTGCCTACCCCTTTTATTTTAAATTTAAATTTAAATTTAAATTTAAATTTAAAAAAACTTTAAAAAAAAAAAAAAAATCCCAAAAGCCCAAACTCTATTCCCCATGTTAATTTCCCTTGTCCCTAGACAGACCCAAACTCTATGTTAAATTCCCATTGTCCCTAAAGTGGCCCAGCGTTTTTCTCCATGTTAATTTCCCTTGTCGCTAATCTGACCCACGATTTTTCGCCATGTTAAATTTCCCTTGTCGCTAATCTGACCCAGGGGTCTCTGTAATGCTAATTCCCATTGTCGCTAATCTCACCCCATTTACTACTAGCAGAGCTGTTGACGTCCAAAGGTGCAGCAAGTGTCTCAGATCACTTGAAAGTATTCACAGATGCAGACCATTTAACTTGTTCGCGATTACTGCAAGTCGATCCACGTAAAGAAAACAACCTGCGGATATTCGTGTTGGACATGTTAATATACATCGTGACCAAGCTATTATGGAAAGATTTAACCGTACACTTCCCGAACGATTATTCGTACGTTAATACGCACAAGAATTATTGATGAGGTTACGAACTCTGGAGTTAAAATGCTAGGGCTGCCTCGGATCTTCCGAATGAGTGATATGACTTCTAATAGTCATACAAGCACTAAATAATGAAATCACGTGCACGAATGGATTAAAACCTACAGATGCGATTCGGCGGAAAACTGTTTTAATTGCGTATAGAATGATTTCATTAACACTGATGTTACAGTCACAAGGAAACAATTTTGTTCAGTATTTGTATGCACCAGAGAAGTTAGAAGGCGGAAAACGTCACGCGACTGACAGCATATGGTCCATTGATGTAGACAGACAAGCGTTTACTATTTGGCTAATATGGATGAACAATCAGTAGCACCTCCTAGCTAGGCATTGCAAATCATACCTGAAAATACGTAACTACAATCAAAATCTATTTTAATACGTTAACGTATGAATGCATTAGTGCACCAAAGCAATCGCGCGGTACCCGTACTCCTCAGTGGTAATTCCATCTAGAAATATCCGTCGTTTGGTATGAAGCGGCGACAAACATCCCTTGTTGCATCGGTATACCCCCCTTCGCTGTTTTCTTTAACCAAATCATAGCTGCTAGTAATTATAAGCTCACATCACTTGTGAAGACATTCTACACACACCTCATTCCTCAGCTCCTTTTTCAACAATTAACTGCACGCGACTCCTTTTGGTCTCTTTTTATTTTTGGCAGCGTATGATACGATAACTATCGAATATATTTATGGATGCAACCCAAACTACTCTTCGATACGCTTTCCATAGAATTCGTCTTTGAAATTTACTACTGGTTTTAGCTGGTGTTATTAAACAACGGGTGTTGTTGCGGATACTCGCTGTTGTCAAACTGTTTCAAGAGTGTGTCTGACGCAATACGTGAGTATTGTCGTCGGTGATTAATTGCATCAGCAACAAATCCATGTTCGTGTACAACATATTTTCATTGTCTTTTTACAAGTTTCATCTTGCCGTATTTAAATTCATACATGAGTAGTTCGGATGAGTCTAGCACTGATGCGTTTACTTGGGTTTTGTCAGCTTCAATTTTGATCTTTATTTCTTACGACAATATATCCATCATCAAACATCTTTCGCGATAAAAATGTCAGGTCAGCAATAAACCTTCGAGGTTTATCTTTTTCACTGTCCCAGACGAGATTAACGCACATTCGCTTCCGCATATTCTCCAAAGATGAAATTGTCCTTGACATTGAAAGTCTTTTCTGCACTAATTTAGCAACCGTTCATAAAGTTTCATTAATCTGAATATAGGTAGCCGTCCAAGTTTGTTGGCTAAATCCAAGTACACTTTACATCTGCGCATTCTCAATCACAAATATAACTGCAGATTGTAAACGTGGCCATATAGTTGTTTTTAAAGATTTAGGATACGTTTGTTGAATACATTAATATTGCACCCTGATGTGTACACGATAACACACTGATAAGGGGATAACCACTAGTTCGGCACTGAAAGCGCTTCAAGGACCAGCAGATAATCATTATGGATGAGAAGTTCATCAGGGGTATTGTGGATCATTTTCAAAGAAATATGCATGGTCGCTGTTACTGTCCATTCAACACCGTCGACAGACAGAAAACGCATCAACGCCCATGCATACAGATTGTTGGCAGAAAGAGGTATGCTTTATCTGTTTTGTCTTTGTGTTTTGTGTCCGGCGATTTGTGGATTATTGACTCTGGCATTACGATGACTCGCATAAAATCCTGCCTAGGAGTTCACGGTCAACAAACAAATGCTTGCCAATATCGGTCAATAGTCCCAACTCCACTTCGGTCTGTAACAGCAGCTCACCCCATGCCATATCATGTGATGTAAAGTTCGGTACAGGGTTAATGTCGTACACTCGCATCTCAAATACACCAGCAACAATGCGTCAGTGTGCACATACAAATCATCAAGGTTTCGACAACTAAACACCGACCAAACCTTTCAGTGTGCTTTTGATCTTTTTCTAAATATTCTATCGCATCATATATAGATGAATAAATGGCGGTTACAAGTGGAAAATGGGTTTTAGTAAATTTCAACCAGTCGCTCATGCACTAATATGGATAGATTCCTGTACGAGTCAGAAGGTTGGATGTTTCCATTTCAGCAGAAGAAATACCAGCGTATTGGCGAATAATTACAAAACATTCATTACCATTCTTGCAAGGTAGCTGACTAGCTTGTCGGACTTGAATTAGTAAACTACAGCGAGTCAATACATAATATAAACAATTTCATACATTTTACATATTGTTTGGAATTACGCTCATTGGTGCCTTTGATGATGTTGCTACAACTTGCATTATTGACCGACTATTATAACCGCGCATGTTACGAAATATTATATGAATATTTATTTTATTTTGTTTAATTTGCAATTGCAAATTGAAATCGCATGCATTGTGTGCGTCTCCATTATATCTGACAGGACTGTGACAGAGATCATGGACATTGAAGTCATTGTAGCTAAAATCACCATCGCAGATCCAATACATAGTGCCATGGGAAGACTTAGATATCGTCACGGTTCACGATCATGTCTAAGGGAAAATAGAAATGTTATCTAATACATTCCACCGTAACCTCGAGCGATTTCAGAAGCACCACAACTGAGTCCTTCCCACGAAACAATATTAATGGCTCAGGTGCTCTTCAGATCTGGCAACAGTGTAACAAAATCCGCATGGGACATGTTCCGTAACTTGAACTGTATTTCTTTGGCTGCTTGAATCTTCTACTGGAACGTACAAATACTCAAAATCCGCAAAGGTGATATACGGTACTTCCAATTTTCGTTGCACCACTTTAGAATGTTTTTACCAGGCTCTGACATAATCGAACGCTGCCACTGTTCACTAATTCCACCGCAGTAAACTTCTTGGACACTAAGCAACTGTTGTGTGCTAAATAATTGTAGGCAATGTCTGTATAGAAATTATTTACCGTGGTGTTTGCTGTGTATGTTGTTCATCCTTTAAGATTTTTTTATCCTTACAAAGTGAAATGATGACTCAGAACCATTCTTATCGTCCAGCACAAAAAATTTCATTCTGGATCCACTCAGGCAAAATTTTGTTTCGTACATGTTCATATAGTGCCAGCAGATAAAAGCGTTTGGGCCAGGCGAACACATTAACAACGATACCGTGTTGTTTTACAAACTTTTTGAGTGTGGTCTAAGTAACCTTCACCGGAAATTCTGTATTACCAGAATTGTGTTCACTCAAGTTTTGTCGGCGGCTTTTGTCACTTGCGAGATGTAATGTGGATAAGGAATAAGATGGTCCATATAAAACAATGATTGTAATGGTTTTTGACATTGATCACCGACTGCGGCGGAGTATATATATAACTGTCTTGGTATATAACTCGACCAATGAATAGGTTCCAACTGGGAAATAGGCACGCCAAGTAGCATGCATCTTTCAAAAGTCCACCCAGGTCCTGCGTTGATACAATTTTTCCAACGTTTCAAGAATCTTTTTCAAAGCTTTTATAGATTTCATCATTAATAGCATTTATTTTATGCTAAGCAGTGAATTACTGATTTTCTAATTAAAATAATATTGATATTTCACTGTAGTGAAAAAATAACTATTTTTTCACTACTGGAACTACTTTTTGGGGTCAGAACATACTCACCTCCCTTTGATTTTCTGTCAGTGAACTACATTTTCCTTATGTAGTGGTTGTTTTCTTATTAATAACCCCTGTCTATTATCCTTGAAACTTGTAGTTTGTTATTCTGGAAATATCAGTTAATTTTTATCAATCTGATGTGGAACTAATTTTGTGCGCAGGTACACATAGCACAGCATAACATGTACGGTAAACAGCTGACATTGGCGTAAGAAATCTGCTAATTCACTGTGTCACAAACTTTAGGTAGCCAACGTATGTGAGCATAAAATAAAAAGAATATTTGCTTGAAACGAGTGAATAACGGATACATTTCATTTCGTGGGTGAAAAACTGCAGTATTTTCATTCGTGGCTTCGTCACTCGTGAAAATACTGTTTTTCATCCAATCGATGAAATATATCCGTTATTCACTCGTTTCAAGCAAATATCCTCTATTTTTCTCTTTTTGGTTTAAGATTATAAGTGGATCACTATAAAAGTACGAGATTTTCATTTTAATCCATTCTTGTTGTGGTTATGTGACTTACCCAAATGCACACAGAAAATAACATTCTCGGCAAGTCCGGATGTACATGTGCATGACCAGATAATTGCGCGATACGTTTATAAATCAGCACGACGATGGCGAGACATAAAGCAACCAAAGCAGCAGTGTATAAAGGAGACAGCGCTCTTTTTCACGAACATACGCAGAAGCCTTGATGGCAAACAAACGTTACATATTATTCATTACGGTTAGCTCCGCCGCCTGGTTTTCAAAAGCATATACCTTTGCATTAAATGCGTCCCCGTGCTATTAAACTTTCTATGTAAGAAATATATTCTTTAATAGGTAAGTGTTTACCTATTCACTAAATGTATGTGTTTAACACGTACCTGTGTCACCACAGTATCCTCACTTGGATTATAGTTGATAATCTAACTTGTATTAATTGAAAATGATGCCGTACCAAGAAAAGTAATGTTATAAGGTGAGTTACCGTCTCCCCAGCAAGATATTTTACAACGTAGCCGCCTGCTAAGTTTGATATCCGAACGATCTCCATGTGCAAATAAAATTGTCTTTCCACGGGTATTTGGAGAAATTACTGCACATTTAGCTTTGTAATAATGCATCACACACTAACTCGAAACTTATTGTACATTGTACGCTCAAATCCATGAATTTCAAACGTGTTGTAACGTTCGTTTATATATTTGTAAATCGCTACCATTATCATGCCATTCTCGAGTATTGATTATGTGGGTTCCGAATGCTTTCGTCGAAAAAAGTCTTTACAGAAATGTCGCCACTTTATATGGTCTTCGATTATTTACATATATTCTTTATAACGATTAATAAATTCCATGTTTTGCATACGTTCGAGTGTCATTAGTGTTTTTATATACCATATACCATACCATCGTTCTGATTCATCCTTGGAACAACATCGGCCTTTGTTTTTGTAATATATTTGGTACATTCCACCAGAGAAGAATCACCAAATATATCAATTTTTTATGTGTAGTTTCTACTACGACTTTCGATGATATTTCACTCTCTGACGGAAATGGCCGAGCGATTTTCTGCTCTTAAAAACGACAACAATATTCTGATTGTGACTCTGTCTGATTCCCCTGTTTTTCCGTGCCGTTTGAGCAAAGGTACTTGGAAATATATTTTACACTGTATACGAATGACATTCGATATATCTCTCTTGATAATAAAGGCCAAGGTTGTTTCGATTGAATATAATCCCCAGTAATTTTTTCTTTGACATGAATCTGAAGATAATAGCTTGAATTCATGTATCTTATTGTCATGTAATTTTTCTTTGATAGGAGTCTGAAGATAATTATTTAAAATTCATTGTCTTGAATGTTATATGACTCGTGTATTCTAAGAATATCATGAATTGATTTTTCATACGAGTCTTGAGATAATTGTTTGAATTATTCGTTATATATTATACAAATAGTGTAAGATATGAATTGATATTGGTATGGTCATTAGGAAGCGAAGACACTAATGTAAATTTTGTTAATTCGTTTGTATAAGTAAAATGTGAATTCGTATAACCAAGAATCGGTCGTGTTAACACTGGAGCAACAATAAAGGCTATTTATTTTGGGCCGCGTGATGCTGGCTGGTATTTTTAGTCAAGATAGTTATTAATAGTTCACACAACAGAGGCTTAAATCTTTATTATGTGTGACTTGACTGTGCTATCTATAGATCAGCAATATGAAATAGTCTGTTAGAGAAATGGATTAATCTCACGGTACTATGTTCTCTTTTTGGAAGGAACGAATTGAGCTAGAATTTATATGGTAGTTGGATGCAATAATGGAATACATTAAGTTCCTATGAAATTTAATAAAGTGTTATTACACAAACTACTCTACGACATACAAAGGTTGAATCATATTAGTAGTTTGTGTATGTTTGAATTACGACATGCTGATATCTGATGTATCGAGACAGGAGATAATATTCTATGCAAGTAGTAAGGACCTAACAAAATATTTAGACTGCATATTTATCTATTTTAAGAAGGAGACAGAACCATGCAACAGGATACGTAGAAGTAATACGACCTAAATTGCAGTTAATGACCTTAAGCGGCTGGATGTGAGAGCGAGGTCATTGGAAGACACCAGCAAAGGAATCAGAGAGATAATTCAACACCATCCTATTACCGGTGTTGAATATGGAGTGACCGCAACCAATTCATCAAATTATGCACGCGTGCTTGACAGTCTGATTCGAACGCTAACTCTATTATAAGATGAAATTTGTCATATGTCTGTGAACATAATTTGCTAATTGCATTTTTTTTAATAACTTTGGTAATTTTTTTCTAATGTAAGTGTTTCTTTCAAGCGTCATGAACAATTTTTTTTTACCTAACTGATTAAATTGTTATACTGTATAAACGCGGGCTCGTTAAGGTCTATTATATATCTGTGCTCAGATCTCCATTCATTCCATCATTTAATTTCATAGTTTTATTATTTGATCCAGACGATAACACTGAAGTCGATCACAACCATAACCACATTCATCGAGTGACACGCGTAATTTTAAACTTGAAATTACACACCTAACAACAGTGCTCACTTGAACTGGAACATTCTCGGCCTTCTCGATAAAGCCGATAACAGAAACCTCAGATGAACTTCGCCGACAGATTGGGAACTTCTTTTCTTGACATAACACTATAACGAAGCTGAAGAAGGCCAAGTTACAATTTGAACTTTGTCGGCATATTCTGTCGTATATGTGATACATTCCGCCAAGGCAAAACACCACACCAGTCACATCTAGGGGCCCCGAGTGACCGAGTGGTCTAAAGTGCTCTTCGTTACGAATCACTGCTATCTCACCTCTGTCTGCGTGTGTTCGAGTCTCAGATTCGGCTAATATGGGTATGTGAGAAAGCATGCCGGTAGCTTCCCGTGGGTCGGTGGCTCTTTCCGGGGTTTTCCCGGGTTCTTTCTCCACCATTAATACTGGCCGCCATGTATAGCCTATCGTGTGCTGAAATTTGCATTTAACCCTAGAACAACAACAACAACAATAAATTACATTTATATGTATTTGTTTCAATTCGTCCAAGGTCAATCCATTTATCGGAAATCACTGGGTTGTGATCACTTAGGTTTAAATATATGACCATTTGGTGTGAGGACATTTGTATAGGTGCTCCCCTGTACATTTATTGTGTTTGTTTCAAAACTGCTTTGAAATGTTTTTGGACTTCACCATTTTTTTGGTAAAGTCTTAGAATATAAGAAAATGGATCGTTTGTTCAACTTGCACACACACACACACACACACACACACACACATCCATCCATATATACCATCATTTAATAAATCGAGCGTATACAAAGTTCTCATAAAACTCCGCGAATCTTTTAATATAATCTAAGGAGATGTAATGCCCTCTGGTTCATATATTGTGATTATTACCACACAGTGTCACATCTGGTTCTATTTATCAACACCGAACTTATTCCACGTTATTCCTACTTCGATCGGAATCTCGCGTTATTAATATTGTCAATATTTACTGCCCAAAAGATATTTGTAAAGCATCCTTTAGTTTAAGCCATATTTAATTCAGAGATTTTGATAAATACAGTTTCAAACAGATGATTTAGGACATTTGGTAGAAATCTTAAGCTTATTAACACTGTCTCCCCAACTGTAAAACCAAAGAAAACATATCAAAGTTCACGAAGCGAGGACCAATGGTTTTACAGAAAATATACATATATTCACATAAAAAGCATAAGAATGAATAAGAAAAAATTGCGCTTCAAATGATTGTGAGTTCAGTCAATTAAGTAAATATCTTAGTCGTCCCAATCTATAGTTGCACAGCCGAAAATATGTATGTGTTATTTTCTACAGATAAGATGGGGTTGCCAAATATTAATGTTTTTAATCGTAAGAGTGAAAGGGAGTGTATATAGGACTTGATCTCTAAAATCTGAATATTTGAAACAGTCTAAAAGAAAGAGTTCTGTATTCTCAATTTCACCACAGGAGCAATACTTATTATTAGATAGACGATTCATATATATATATATATATATATATATATATATATATATATATATATATATATATATATATATATATATATATATATCGTAATTTAAGTGACTACAATTATCTGGGACATTATATCACCAGCATAGTAGTAACATGGAGTGGTTCTTTATCTCGAATCAAATAGGTTTTAAAATTATGTATTGAAGGGTTGTTTCTCTTTTCAATCTGTAACAAGTTTCGCATTCGAATAGTAGAAAGTAGAAATGAATTTGAGAACAAGGTCGTTCTCCACACGGAGGCTGGGGGGTGGGGGCTCGAACATCGTTTGGAGATAGAATGGAATAGGTCTCATGTTCTGTAAATAACGGTCGAATCAAGTCCTGAAGATATGCAATTGAAAGATTTCACATGTTTCATATGTTTCCCACATTATGATTCCAAACATTCAATGACAGAACAGAAACACCCTTGCAGATGTCAACACGCTTTTTCCTCACTGCTTCAATCCGATAAATTTCATGTAGAACTGGCACAGGAAAATGCATTACATAATCACGTAGAATAGACAAAAATACCAAAATCGACTCATTCCAAATCAAATGTAAAAGTTGTTGCAATACGTATTCATTCACAATATGACTCCAAATTTCAATTTTAAGTAGACCAAAACACCATTTTCTTTCGAAAGTTATGTCTAGCTCGCGACTAATTTAAATTTATATGGGTGGAGTTATGTGCATATTAATAATGTTGTGTAATGATGAATCTGCGCTTGTGCATTTAGTTAAGAATACGGCATACATTCAATTACTTTGTTTCTTGTAGTGTATTTATGTTAATATAATTAAGCCTTAGGTAGAATACGAAAATGAGTATATAATAAAAAGGTTACTGCATTTGTATGAGAAAATATGAACTCGTTTTGTCAGATGGATATACTTCACTCCCACTTGTAGCGATATGACTGAAAAGCTATTAAAGCTATGTTATAAAACTCTAAATCACACACATACAAGGTCGTGCATTTTTTCCATCCGAAAAACTCGTTGATATTTTCCCATACAAATGCAGTAACCTATAATTATCAATAGATGCCACGCTCTCTGGTGGAAATCAGACTGACTCTTCTGCCTCCACCCGTCTTTTATACCTCTAGTCTAGTAAAACCTATCCTATACATAGACAACGTCTACTGGCATATTGACACTTTGAATACAAGGTAGAAATATTTTTACTACAATAGTGACATCGGATTAATTGTTTTTGTGTGTACATAAAACATTTTTATGTGAAATGAATATCACAAATGGGCATTGACTCATTCTAATTGCAATGACAAATGAATGAATCGTTATGTTTTAGCTGATCGTTAACCGGAAAACAGTCCAAAGTGTTTGTTGATTTTCTCTTGGCGGTCGTATATCTTAGTTTAATTATGTTGTCTCGTAGTAGTAGGCCAGACATCCTGTCTTGGTTTGATTAATTAACCCACTTTCTCAACGATTTACTATCGTTTTGATTTAATATAGTTTAGCTTGCTTAAATTCACCTCTGCTATCAACATTTATTAACTGCATCCTTAAGTCTAAAATAATATACAGTTTCAAATGCAAGTTGAACAAGAACAACATGAGAAAATGTTAGGGTGTCTTTATTTCACATGAGTAGGACATACAAACGAAAGTATCAGATCGTCATCATTTCGCATGAGTAGGACATACAAGTGAAATTATGATTTGTGTGTGTGATTTGGATCTTTTAACGTAGCTTTAACAATTTTTCAGTCACATTGCTACCATGTCTGCAGTGTGGCAGTTTATAGTGATGTCTAGCACTGGGGCATCATGCCGCAGACATGGGGCATGATGTCCCACCCAGTCATATTATGCTGACGCCAGGCCGACCAGTTCTAACAGTAACCTTTTAATGCTGAGCGCCAAGCGAGGCAGCTATTAGTATCATTTTTGCAAATGTTTGGTGTGACTCGGCCGGGGATCGAACCTACGACCTCCTGCATCCGAGGCAGACGATTTAACCACTAGGCCACCGGAGCGGTACAAGTGAAAGTAGCAGGCCGTCTTCATTTTGCACGAGCAAATCATGTCGTAATTTATTTTGCGTGCCTTAACATTCTCTGGAGGTTATAACTACTTGATGCATACACTACAAAAAAATAATGTAATCTCTTCATCCAGGTTATAAATTTGAGAGGACATCCAGACTGAGCGGTCCATACACACACACACACACACACACACACACACACACACACATATATATATATATATATATATATATATATATATATATATATATATATACACACACACACATATATCATATCATATTTCGGTGCAGAACCGTAAACCAATATCTTTTATATCATATCTACCGACGTTTTTCGCCTGCTACATTACCTTTTTGGATACAATTCTTTGTCTCTGTATCTTCGTAACAAGTCTGGAGAAAAAAAACCCCACTGAAATGCATTAGTAAAATTAACTTTTATTTTTTTTAATTTTTAAGACTGGGGTTCGCCTTGGAAAACAATTTAAAGAAAACTGAAATAAAATGCTGATGCTGGCTTCATACAATCACGATTTGACATTTCATGATACAATCGCAAACAATTTTTTTCTAGCATTTCACAAAACTCAAACTGGACGCTTACTACGTAAGTGATAGATACCTTGCCTAAATAACATGAACTATGTTCTAGTTTACACTTATTACCTGTGATTTAGAAGAACTTAATTGTTATTCGTACAAGGGCATTGGCCGAAGTGCAAGATTATACAATGAAGAAAATTGACGTGATGAATACACTGGCATATAGGCCGTGTAATATAGATCCTTTTGTGCATTCCTCAGTAAATCATATGTGATTACCTGAGAGGACTTACCTAACACACCACAAAAACTATAAAATTGCTCTCGCTCTCTCTCTCTCCACAAACAAAAATATTTAAAAAGAATTGAGTGCAATGAGCCTATACCACCGTTATGATAAGCTATATTTTGTCAGCAAATATATCGATGACTACACTTGGTCCTAATTGAAGATATCTTAAAAGATTTAATTTTTAACAAGTTACCTTATTATTCAGACATTATGCATAGGAAAAGCCATCATAATAAGCGAAATACGCTGGAGGGCAATGCTGTGCCCCTGTATGTAATCGAGAATAAGGCAGGTGCATTGGATTTGATATCGCATAGGACATTCCAAACGTAGGTGTCTGCATGGAATCTTCTATTACATGGGATCGCGGTACATATTTCACGAGCGGCTGGGAAGTATATACAGGTACCGGTTGTACGGAATACTTTGGTTGAGGAATGTAAGCATAGTGAACAAGATATGGACCCCCCATAAACTTTGACCTATTATCAGGTTGAAGGACACACTGAAACTGATTAGAATCCGTTAGGTCCAAGTAACCCACTGATTCAGTTACATTGTTCCTGTAACCCTCACGTTCCTGAGGTTTTGGCCTGCAAAGGTATACTAGGAACACCATAGCAGAAATAAAGCTTATGAGATCCCCCACAGCTGTAACAATCAGACCGGACGGTGTCAACAACACGATGGTCCCCCGATTGGTTGTGGTAGACAGATCTAAGTTGATTGCAGATAGATCGCTCCTAAGATGCAGGTTGATGGTGGTTAAAATTGCCAGGGGCAGCCACATCAAGATACCTATCAGAATGGAACGAGAAAACTGAATTATTATGAGGTTGATCTTTGCAACGCTCTTTTAGTTATGTCTAAAAAGTATTTGCATTTATAAAGTGATATTGCAACATAACCAATACATGCGAGAACGTATAATGGCCGACATAACAAAGACGAATATGGAAGATTACGTGAAAATAACAGAACGTATAACAGCCGACATAACAAAGACGAATATGAAAGATTACCAGTAAGTAACAGAAAGTATAATGGCCGCGATAACAAAGACGAATAGGGACAATAATCAGTAACAAAACGTATAATGTCCGCCATAACAAAGACGAATAGGGAAGATTACCAGTAAATAATAAAACTTATGATAGCTGCCATAACAAAGACGAAGAACGAAGATTACCAGTAAGTAACAGAACGTATTTTGTCCACCATATCTAAGATGAATAGGGACGATTACCAGTACGAAATAGAACGTATTATAGCCGCTATAACAAAGATAAATAGGAGATATTACCAGTGAGTAATAGAACGTATAATAGTCTCATAAAAAGCTAAACAGGGAAGACTACCAGTAAGTAATAAAACGCATTATGGCCGTCATGACAAAGATGAATAGGGAAGATTACCAGTACGTAATAGAACGTATAATAGCCGCCATGACAAAGATAAATAGGGAAGATTACCAGTACGTAATAGAACGTATAATAGCCGCCATTACAAAGATGAATAGGGAAGATTACTAGTAAGTAATAATTGATATTATGGCAGAGATAACAAAGATGAATGGCGAAGATTACCGGTAAATACTAGAACGTATTATGGTCGTTATAATTAATAGGGATAATTACCAGTACGCAAGAGAATGTATTATGACCGGCATAACACAGATGAAAAGGAATATTACCATTAAGTATTGGAATCTTTAATGACCGGCATAACAAAGATGAATGGGGAAGATTACCAGTAACTATCGAATCTATTATGGCGGCCATAACAAATATCTATTATTATAGCATTGTCCAAGAGATGCTATCATTAAGTTGACTCTGACCTTTTCCACTTCATTGGTTAAAAAATTTAAATTTGATAACTCACGAGCCATCTGGATAAAAGTTTTTCATGAAATCGGGGAAATAAACGAAATAATACCTTTACTTGTCATTCTTGGCCTAGAATAAAAGGTAGTGTCCTTTCAATATTTTATTTGTCACTGCAGTTGGCGCAGCTACGTAGATACATGCCATGCAAATCACATCCGTAGATGCAAGAATACTGACTTAGTATTAGTTGATACTTGGAATGACGCTAATAATAAACCGATGGATAGGAAAACCTCTTTATACAATAGGATACACTAATAAGCGCTTTCACAGCTAGCCTGTGGACATTGAAACGTATTCACGTAATAGGTACATACTTGCGGTCAGCATCAAGACACATCCCAGCACGATGACGAGTTTAAGGCGCTTATAACTGTAGTGCCTGACGTAACAGACCAGACAGATAGCGACAAGGAAACCTATGAATGCCATGATAACGGAGATGGTTGCTAAGACCTGCCATGTCTTCCAGAAAAGGTCACCATCTGTGTGGTAAATAATTCTGTCGACGAAAGCTTTGTACCCTGCAAGTATATGAACAAGCTCGAGTCATTAGCTACGAGAAAACAGATTTCTAGATTCAAGTTTGAAATTGAGAGTCCAAATTCATTCTACCAATCAAAGGAGACTTTTAAAAGCAAGAACATTCAAAGAATTGCTAATGTTCTGTCAAAAATTTAAATTATGTGGACATTGTAAACGTATTAACATAACAGATACATGGTTGCAGTCATCATCAAGACCCATCCCAGCACGATGAAGAGTCTAAGACTCAAATGATTCGTGAATTGCAGACCCACCCACTAAAGTTTTTTAATATCGATGCTGAACGCGGCAGAAATCAAAAAACAAATACGAACTCAGAAAGGCTAAATATTTTAATCCATTATCAATTTTTATTCTCGTCATCGTCACTATTGATTTATTTCACATTTCATTATGACGTCATGCAAAGCGAATCACCACATCATTTAGACTCCGGAGCCTCGGTGAACAACAAGAAAGCAGCGATAATGATGATAACAATAAACGATGAATAAATCTGAAATGTTACATCTGTAATTGTCATAGTCGTAACGAGTATCAGTAATTGAATGCAGGTATAACAACATCTTTGTATGATTAATAACGATTGTAGTAATAGGAGGATGAGGATTGACATATCGTTATGTTAACATACGGGGGAATGGATAGGGTCAAAGGGAAATTTGTTAAACTGGTCCATCTATTAACATGCGGAGGGCTGTATGGGATCATACCAGAAGATAAAGAGACAGAACATCACCTGACAAAAAGTCACAAATACATATCGGACAGAAAGTCACAGAACAAAATGTCACAATTGGATTATGACAGTAATGATGGGCATGCAGGAAAAAATGTCGCGGGACATAAAGGGACACTCTGAATTTTCAAAAATATATTTATAAACTGTTTTAAAATCATCATATTATATTATTAGCTATAATTTATATTAATGATCATAGTGAATCGATGGTTTCACAAGAATATGGTTATTATTTAACGACTGAAGTCTTATGGGCAAATTGTAAAACAAGCATAAAGCATTACGATCATTCAGGATTATTTAGGCTTACTCACAGACAGGGAAAGGTAGCTTTGGTAAAGGTATACATGTACAATTTTATTTTAAACCTATAAATAATTTTTAATCAAGTGTGTTATGTAAATGAAATTTTTTTTGTGCTAAACAGTTCTACATTCCATGATTTCAAATTCAGGCCAATGAACTAAATACAAAAAATTCCAAATTCAGAGTTTGACTTTCTGTCCTACAACCATACGAGCAGTCTTGTGCTAAAAAGGTCCATACCTTTAACATAGGGTTGGTATAGTAGGATTAGAAATGTTCATAGGGTCGAACGGGAATGGTAATATTACAATGTCTTATCTACAATCCAAACACATACGCTAACAATCAAACACCTTACATATATTATCCCAACACTGATTCACACAATCCATCACTCACCTTTTGATTGATATAAAAATACTACAATGCATCACTCAAGGGCTTTATGAATGGCCTAATACGCACCACATATACAATCTTTCTTGATTAATATTCAAACACACAGACCTACCATCCAATGAAGGGGCTAGGAAGTGTTGATACAGGTACTTTCACACAAACATAAAAACAAACTGTGAGGGTAGGAAGTAAAGGAAGAGAACAAACTGATGCACATATTCAGACAAACATAACATAACACACAAAGAACGATGGAAAATGTTTATAGACACACTAGTATACCCTTACATACATTCAAACACAACACTAACAAAAAAATAGGGTATATTGGGTTTTGAAGTTTCAGTTTGTCCAAAAATGTTAGTATACAAAGCACGTACATGCACAAACACATTATTGTGTTTTTTGTTACAAATAAGATTAGCATATCTCTGTACTTGATATATGGATGGTTCTAAATATCCTCTGACTTTTCTTGTTAGTCCTGAAGTATCCATTACTTTTCTCCCCAATATTCCATGTTTTCTTCTAATTTGAACCAATTTGTATAAGACGAGGGAATTCTTTTTCCCCTCGATGATGTCCTTTTCATCAGTGTACCTCTGCCTAAGCATCTCTTGATATTTGTCCCTTCTTTCCCCGCGACTTCTCTAAGAATGTATTTGGCTAATGCTTGGGAAGCTTACTCTCTTTTTAGATCGTATTTGTTGGCGTAGATCTCCAAGCCTCTACCATACCCAAGTTGTGTTCCACAGTTTCCATTATGTTTCATGACTCTCACTGGTTTCTTATTCTGCAACGGTGGCATTCTTTACGTCTGGTCAACGAAGAGTGGCCAGACTATTGACCGGCTGATCTTTAATTTAGAACGTGTCCGGCCATCATGTTATGTGCGTTCGGTTAATATGCACACCGCACACCGTGCACTAATTACTCGACGACTTACTGTGTGCATCACTCACTTATCTATAAGTCGATTCCGGATGCGGAAAAGCGAAAAATGGCCACAGAAGGCGCATCGACGACTTTATAACGTTCCGAGTGGTCCAAGGCAAAACTTGTGTTTCTATTCTTTTTCTGAACGTGCTTATTAAGCCTGAATTGATTTCGTCGTTTCCAGCAGCCTTGTCCTTTGTCTTGACGTACGTGTACTAATTCATTTAGCCAGAAGCGTAAAGCAAAGCTAGAGAGATCTCGCGGAGATAAAGAAAGTCTTTTCCAGCAACATATTTCCCCGCTCTCATGAAGGCGTCTTTTGGACATTGTTTGCCATTGAGGGAATTATGAAGAAATTCCTTTCTTGCGTCAAAGCGCCATCTTTAAAAGAATGCAACCCTCCGTTTACCATCGATTCTAGAAGTGTGCAATCGTACGATAAACCAATATAAACATGTCTCCTAAAGCATGTCCTCGTTGCTGAGCTACATATTGGTACATAGGATACATTTGTGACAATTCAGTGGAAAATCGTTTTCGGAAATGTAGTTTCACTGACTTTTTCTTTCGAGAATAGAACCTTTTTTCAAGATCGACACTGCGAAAGTCCGATGTACAGGAGTGTCCTTGTTTTTGAAGAAATAATCATGCTTTCTTCACATGGTATCTACTGGTACAGTGTGGAACAGAAATTGTTTAATCGCTAAAGTACACAAAACAGACGTCTTAAAGAAATTTTGTCTTGTGGTAACACTTCTTTTGCTAGTTTTTCTTAACAAGTTCTCTAAGTCTTTATACTCTAAAAGAATTCTTAGTAGTATGCATACCTTGTAGTTAGATGTCGTGGCAGTGAACTTCTTCTGAGTTGTGAATAGCTTATATATGCCTGACTCCTTGAACACTTTCAGAGTAATCAATCTTCCTGTAGTATTAAGGTACCAGTGCTTAAAAGTAGTAAAGGATGTAATTGTTCTTTGAGTTTTATTTACTTCTGTAAGAGCTCTTTGAGAATGCGTTCTCGTAGTTCAGGAAGCAAACTAAGAATATTCTCTTCTACAGTATCCATGAGGATACGAAAACTCATGGCCCACTAAAGGAAGGTAGTAACAACAGGGATACCGTCTGGCAAGTTCCAGAAAAGACGAGTCTTTATATGGATCTTAACACCACAGCTGAAACACTGTACCTGATCTATTAACCCGAGTAGAGACATCCGTCTCTGACTAACGTTTTGGTACCTGACATTCCAACCAGATCTGTGGGCCATATTTAAACGACCTGAGTGGACTTTTGAAGCCACAAGACCCAGGCAAAACCTCAGGAAAAGTGTATTCGTCTTTCATTTGAGCATTTCGATGAGCTAGTGGCATCAGATATGACTTGTAAGTAAAAGGATGAATTCGGTAGATATGTACACTCGCTCCATCACTTTTACCTGGAAAGCAGTATGGTCTTGCTCCATCGCATTCGATAGTGAACGGTAAGACACACTAACGGCAACTCTTTCAACGGCAGTAAAATAGCGAGAAGATCATGCTATATCATCGATGTGCAGATTACATCATCAATATAATATGCGACGAAGCTTAAGAACACGACCAGTGAAGCCATGTAATATGTGTTGACCTCCTTTGGTTAACTAACACAATTTGCCCTTTTCAGGGTCACCCAAATCGCTAGTAAAGATAGATACTAATTATATTTGCCAAAGAAATATTGTGTTTTATGTATATCTCATGTAGTCTGTATTAGTATATGTCTTTTTTGTTGACAACTAAATCTTGAAACTCCCTTTATTCCTTCTTCCATGATAGTGTGTTGGTATATAAGGGTATGGTAATGTGACTATAAAAACTTCCTGCCATTGTGTGTGATGATATGTTTGTATTTAATGGTATGGAGTCTGTTTACAAACACTTACTAACCTTTCCTTGTGTGGAATAGTATGTTTGTATGTTTGTGAGAAAGTATGCGTATCAACACTTATTATATGCTCAGTTTTGTCTCCGTTAACTTTACATTGTCGGAATCGTGCAGAATTGTACGATACTGAACACCTTGATATTGCACGCACGTGCACGATACGTGTGCCGAAAATGCAGTATTATTCAGAGAGAAAAAAGCGTTGATATTTTCCAATACAAATACAGTAACGTATTAGTCCTATCCTTTTGAGTCTTTGGATAGCAGTTTTGACACTAAAATTTCCGTTAGATTCTATAAAAAAATTTAACATTGTAATGCAAACTTATGAATCTATTTAACACAGGATGCTCTATACGACCTATATAGTTCCCTACATGTTAAACTATGGACCATTTTAACATAGGATTTTCCATGATAACGACGGCGATGACAACTATAATTATAGAATGGAACAAGAACATACATTGGGAAAGGTAATGGCAAGAAACAAAAGCATATCGCAATCACTTTTTTTGTGTGTTGTTTTGTGACTTTGTAGTGATCTTTATCACGAAATCACTGCTAGCAACGTCTCTCAGAAATGCATGCGTCCTCTAATTTCTGTCATTGTATATGTTAATTTTACAGTGGATTGCATATCAAAATATATAGTTTTATCATTTTAGGAAACTAAGAGGTACATGACGAATGCAGAATAAATTTCATGTTAAAGTTTCTTGAACTTTACCTTTTCAGTTTAAACAAATAATCTTTGTACGGGAAGGGAGTTATCATTATATTGCCATGTTTATCATGTTGTACTAACAATAAATGAGAGAGAGAGAGAGAGAGAGAGAGAGAGAGAGAGAGAGAGAGAGAGAGATACCTGAATTGTTCATATCAATCAGTTTCTTATCAAGGCTACCATACGAGACACCTTCACATGTTTCACGGTTGGTCGGACAGAGAATGTTGTACCAGATCGACATACGCAGGGTGGACACTTGACTTGCACCATCTTTATACCTTATGTACAACCAATCAGGAAGGAGAAAACCCACAATCAACGTCAAGAGCGCAAGGGAAGAGAACACCAAGAGAGTGATATCTAAAGCGTCTGCGCTGGACTTCCTTTCACATTGATAGATGGGTTTCCGTTCTCTCACCATCCCCACTTCCTCTCCTTTTAGTCTTTTTACTTGCAGATCAGGCATTGGCCGTCGAAGTAGGCTGAGTAAGAATACAAAAGCATTCAAAAAGGCTAAGAAGGCTCCAATAGCGGAAACGATCAAGCCAGAAGGAGAGTGAAGCCGAACTCTGATGTTGGCGTAGGAAATGCTAGCGAGGAGAGTGTCAATTCTGACCAAGGCGCTATCCAGGTCCTTGTGTTGTACGGCCATCATGATGACAGGTATCCACATTAAAGCACCTGTAATAAGGGTAGTTTGTGCTGTTTAAAAGTATACGTTTGCTTTTTTAAACGTTAAAGTCTTGACTCATGACAGTTATTGAATAGAAACAAAAGTGTTAGTTTTGAAATGTTAAGTTGCGCGATAGAGCAAGGGAACTGAGCAAAATAAGTGACTTGTATGGAATATTTCACTCTTATCCTTTAGTCATCCGGGGAACTAAGGAAAAATATATAAAATTTCTATATTTATAAATCGACCGTCGTCGAGAAATGAAATGTATTGTAAACAACAAAACGAAAATTATTTCCTTGAGCCAATCTTTACTTCATAAACTGACGTGCATGAGGAAATAAAAATCCTTGCTAGTTTCGTGATCTTTTGATTTTGTCCATTATTCATGATTTAAGTTTTCCATTATTAAATGAAGGAATATTTTTTAAACATTTTATACCAGATTTTCATGGAAAAGGCATTAAACGTTTGAAATATTTCAACAAATATTGAATAAGGAAAACAATGTTCATTGTCATTTTAGAAATCTATAGGCAAGCTTATCAAGTTAGATCTCATCATCAATTCTGTAGCATTACAATAATTTTATGAGAGGCACCTTAGACCCCCCACCCACACACACACACTGTTATGTATAGATATAATTATTGCAATTTTTGTTCATGGCTGTAAATTGTAGTCATTATATATAGCTGGATTTGGTGTATGTGCATAGCGTTTATTTTAAGATCTCAAAGAAGGCAAAATTTGGCACGATCTATAAAGAAAAGTCTACGTACATGCTGAAAATCAATGATAATTAAATTGTTGGTAAATATATTTACCAGTTTCGGTCCTTTTCTCATTCGAAAAGTCAGTCTAATGGTGTCGAAGAAGAATTATATTAATTCCCATTGGATGATTATATCGTGTGAGTTCTTGTACGATGTTAGAAATTTGTGATTTGTCACGTGGCAGTAACAAGATGCTTCTTTTAGCTTTTCACGTGTATAAGTCGCTAAGACTCGGCAGTGCTTTATTCTTATTTCTTGCGTTCTTGTTGTAGCATAAATTCTGGTGACGTATTTTATGTTCTATTTATGTATGATTTGCTAGTAACGATATTCGTTTGGATTATTCAGTGGAAATAGTAACTGTTCACTGGACTATAATATAATTTTGGAATTATTGTAAATTATTCAACGAAATTTTGGATGACTCCATTTTGGCACGTTAGGACTGTTGGCTTCCAACAATAAAGAAAAAGGAGATTCAAATGCAGGAAAAAGAAAAAGAGCTACAAATGCATATACAAAAGGAAGAGAAATGCAAATGCAGAAAGAGGAAAGAGAGACAGAGAGAGGGACTAGTTCTAGTGGAAGCAAGAGAGAAAGGCAAAAAGAATGGAGATAATTTCAAATTAAGAAGGAAGAACCAGAAAGGGGTGACCGATAAATGCAAATTCAAATTAAAAAAAGAAGGAGATACGCAAAATTGTGAAAATAAAAGGATAGAGGATAAATGTTAATTAAATTAACATTACAGACGAAAGAGAGACGGAATTGCAATTGAAATTAAACGAATCAGAACTGGCAAGCGAAATGCATTCCTCTCATGAAAGTTCAGTTTTTGATGTTGCTAAATATATTAGATTAGTACTCCATTTTAAAGAAAAACACGTCGATCAATATATTTTACATTTTCAAAAATTTAGCCAAGTATTTAAAATGATCAAGGAAGCAATGGAATTTATTATTTCAGAGCATTCGTACTGTCAAATCTCGTTGTCAAATCTCGTGAAGTTTATATTTCACTGTCAGTATAAGCAAGTGCTAATTATGGTTTGGTCAACGAATGTGTCTTGAAAGGTTATGAGTTGGTGTCTGAGGCATATCTACACAGTGTTCGGAATTGCAAAAACGAAAATAGCTAAACGCGTGTAGACTTTGCCGGGGAAATAGAGCAACTATTTGACATATGTTATGCATTTAAAAAGATTGATAAAATGTATTACAAACTTAGGCAAATCATGTTAGACGAAGAGTTAAAGAACTGCGTCCATAGTGACGCCAAGATTTACCTTCATAAACACCAGGTAGATAGTTTAGGAAACGCTGCTCGTAAAGCTTGACTCACAAAATTTCATTTGTCAACAACTTGTCCTTACATCAAATGGTTACTAAGAAACCACTTCACTCTCAAGCGAATGCATACAAATTTTAATCTGGCACAACTTATAACAATCAAACGTCTGATATGACTGATCAGAAATCAGTCTCTTCATACGTACACTTAATGCAGTACAATAGGGCATGCTATTTCTGATTTTCTTAAATTAAAAAAAAATATTCAACATACTAAAGACAGATCTGTTCCAAATGTATGTTCCAAAGATGTTCATTTACTATTGTATGTTGTTAGGGAGTCCATATGTGTGTGTGTGTGTGTGTGTGTGTGTGTGTGTGTGTGTGTACTCCCTAACAACATACAATAGTAAATGAACATCTTTGTTCGAATCTTTTCTGGTATCAAATAAAAATGACCGTATCACATTCTTCGATTCTTGTTCGACGACAAGTGAATGTCGCTTTTCATTCTGACTAGAAATGGGAGAATGAGTGGTTAAAAGAGGATCACATTGATCAATACATTTTGATTGATCAGTACCATAGATAATTTTGTTTCACGTCCTTCACTACTTTAACTTTAGTATTTGTAAAACAAGAAAGAAAAAAAGCCCTCTGAAAGCTAGAAAGCTCGCTTGCACATATTTTGTGTAAACACGCAATGCATGCATGTCCAATATAAACGTCGACAGTGACCACTACACCCGGTCAAGATCATAAACACTACAGCCCATAGGGCACGTTAGCTAAAAACGTAAAAGCTTTAATTACTCCGTCAATTTCCATCCAGTATCTTTATATCCAAGAAAGAACTTAAAAATAGAACAAATTCGGTTTGATCATCATACGAAATGGAATTACTTGATGTTCATAAGAAACCTTCTTATTTAGCAAATGTTTTGTCTTCATTGTATTATTATAGGCAAATTTTAGCAGCATTCCTCTGTAAGGAATACTTTACTATGAATTTTTATTTTGGGTAATATTGTCTCATTTAAACGATTTTGAAGAAAAAAATGCTTTCCAAACAGTTAAAATATTCAAAACCATGTGAGGAAAATAGACGTCATTTGTTACTTAAGTGTTATATATGTTTAAACTAAAATTTTAAAATGATAAAGAACATGGATGGAAAAGAATACCATAAAATGTGAATACACTTACTTGTGGCGAGCATGACGAAGCATCCCAGTATCGCCAGCACTTTGTGGTAACTTACTTTGCTGCTCTGTAAATGGCAGACGACAGCAATAGCAAAACCAAGGCCAATGAGGGAAAAAGTCACAGATAGCGTGGTAAGTGGCTGCCATGCAGTCCACACGAGATTATTATCTGTCATGGAAATTATTGCGTCCGCAAACTCTTTGTAACCTGTCAAAGAAATCGGCTTGGATAAAAATGATTGGAATAAAAGCTTTTGTGTTTAAAAAGATGTATTATATGGAGAGCCATCATGAATTCATATTTCAACATTAATCGCTTGATGAAAGGTTCACGTTACAATAATTCATAGTAAAATAAACAGCATATTTGCTTTGAAACTTTTCGCATACTAAATGAATACAAGCTCATATCCAAAGTATTAGACTAAACAAGGCATGATCCGTCTTGATAAATAAATCTCAAAAAGGCATTATATATGTTTTAATGAATACGACTAAAAATGGCATGATGTGTCTCTTGATGAATAAGACTTAAAAAGACATCATCTGTGTCTTGATGATAAGGGTCAAAAAGGCATGCTATGTATTTGATGAACAAAATTCAAAAAGGCTCGATCTATGTCTTGACGAATAAGATTTATTAAGCCATGATCTGTGTCTAGATGAATAAAATTAAAAAGGCATATATGTATTGATGATAAGGGTCGAAACGGCATGATCTATGTCTAGATGAATAAGATTAAAAAGGCATGCTGAATGTCTTGATGATAAGGATCTTAAAAGCAAGATATATGTTTTGATGAATAAAACTCAAAAAAGCATGTTCTATGTATTGATGGCCAAGAGTTAAAGAAGCATAATCTATATCTACATGATAAGGTTAAAAAGGCTTGATCTATGTCTAAATGAATAAGATTTAAAAAGGCATGCTCTATGTCTAGATGAACAAAACTCAAAAATACATGATATATGTCTGGATGATAAGGGTAAAAAAGGCATGATCTCTGTCTAATAGAATAAAATTAAAAAAGACATGATATATGTCTGGATGATAAGGGTAAAAAAGGCATGATCTGTGTTTTGATGATAAGGCTATGTGATGTGATGTGATTTTGATTTTTAACGTAGCTTTAACAATTTTTCAGTCATATCGCTACGATGTCTGCAATGTGGCAGTTTATAGTGATGTCTAGCACTGGGGCATCATGCCGCAGACATGTAGCATGATGTCCCACCCAGTCACATTATCCTGACACCAGGCCGACCAGTCCTAACACTAACCTCTTAATGCTGAACGCCAAGCGAGGCAGCTGTTAGTACCATTTTTTAAGTCTCTGGTATGACTCGGCCGGGGATCGAACCCACGACCTCCCGCATCCGAGGCGGACGCTCTAACCACTAGGCCACCGGAGCGGTATTGTTAAGGCTATAAAGACATGATCTATGTCTAGATGAACAAGATTCAAAAAGGCATAATCTATGTATTCATAATACGATTCAAAAGGGCGTGATATGTCTTGATGAATAAGACTCAAAAGGATGTGATAGATATCTTGATGAATACGATTCAAAAGGGCGTGATATGTCTTGATGAATAAGACTCAAAAGGATGTGATAGATATCTTGATGAATACGATTCAAAAGGGCGTGATATGTCTTGATGAATAAGACTCAAAAGGATGTGATAGATATCTTGATGAATACAATTCAAAAGGGCGTGATATGTCTTGATGAATAAGACTCAAAAGGATGTGATAGATATCTTGATGAATACGATTCAAAAGGGCGTGATATGTCTTGATGAATAAGACTCAAAAGGATGTGATAGATATCTTGATGAATACGATTCAAAAGGGCGTGATATGTCTTGATGAATAAGACTCAAAAGGATGTGATAGATATCTTGATGAATACGATTCAAAAGGGCGTGATATGTCTTGATGAATAAGACTCAAAAGGATGTGATAGATATCTTGATGAATACGACTCAAAATGCATGATATATGTCTTGATGACATTGAGTCAAAAATACATGATCTATGTCCTAATGACAATGACACAAAAGGACATGTTCTCTGTCTTGATGAATAAGACTCAAAAGGGCACGATCTGTGTCAAGACGAATAAGATTTAAAAGCATATGATATATGTCTTGATGAATAAGACTCAAAAGGACACGATCTGTGTCAAGACGAATAAGATTTAAAAGCATATGATATATGTCTTGATGAATAAGACTCAAAAAGGCATGAGCTATATCTTGATAATAAGGGTAAAAAGGCATGATATATGTGTAGATGAGTAAGATTAAAAAAAGGCATGACCTGTTTCTTAATGATAAGGGTAGAAAAGGCATGATATATGTGTAGATGAGTAAGATTAAAAAGGCATGACCTGTTTCTTAATGATAAGGGTAGAAAAGGCATGATATATGCGTAGATGAGTAAGATTAAAAAATGGCATGACCTGTTTCTTAATGATAAGGGTAGAAAAGGCATGATATATGTGTAGATGAGTAAGATTAAAAAAAGGCATGACCTGTTTCTTAATGATAAGGGTAGAAAAGGCATGATATATGTGTAGATGAGTAAGATTAAAAAAAGGCATGACCTGTTTCTTAATGATAAGGGTAGAAAAGGCATGATATATGTGTAGATGAGTAAGATTAAAAAAAGGCATGACCTGTTTCTTAATGATAAGGGTAGAAAAGGCATGATATATGTGTAGATGAGTAAGATTAAAAAAAGGCATGACCTGTTTCTTAATGATAAGGGTAGAAAAGGCATGATATATGTGTAGATGAGTAATATTAAAAAAAGGCATGACCTGTTTCTTAATGATAAGGGTAGAAAAGGCATGATATATGTGTAGATGAGTAAGATTAAAAAAAGGCATGACCTGTTTCTTAATGATAAGGGTAAAAAGGCATGATATATGTGTAGATGAGTAAGATTAAAAAAAGGCATGACCTGTTTCCTAATGATAAGGGTAGAAAATGCATGATCTATGTCTTGCTGAATAAAACTAAAAAAGGCATGATGTTTGTCTTGATGAATAAGATTAAAAAAGGCATAGTCTATGTATTGATGATAAGGGTCAAAAAGGCATGCTCTGTATCTAAATGAATAAGATTAAAAAGGCATGATCTGTTTCTTAATGATAAGGGTCAAAAAGACATAATCTATGTATTGATAATAAGGGTCAAAAGGGCGTGATATGTCTTGATGAATAAGATTCAAAAGGATATGATAGATATCTTGATGAATACGACTCCAAAATGCATGATATAAGTCTTGATGACATTGGACATGATCTATAAAACTCAAAAACCGCATGATATATGTCTTAATGAAAAAGATTTAAAAAGGCATGCTCAATGTCTAGATGAATAAGATTCAAAAAGGCATGATCTATGTATTGATAATAAGGGTCAAAAAGGCATGACTCAAAAGGATATGATCTATGTTAAGATGAATAAGAGTAAAAAGGATACGATCTATGTTAAGATGAATACGGCTCAAAAGGATACGATCTATGTTAAGATGAATAAGATGCAACCTAGTATTGTAAATTCCTCTTATCTTTTTACCAAATATCTTTTCGACCATCCAAAAACACAGTGAGTTCAAAATCAGAGCTTTCTCTTCTTTCTGTTACTTAGTTTAGGACTATAGAAGAAGCTGCTTATTGTACATAAATTGTTTATTGAAACTGACAAACAAAATGTGTTTCTCTAAGTTACGAAGTGAAAATGTAAGATGAACTTACAGTAATGGGAATTAATTCCCAAATAAACCTAAAATTTATATTACAAATCCAAAAGTATAATGTTCCGAATTAATTCCAATAATGAATGTGCTGATGAATAAATCTCTTGAAAAGTTTCATTTAACGACTGTCATAACGTATCACAATGCTATAGTCTAGAATGCCTTTGAATGAATACCCAATAAAACCAAAATAGTGTTTTAGTCCAAAACGTCAATAAGCACTTTCTATTTCCACTGAATAAATTGTATATACATTATTCCTATCAAATTATATCTGACCACACCTGAAAATGATTCCAGACTGGTATAACGATAGGAATGAATATATTTGTTTAACATAACCTCATATTAAAACTTAAAAACAAATAATCAGGAAGAGAGTAGCAATTTCCATTCCGGAACATTCTAAGTTTTTAAATAAGGCCAGACCGTGAACCTAAATAGCAATATACAAGATATTTATAACTTAAAAACGTGGCAAATCTCTACCATCCATTACAGACAAATGTCAATAACACATTACAAATTATATATGCAGAACGTATTAATATCAAGACCTCTCTACAGACACACGTATTTGGATTAATTTTAGGGGGTAAGCTGGATTTGCTTGTATAAATAGGGACCACTATCAATATACAGCAATTTTATTACAACCGAGCCCTAACTAAATTTTTACAAGAGGAGTTACGAATCGTGTGAGAATTCTTGAAAATGGAGGTCATAAGGAAAAATGTTTCATCCATAAATGTCTAACATTTTAATTATTTCAAACGTGAATATCATTAAAAAAACAGAATGATGAATCTTCAAGTGGAATATCAATAAGGGATATGGTCCACTCTGTAAACAGGCATTCTTAAAGAGATGGATCCAGACTTAAATCGTCGGGGATTGGGTGAAGCAGTTGGCGAGAGGCTGAAGCCACCTCCAATAAACAGGTAAAGTCCCTGTTGAATACATGCATCCAAACGTAAAAACAAATTTCTTATTATTTTTGGATAAGCAGTAATTCTCTTGTTTTGCCAAATAAAATTAGCCGTTGTATTTAAAAAGCAACTTTAAATACAAAATCATCTATTGCCAGTCACTTGCTACCGAATGAAAAATATGAAAGGATTTTTAGTGCCTTGAACCGAATATAATATTTGTTTATTCAACATATTCTTGTAATCTCCATCCAAAACTCAGAAACTCGATCGATCGCTGATCCGAAAAGTGCAAAATACCTTCGATCGTTCGATCGATCGATCGAAAGTATTGTGCACTTTTCTAATCATTGGTCTTCTTCCTGCTTTATCTATATTTGTTGAATATGTTCATTACGATGTGGATCGATGCCAGAAAAGTTGTCTGCGCTGAAGCAAAATATTGGCACCAGATGGGGGTAGAGCATTTTGTAAGTGTCTAAATAATGTTCATTTATTTTCTATTCTTACTAAAAGTTCATAAAATTTAATCACTAACTGATAGATGCAATTAAACATTAGACATATTATTGTACCAAGCTTGACAGTTAATGCCTCTTTAGGGTGTCTTTCTATTATACACACTTGATTGTATGGTTATGTATCTACGTGTGGATACTTCTTGGTAAGTATAACACCTTTGTACCAATGAGCTTCATATTGGAGTGCATTTCATTTGTTTATTTTCGTTGATTTATTTGGACTCGGTTTCACAACTGTCTTTTAATGATGTATCTTTGCTAGTTTAGGTTCAGCTTCACTCAGTAAAACAATTCGTGCTTTCTCTGAAAAACGGTTACCAAGTCAAAGAGAGACTATATTAATAATGACTTCCGACGTCTTGTGATGATTTTGAGAAACTGAGACATATTTGGGTCATGTTGTTTTCTTTGTTATTGTTTTATACCCCCTTGCTTTTTACATTAGTTTTAATTAAGAAGTTCTTCGCATAAATCACTGAAATACTACTTGAAACGATTGTACGCTAAAGGTCAATATGTATTTTAGACCTCCAAGGTCGATAACATGTATTTTGGACCTCCAAGGTCATGCATTTTAGGCCTCCAAGGTGATAACATGCATTTTAGGCCTCCAAGGTCGATAACATGTATTTTAGACCTCCAAGGTCAATAACATGTATTTTAGACCTCCAAGGTCGATATCATGCATTTTAGGCCTCCAAGGTCGATATCATACATTTTAGGCCTCCAAGGTCGATAGCATGCATTTTAGGCCACCAAGGCCGATAACATGCATTTTAGGCCTCCAAGGTCGATAGCATTCATTTTAGGCCTCCAAGGTCGATAACATGTATTTTAAGCATCCAAGGTCGATAACATGCATTTTAGGCCTCCAAGGTCGATAACATGTATTTTAGGCCTCCAAGGTCGATAACATGTATTTTAGACCTAAAAGGAAGATGACATGTATTTTAGGCCTCCGAGGTCGAAATACATGTATTTTAGACCTCCAAGGTCGATAACATGTATTTTAAGCATCCAAGGTCGATGACATGTATTTTAGACCTCCAAGAACGATAACATGTATTTTAGACCTCCAACGTCGATAACATGTACTTTAGGTCTCCAAGATCGATAACATGTATTTTAGGCCTCCAAGGTCGATAACATGTATTTTAGGCCTAAAGGGAGAAACAATTGTGGATTTAGTCTTGTATTTGGTCAATATATGCTTTATTCACCCGTGAATAGAAGAAAAAGGCACTATCAGTAATGGCAGGATTATTACTATGCCACCAAGCGACGATTCTATCTAACTATCAATCTATTTATCTAACTATCAATCAATCTATCTAACTATCAATCAACCTTTCAATCAATCAATCAGATATATATCTACCTATATATCTATCTACTATCTATCTATCTATCTATATATCCATCTATCTATCCATCTATCCATCCATCTATCCACCATCCATCTATCCATCCATCTATCTATCCATCCATCTATCTATATATCCATCTATCTATCTATCCATCTATCTACCTACCTATATATCTACCTATCTACTATATATCTACAGGGCCGGCGCCAGACCCGGCCAGACTATCTGGCGCCCTAAGCAAGGTTAGATTCTGGCGCCCCCCCCCCCCCGGAAAATATCATTTTCAAAATTTATAAACAACAAATTTTTTTAAAAAATGCGCCCCCTGAAATCAGCACCCTAGGCGGCTGCCTAGTCTGCCTATATGGTAGCGCCGGCCCTGTATATCTATCTATCTATTTATATATCTATTTATATATCTATCAATCAATCAATCAATCAGATATTTATCTATCTATCAATCAATCAAACAAATATCTATCTATCTATCCATATATCTATCTATCCATATATTTATCTCTCTACTATCCCTCTATCTATCTCTCTATCTCTCTCTCTCTCTCATATATATATATATACTATCTGTCTCTCCATATATCTATCCATCTATCTATCTATATATCCATATATCTATCTATCTATCTATCTGTCCATCCATCCATCCATCTATCGATCTATCTATCTATCTCTATCTATATATATATATATATATATATATATATATATATATATATATATATATATATATATATATATATATATATATATATATATATATATATATATATATACATCTGATGGATGGGTGAATGGATGGATGGAAGGCAGACAGACAGACATACATACAGACAAGACAGATGCATACATACAGACACAGACAGATAGATGGATGGATGGATGGACAGACGGACGGACGGACAGCAGACAGACAGACAGATAGGTGGGTAGGTAGGTCGATATATAGATAGATAGACTACTTGTTGATCATATCTACATCATTACATCTATAAACAAACGAAAAAACAGGATATACACAACTATTAGACATGGCAGTAGTGTGCTAATCGCCTTATCAACAAACTCAAGTTGGGGGAGGGTGTAGGCCCAGTGGGGACCCAAAATTTCCATCAAACAGTTTTCTAAGTGGGGGTGGGTGTAATATTAAGGCGTGTATAATTTCTTGCTACGATAATGATGGGAAGCTTGGTAGTAGTTTTTAATATGTGTTCTGTAATATCATTAAATACTGACGTGAAATATTTAATTGTGACGCTGCTAGTCATAGCCGTGTAGTTTAGATTACGTTAAACAAGGCTCTACAAATAAATCCTAATGCTGGCTGTAGACCGTGCTTCATGTGTGAGGGGCTTAATATCTACCCTGGTTTGGCTGTGGAGGGATTACAGAAGGGGTGCGTGATGGTATTACCTTTTTTGTCTTGATTTAAAGAATTACTTAGGAATTTTTTTTATACAAGAATGGAGCAGTCAAATTCACAACAACTCAAAACTGGGATTTTTGATCATCTTCTAATATCGTTAATGTTGAGAAATTTAGAATTGACATAACAGATTTTGTACTGAATTCTCACCTAGAAGAAGATGAAATAGATAGATGGACAAAGTTAAGGTCATCTTTTTTTTAAGCCAGAATATATGTATGTTGTAATATTTAAGATCATGTATTTCAGTTATTCTTCGAATTTCATCAAAATATCAACACGGGTCTAGCTATTGTACGACTCCAAACGTATGACTCATCGAGTCGTAGATATACGTTCAGTGAGTTGTATATATTTGGCAACATAATTAAGTTTACGACTGGATTTTCATTGGCTACCAAACAAGGAAAGACATAAAGACGGGGCTTTATTTTTTCTTTTATTTTTTCTTTTCCCTGATGGGCTTAAAGCAGTATTCTGGGAATCAAACATTCTGTTAAACATTTGCTTTAGTAGCGTTATAGAGAACCCAAGAAGTTTAAATCATCTGGTGACATAATGATTTCTCATTTTCGCTCAAAACGATGATAGATCCTGTCAGATTGAGACCTTCGCAGGTTGTTGAAGTGGCTGCCAGAAAGTGGGCGGTTATAACTGTTTATGTAGATTTTACGAGGTCGTTAATCGTGAAAGCTATTTTACCATGCGATTTGTCTTAGTCTGTTTTCCTCTCTAACTGTCATAAAACAGTCAGACCATAGACAAAACATTATTTTTATGTGACCTATATACGCGTAAATATATGCAGCAAAAGACACTTGTGTCGGCTTTGTTTCGAGAGAGAATAATAGCTGGATGTGATACGGGACAATTAACGTCACTAAGCAGGCTTATAATTATTGGATAAAGAGAAAGCAATTCATATCTCAAGATGTGACCACTGACAAATATGTTTGCTTTTGCTGCGTTAGAAGATCATTGTATAAGCCTATAAACGGCAACAAATCAATAAGTGCCCCTGAACCTGGAAGAAATATAGTGAAATATATGGATACCATATCCTGACAGAGCTGTTTTGATGCCGCCATCTTTGGCGTTAATTTTATGGTAGATAGTTTCTCACTTCTAACTAGTTGAGATACCCTCTGAAAGCAGAATCTTTTGTAGCAGAAGTAGCAGCAGGAGTAGTAGTAGTATCCGTTTTTACGCTGATATGTATTCCCTGAACAACCCCGTTAACACAGTTGTATAGAAATATCTCTTTATATGGATAAGGTACACTTATTAGGATGTGTATAGCCATCGGGGTCATTGCACCATGCACCATGTATCTAGGTCTTCTGACTTCCAACGAGCAAAGCCTGAACTATATAATGTCATTAATTCTGTAATGATTGCATAGATTACTTTATTCTAACATCAAATAAAGGTTGAAACATATTTTATCACCTGCCACTAGCACAATTTAATAGTTTAGTTTCCAAACTTGTAACCCCCCACCCCAGCCTAACATTCACATTCATTGTTAAATTTATCCTTTAAAAATGTAGTTGTAAAGTTTAACAATACTTACTCGTCACATCACTGGCCACAATGCTTTGAACGCAGTGAAGTCATATGCGTATATATTAAGGGATTTCTTTAAAATTGCTTTGAAATGTTTTGGACACTGTCAGTTTGTTGCAAAGTTTTACCACCACCACCCCACCCCCCACCCCTCCCAAAAAAAACCACAAAACAAGTGGCTTTTCTTGTGGCATTTTATTAAATAATATTTGCCTATTAGAAATTTAATGATGCAATCAAGGTACTAGATTAATTAGAATGATGCAATTTAGTTACTCAATCAATTAGAATGATATAATCTAGGTACTCTATTAATTAGAAGGGGCCCCGAGTGGCCAAGTGGTCTAAAGCGCTGTCCGTCACGGATCACTGCCATCTCACTTCTGTCTGCGTGGGTTCGAGTCTCGGGCTCGGCAAATGTGGATACGTGAGAAAGCTTGCGGGTAGCTTCTCGTGGGTCGGTGGTTCTTTCCGGGGTTTTCCCGGTTCTTCCTCCACCATTAATACTGGCCGCCATGTATAGCCTATCTTGTGCTGAAAAATGGCGTTAAACCCTATAACAACAACAACAACAACAAAATTAATTAGAATGATGTAATTTAGTTGCTCAATCTATTAAAATGATGTAGTATAGATTTTAATCAATTATAATGATGTAATCTAGGTACTCTATCAATTAGAAGGATGCAATATAGGTACTCTATCAATTAGAATGATGTAATTTAGTTGCTCGATCAATTAGAATGATGTAATCTAGGTACCCTATAAATTAAAATGATGTAATCTAGGTACTCTATCAATTAAAATGATGTAATTTAGTTGCTCGATCAATTAGAATGATGTAATCTAGATCTTAATCAATTATAATGATGTAATCTAGATACTCTATCAATTAGAATGATTTAATTTAGGTACTCTGTCAATTAGGATGATGTAATTTAGTTGCTCGATCAATTAGAATGATGTAATCTAGGTACTCTATCAATTAAAATTATGTAATCTAGGTATTATATCAATTATAATGACGTAATCTAGGTATTTGATCAATTATAATGATGTAATCTAGGTATTCTATCAATTAGAATGATGTAATCTAGGTACTCGATCAATTAGTATGATGTAATCTAGGTACTCGATCAATTAGTATGATGTAATCTAGGTATTTGATCAATTAGAATGAAGTAATCTAAGTACTATGTCAATTAGAATGATGTAATCTAGGTACTCTATCAATTAGAATGATGTAATAGAGATACTTGATCAATTAGAATGATGTAATCTAGGTACTCTATCAATTAGAATGATGTAATCTAGGTACTCTATCAATTAGAATGATGTAATAGAGATACTTGATCAATTAGAATGATGTAATCTAGGTACTCTATCAATTAGAATGATGTAATCTAGGTACTCTATCAATTAGAATGATGTAATAGAGATACTCGATCAATTAGAATGATGTAATCTAGATCTTGATCAATTAGAATGATGTAATAGAGGTACCCTATCAATTAGAATGATGTAATCTAGGTACTCGATCAATTAGAACGATGTAATCTAGATCTTGATCAATTAGAATGATGTAATCTAGGTATTCGATCAATTAGGAAGGTGATGACGTATAATGTATCCTGCACAGTGCTGTTGTCTAAAATTCCTTGTAGAAACGTAAGTAATAACACTCCGGTTTTGGAAATCCGAATAAAATTTTAAGAAATTTTTAGAATCCAAATAATCTGAAGAAAAATTACCATATAACTCGAAAACTGGCTACAACAAAAGAAAACGACTTGACATAAGTGTCTTAAGCCCAGACTGAGATTATTTCTCTAAAACATTGGTTATACAGTAATTTTAAGACGCAGAATAGGTACCCGTATGATGCTCAAGTGATTATGTTTACTTCACGTACTCTCAACATGGCCCTGACAAAAGCCAATCATTTTACTCTAAGAATAATTGGTTTTTTTAAATTGTTTACTTCACAAAAGCTATTTACAAGTCTAGGGTCACGTAGCCAATACAATATTGATCTCACCCTTATTAAAAAAGAACTTGTTCACGTGGCTGTTACTAATTTTGAATAAAGGTCGAGAGCTTGATCAGCTTTAAGTGTTTACAAATGAACAGTCAAGGGTCAAACTATTTTCTCGAAAAAATTCTCAATTACGTAAAAAAGATTATATTATAACAGCATATAATAGAATAACAAATTTAAAGCTGACAAACAAACAATAAAATTAAAATATATATAAATTAAATCAGATTCTAAGTCATACGGCCCTTATACATTGACGTAGACTAAGTCATTCAGCCCTAGTACACGGCGCAATGACTAAGTCATACGGCCCTAGTACATAGTGCAGTGACACTAAGTCATAAAGCCGTAGTACATGGTGCAATGACTAAGTCATACGGCCCTAGTACACGGCGCAATAACTGTAAGTCATACGGCCCAAGTAAACGGCGCAATGACTAAGTCATATGGCCCTAATAAATGGTGCAACGACTGTAAGTCATACGGCCATAGTACATGGCGCAATGACTATAAGTCATACGGAGATAATACATGGTACAGTGACTGTAAATCATACGGCCCTAGTACACGGCGCAATGACTACAAGTCATATGGCCCTAGTACATGGTGTAATGGCTAAGTCATAGGGCACAAGTACATTGTGCAATGGCTAAGTCATAGGGCACAAGTACATTGTGCAATGGCTAAGTCATAGGGCCCAAGTACATGGTGCAATGGCTACGTTATAGGGCCCAAGTACATGGTGCAATGGTTAAGTAATACAGCCCTAGTACATGGAGCAATGGCTAAGTCATAGGGTCCAAGTACATGGTGCAATGGCTAAGTCATACAGCCCTAGTACATAGAGCAATGGCTAAGTCATAGGGTCCAAGTACATGGTGCCCATGTACAATGGCTAAGTCATAGGACCCAAGTACATGGTGCAATGACTAGGTCATAGGGCCCTAGTACATGGTGCAATGGCTAAGTCATAGGGCCCAAGTACATAGTGCAATGGCTAAGTAAAAAGGTAAGTCACCATGTCCAACACTCCGCTCTTTTCTTGTGTACTGTTCCTGTATGAAGGTGATATATGGTGTGGGTACGAAAGTCTAGATAGATATCTACACTTTGCAAGACTTAGATACTTTTGTAAACTTGCCGATTACTTGAAGTGTGTTCTTATTGTATTGATCGCGTTTAAAATAATGAAAAGAAGACATTTGTAACGTCTACGCCAATACTGCAAAACTCGTTAAGCGCTAATGTGAGATTTCTTGGTGAAGAGCAATGCAGAGGAATGTGCATTTACATTAAGAAACGACACCAAAAAAAATGGTTACGGTGAAAGAATTACATCAATAGGGCTTTGTTATTATGTTTCTGGCATAATATGTTCATACACTGACATCTTTAAAATCGTTTGTTGGGGTTCATGGAGTTTTCCTACTCCAAATCCAACAATGGGTCAGATCCTCTTGCGTCAAATTCCTGCATGTGTTGT
This sequence comes from Sinohyriopsis cumingii, assembly GCA_028554795.2. Taxonomy (NCBI): domain Eukaryota; kingdom Metazoa; phylum Mollusca; class Bivalvia; order Unionida; family Unionidae; genus Sinohyriopsis; species Sinohyriopsis cumingii. The sequence goes on from CM068834.1 coordinate 53,307,891, forward strand.
CGGAAATGTGTTTTGATCGGTTTTTCATTTGTTTAAACAAAAACTATAGAATTAGTGTAAATTCCACTCAAGTTTCCTTTTAATTATTCATTAGGTAACTTCTTTTACTCGTGTGTGCGTTTTTCTGTCTGTGTAATAATATCACCTTCATGAAACCGCAAATGTGCCTGTGTGTTTGTGTAAGTGCTATGCAGTGTATGTATGTGTGTGTGCATGTATGTGTTATGTATATTTAATTTAATGGTTTATTTGTTAGTTTTAATTATTTTATTTCATTACATGCTATTGTAATGTAACATTGTATGCTGGACTTGACATTCTATAAAACTGAGTTCATTTCTCGCTTGACCTGATTAACTTTTTTTTAAAAAAAAAAATAATTTCATTTTATGTCAATAACTTATACATAGCTAAAATATTCTCAATCTTTATGGTCTTAATATCAGGATCTTTATTAATAGAAGAAGTATATATGTTGATTTAGGTCTGGGTTTTGGACTTTCCTAAGTGAATTGTACAGGTTATGGTTTTGATTTTGTAAACTTCGGGATAGTTCTAGAAGGTTTATTTTCCATTAGGTAATGATTCTGTTTTCAGAAAATACTCATTGTGATCTGAGGTCAAGTAGAGAACTATATAATCTTGTAATTGTGAGGACTTGGTCATTTGTGCTTTAACATTTATCACTTTTAAATTGTACTATATTTTGTGACCAGGAGTTTTGGGCTGGAATCCTTTCTTTCTTTTTTTTTGTTGGTTCAAATTATTGAAGTCAAGTGATTTGTTTTCTCTGGAAATGCAAAAGTACTCTGATAAAAATTCTTAGAGACATTCATTGCAATTTTTTGTAGGTGTAAACCTTGATATTATTTTTCTGTGATTCAAAAAAGACTGTTGAGACACAAACACTTCAAAAGCTACCACAGGCACGTCATCGACTTCCGTTTTGGGATTTTTCTGGACTTTTACTGAATTTTATTCTGGACTTAAAATTACTAGGACTCTTGTCTATAATTCTTGGATTATTTTAGGATTTAATTCGCAATACCGGAAGTTGTTTTTTCTCATTTTCACGTTTTATTCATGGGAAATAAATATATTTGTTAAATTTTACAAAGCTAGTTACCTTTTTCACTTTTCTATTTCTTATTTTAAGAGCATAGGCTCGTAACACTTTCTATTTTACTGAAATATGGTATTCCATTGTTCAGAAGGAAACAAACATTATTGCACTGACGTGTAACGCGATCGTGTTCTCTTCCAATAATCTACTAACAAGAATCATCTACCCATTCTAATCACTCAACCCTACCCTCATCTACCCATTCTAATCACTCTACTCTACCCTCATCTATCCATTCTAATCACAATACCCTTCCCTCATCTACCCATTCTAATCACTCTACCCTACCCTCATCTACCCATTCTAATCACTCTATTCTAGCCGTATCTACCCATTCTAATCACTCTATCCTACCCCCAGAGCCGCCATAAGGGCAGTAACTCCCAAAGCAGCATATAAAAAGTAAACCCATTTATGCTGAAAATAATATGTACCCACCCACCCACCCCGCCCAACACAAATGTACACATTTAACCTAGATACATTTTACCCATATTCACTCGTATCATCTAGTAATAAAACTAACAAAAACAGTAAATTTAAAGACGTATTAGGATATGTGGTGTGGCCTATTTTCATATGAAGGTGAGGAAACAATAGTTATTTTATTCCATAAAAGTAGCATCGATACATATAAATATATATAAAGGTAGCAAAACTAACTAAACGCTTTACTAGTTCACCCCCAAAACTATCGCAATGATAAAATGAGAACCGTTGTCGCCTGATGCAAGAAGCCTTGCATTGAATAATAAAACGTTAGCCATATTTAAGCAAGTTTTAGAATACATAATTGAAAAGGTAAAGATAATTTTCTGTTACATATACATGAGGAAGATCATACGAAAGCCTTCCTTTTGCTTATCTGTGCATACAGTGCAGTATAAAAACAGAGCACATCACATCCATGTATACATTTACACATAAATACACAAACAGTCCACGTCATACCTATTTATACACATTAGTACACAAACATAACACGTCACATCCATGTATTCACTGTAGTACACAAACAGACCACATCACATCTATGTCTACACTGCAGCTGCAGTACACAAACAGAGCAGATCATGCCTGTGCATACCCTGTAGTACACAAGCAGAGTACGTCACATCTATAGATACACTGTAGCAAACAAAGAGCATGTCACATCTACGTATATGCTGTATACCATAATACCCTAACATCACATCAAACACATCGAATATAAATTATCAATGCAAGATATTTTGCTTTTTTCGCGGTATATGACATAATCATCGATTTGTATCTAAAACACAATAAAGGCAAAGACCCACGTCAAATACAAAACTATTATATGAAGTAGTGATGTGTTACTTTGAACACTTGCATGAATCCTGCCCATCATAAAGACCTAATAATGTTTCCTACCTTAAATATTCTCAGCATTTTTCTTTAATTTTTTTTTAATGTTTTCTAATTTCATGGTGTTTGTTTTTGTAATCATATCATTATATGTTTTTCATCTTATAGATGTTGTCTAATGTTGTAAAGCGCTTAGAGCTGCTAAAGATTAGGCGCTATACAAAGTCCTCATTATTATTATTATTATTATTATTTATCAGTGTTTTAATTTTAACGTTTGTCTTCCTCCTAACTGTATTCTTTTTAAACTAATAATGCTTTGAATTCAAACTAAATTATTTATTTTTGCAAGTTTCTTCCTTCAAAATTCAAAATACGTTATGTGGAACGGTGGCTTAGTCAGTAGTCCTATAACAATTTTTGATTTAAATAAAAGTAAATCACCATCTACAATAACTGATCTCGTTTGTCAATTTCAGTTATTGCACACATCATCAAAAACCCATCATATTTTACTGTGTTTCAAAAATAGAAAGTTCTAAACCTGGCCCAAATATTAGGCGATAAGTTTTTTGTCGGACTTATATATGACATACTTTATATAATGGCATGCAATTACTTCGATGTGCAATTACTTCGACGTGGAATTACTTCAGTGTGCAATTCTATAGATGTGGAATTACTTCGATGTGCAATTTCATAGATGTAGAATTACATAGATATGCACTTACTAAGTCTAAAATCCTCTTAGAAACTTGTCGTTTTTGTCTGTATGAAATTGAACTGAACACTTTTAACTATCCTTTTGAATATAACTAAATGATTCTTGTGAAATAACTGACGTGCAGTGTTTTGTATGAAAACATTTACATACAAAACTTACGCAAATTAGAATATAAAATTTAGAAAACACATCGAAATTATTCCAGCCAAATAATAACAAAATAAAAAAGGAAAACGTGTAAAGGACATAAATTAAGACATCAGAAATTTAGGCCAAATCGATTTTGGTCATCGAACTGTAAAGATGATCAGCTTGAAAGAGCAGTGTTACAGTTATTAGACAAAACTAGGGGCACCAGCATTATCTAATCTAACCCAAAAGGTGCCTAAAATTTACATGCTTCATTGAAATAAATAGCAACTTGGACAGAGATTTCGCCAATAGATTTTAGGATTTTATTTTTAAGATTGTCTTAATAATTCTGTTGGTGATATTTGGAAATAATTTTTTGTGCGATATTATTTGAACGGTGAATTAGGGGTTAACGATTTAGCAATATTTAATTGAATGTAATATACATATCTTTATAAGCAATATTTAGATGAATGTGACATTTTTATAACCAGATGATTCAATGTAAAACGAAATCGCATTTTCCTTGTTCGTGTAATAAAACTATATCATGTATTACACTTCTTTTTCTTAGCTTTACGAATTTGCAGACTGTGATTTTCGATTAAAACATATTGCTTAATTATGCAATTGTGATTTTCAAATGTATGCAAAATTTTAAAATAAATGCAATTATTGTATGAAAATATAACGAAGCCTTCGTATTTTTACTTTGACTCTCTCTCTCTCTCGCTCTCTCTGATCAATGTGTACAAGGATGATACTAGATTTAAATTCATTTAATGGTCGAAATGTGTTTTTGATTCATATCCTATGTGAATTAATTCTTCACTTTTAATCTCGAGTCTTTTAACCCCACCCAGCCCAAACCATCCACACACAAACACTTGCCTCCCATCTGTATTTAAGTGTCGCTGACCTATCCGATGTGAAAGTGTACGTGCACTGTATCGAGTTATTAGCGATGAGGGTGGAGCTTAGCTGTACTCTGATACTGAAAATCTGGAACACATAGAATGGGGTTTTAGGATCCGCCTTCCTATTTACTTTAAAGTGAGCCTCATTGTCAAAGAAAATTACAGAGGTCAAATTTATCTTTTTAAAAAAACCCAATTCATTGTATTTTTATATAGATCAAATAAATTTATCAATACTCAAGTACATGGCGCCCGCATGATTTTTTGTAGGATGGGGGGAAGGGGCAGTCAATCACAGCCAGCAGTCTGAAAGTAAAGCTAATATTTACTAAGCGTCTCGAACAGAATCTTGTGACATATTTTCAGCTTCATTTGCATGATAAAAATTGTCGATATATATATATATATATATATATATATATATATATATATATATATATATATATATATATATATAGTATGATTTCGGGGGATCACATGACCACCCTTGACCTAAATATATTTACAGTATGATTTCCAGGTGGAGAAAGAACCCGAAAAGAACCACCGACCCAAGAGAAGCAACTGGCAAGCCTTCTTACATATTCACACTGGTTGAGTCGAGTCGAACCAACGCGGACAGAGGTGAGAGTATGTGATCTGAAAAGTCGAAAGGGAGGTTGGGGTGCGGACTTCTTAAGTATTTGCCATCTTAAGAGAAATTTTGATAAGACTCATTTTAACAACAACGAAATGATCAAAATATGAGAATTAGTTGAATTACTGCGATTGAAAATGGCCAAATAATTACATAAAATTACGCATACATCCAAGCCGAATAAAATTCCAATTCGACGCTGACAACTTGAAGCGTCAAGTTGAAATGGTTCATTGAATATTATCAACACATGATGGAATCGTTGACATCTGTTCAGACAGAGGGTGTGTAAAACTTTAATTTTCAATACTTTTTAATTACTCAAAGTATCGAAAGAGGTCAAAAGCGTACACAAGCCAAAACGTACCCAAGCCAAAATGTATGTACACAAGTCAAACGTACTCAAGGCAATCGTATCCAATTCAAAACGTACCAAAATTAGAGCAAGTCCCAACACACCGAGGTTCGTAGATTTGATGGCTTAGTTTTTGTGCTGGAAGTTCTGCATCATTTGATACTACTTGGTAAGTTGCAAATTGGGATGACTGGTTTTAAATTAATTTTCTTTGATCATCGTAGAAACGTTACCTTGAATAATATAACAACATCTTTGCCTTTACAATTTCCTTGTTATTGAGAGTCCTTTAAATAATTTCATTTTGAATCACTCTACAAAGTATTCTGATATGTGTAATTCGTAAATAAAATCTGTCAGAAAGGTATGAAAAATAAACAAGTTGGGATGGATGAATGGATGGATGGATGAGTGGACGGACGGACAGATATATGGACAGACAGACAGACAGACAGACAGTCAGACAGATAGATAGATAGATAGATAGATAAATAGATATCAAAACTTTTATTGCATCAAAAACGCATAAAAGTGTTTTTACTGCAAAACACAGATTATATCACAATTACGGGTGATTGGGATTACGACGAAAATGGGCACAATGACAATGACACTAAATGACACTTCAATTTGCGGTAATATAGAATGGAATTTTATCAAATTATTACAACTCAAATGTAGATACACGTATTGCGTAATGAATACGGTAATAAAACAGCTAAACACAGTGCATACAATATATGTATTTCTACATGTGAACAGTGTCATGACAACGTAACAAATTTTAATTAACAGTGTTTCGTACGTCTAAAAACACAGATTTTCCAATATTACTCCTTGACTTATCAAATGTTTAGCATATCGCGCTTATAACACAATCCCTACTCTGCATGATAAATTGAATTTTCATTAAATACAAAACATAGATAAGAAGTTTATGTACTTAACTGCAATATCAAAGTAACTATGTGTCGAAATACATACACAAATATAATTACATGAAACTAATTCGCAACAAAATTATAAAAAAAACATCAATAATGTCGTATAGTTTCATGCTGAATTCTCTTGTCCAGTGGCTATTTTACGGGTGGGTGGGTGCTAAATATTATATATATATATATATATATATATATATATATATATATATATATATATATATATATATATATATATATATATATATATATATATATATATATATATATATATTGGATTCATATGGTTATATATCATTGTGTTAACATATATCTCCAGTTATTGGTAAGCGCTAATTCTGATTAACGGCAAACTGTAGGGCTCCCGTGCATGTAGCTGCAAAAGCACCTATTACAAGCCATTTGTCGCACTGTAAGCGTTTTCATATGATAATTACTATTCCCTCAATGATTACAGCAATGAACGAAGTGAAAGTTATGCCATTGACGACCTCGTGTAATCGCTACTCATGAGTTAGGTGGATTATTTGAGACGTGTGATAACATTTTCTAGTTCCATTTGTCGCTAAGCACTGATTAGATTAATGTAAAACTTTGTATGAATAAGTGGAGTTTAATGCAGCAAACCGTTTAATATTAATACTATAATTCGTTTGAATTTAACGTAAAATGCGTAAAAAAATATTCAGTGATGATTCAAGCTGTATTTACCAGCCCAAATTATCATGGCCTACGCCTGTGATAATGTAATTTGCTTTGTCCTTTTGGTAACCTGCCAAAATTATTATAATTTATTTAATATTAAACCGCATAATCAGTTACAATTTGGGGTATGGTAACGTTTTGACTTAATGTGTACGTTTTAACTTGAGTATGTTACGGCATTCATATGAACATTTTGACTTGGGTACGTAATGATTTCTTACCTTTTGACTGAAAATCGAAGTTCCTATTATTTTTACATCTCAAAAAATCATAATAGTAAGATAGACTAACAGCCATGTATCGAGATCGATGCATAATTTCCTGGTATTTAATGAATAACTCCTCCCAAACTAAGAAATGTGAAGTATAGAACACTACATATACCTAACTTTATATAAATCAATAGTAAATAATAAAAAAACAGCAGTAAATATTTGATCTACCAACCAACCCATCAACTAAAAGTTACCAATGAACCAATCAGGCAACGAAACGATCTATTAAACAATAGGGCCATGATAAACGAAGTTGAATACATGCACACACACGCACATACACACACACATACATACATACATACATACATACATACATACATACATACTGCTTCAACTTACTTGGCAAGTTTAGTTTCTTAAGTTGCCGATCCATATCCCGGTGTAGGGTTGTGATACAGTTCCTGTCCCCAGGGCAAAGGCGACTGTACCAGATGGACATGTGTAGAGAAGATTCGTCACCACCCCCATCTCTGTAAGTCACATAGAGCCAGTCCGGTATAGAAAACCCTATTGCCAGCAGTACAAAGGCCACACTTGTTCCAGCTAAAAGGCATATATCCAGAATGTGCAACCGGCCCATTATTTACCTACTCTTATAGATACACCTTTTGCTGTTCTAAGTTGCACCAAATTTCATTTGAAATGAAAGATGATGCAGTCTTTGTTGTTGATTTGGATTGTGCTGTTTATATATTGTATCCTGGACGTTGATCGCTTGTTATGGTCGGATTGATAATCACCCCTGCACAATAATGTCGACCGCCGCGTTTTCGAAAGGAACGAAAATTGTCCCAATGAGCTCCTGTTCAGTGAAGTACTTTTCTCGTGGCGGTATGAGGCTACATTAAAACAGCTTGCGTTGTAACAGATTCACACTTCCGTGACGAGTCACCGTTTCGGAAAAGATATGGAAATATATTGTCAACAAAAAAAAGAGAAGAAAGAGTACTTTCAGTACTACGAACACTGAGAAATTAATTCATTTCAAACGGCGTTTGACTAGCGAAGATAGATAATAAAATCAATCGTCACGGTGACGTTTATGACCACTGCGATTACTACCAGCAAGAAGAAAGTAAAGCTTTAGTGCCCTAAAATAAAACAGAGTGGTTTAGTAATTATTTACTCCGATCAAGTGTCATATAAAAAGATGTGAGAATACGCAAAGGAAACAGACACAGTGCCTAATGCATAATACATTCTCGAAACACACTGTTTTAGCTGATTTCACTTACACGTATTGCTCTAGTATAATTCAGATTTCCAAAGACTATACAAACTGTGTACAAAAGGTATAAGGCATATGATTTCTAAGACAGTTTAATGAAAAATTCATTGTTTATATCAGGTACATTTTATCGCAATTTATATAATTTCTCTGATTTGTTCGCAAATCATTTTGTGCGACACAAAGTCATATTACCAGCCAGTTTACCAGCGCCTTCTACTCACTGGCAAAACAAAATCTTTAGTGGTCGTATTTCCTATGCCTAATGTATACGTTCACACTGAGCCGTCATAATGGGGTGCGACACGAGCGACGACCTGGAACGCCAAATCACGGTCGTGGTTGGGTGGGTGGGTGAGGCATATCCCTGAGCATACCCCTGTGGAATATAACCAAGAGGAACTAATCTGGATAAAACTAGAAAAATTATAAAAATATACAACTACGTCATAAAAACGTTTCATTTTATAGGGATTCATCGTCAAAGCGGTGCATGGGTGATTGAATAATTATTAAAACGTAACTTCCCATGGAAGTGATGGCATATGCTATAGCAACTAATTAAAGTAACTATTTATGTTTCAATATTTAATAACGTGTGTAAACGTTTATTTTTAATTAACATATACATAATTTGCTATTTTTATTTGAAAAGTTGCACTAATTTAATATTTGGGCATTGATTAAATTGTTTTAAAAAAAACATACCAAACTTGCAGATGATATATGCAAAAGATGCCGAGTGTTTCCGAAGTGAGATACATTCTTGTCAGTTTATAAGTCTTCAGCGTCTTGAGTTTCAGAGATTTAGAATAGCGTGTTTAATTACGTTTAGATCCGAATAATCATTTGGTGTTTTGTACTGGATTCTCATAAAAGGTAGGCCATTGAGTCGCTATTTACTCTTTGACGGTTTGAATCATTGCTAGAAGGCGCATTCTAACAATCCGATACGTCTGACGTCTATCAATAAGCCGCAGAGGTTCTAATATTCAGCACTGAAATAATATACAGTCCACGTCGGCCTATTAGGCGTGTCCTTGTGAAAGGTATTTAGTCCATGTGATATTGCCAAATTAAACGCTTCAAGTATCGTTAAAAACAAGTGGCAACAACGTTTTCCGCAGAACCCTTTCAGCGACAGAGATGGTGAACGGACCACTTGCTTTAAAGTCCAATTACGAAAAATAAAACTCCATACGAAAAAGGGGAAAAAAAGATAAACGTAATAACGTCAAACCGAAGCCTCTAACCAAAACCGAGAGTTTCTCTAATTGATTTAGCTTTGTTATGTATATTTGATTTAATTTATATCTGATTTAATTGTTTGTAAGCGTTAAATTCTTTATATTTTTCAATTTCATTATATGTCAAAATAATGTAGTTTCGTTTATTATGAATCCGATACTTTTGCAGAAGAAAGTTAGACATTGACTGTTCATTTTATAAACACATAAGGCTGACCTGGTTCCGGACCTTAATTCAAAATTAGTAACAGCCACGTGAACAAGTTATTTTTAATTTATTTTTATTGTTGGGATAATAAGTTTGAGATAGAGGCTGTGTTGGATACGTGACCTTCGACTTGCAAATAGTTTTAGTGAAGTAAATAACTTTTATTCTCGGAGTAAAATGATTGGTTCTTATCAAAGACATAGAGGGGCTACGTATTTTGTTATGCAAACATGATTACGTGATCCTCTATTTCGCAATTAGGCATTTCTAAAATTGCACAGTACTTAGTTTTAATAGTGATGCTTAGTGAGAGATATCACAGTCTGGGCTTTCAAATGCTTGATATCATGTCGTTTCCTTTTGTTGTAGCCAGCTTTCGAGTTATATGTTAATTTTTTGTCAGATTATTTTATTTCTAAACGATTAATTCGTTTCACTGGAAATATTGTTGTGCTCGTACAGAATTCTTGAACAAAGACATTTCTTAAAATTTTTATTTGGATTTCCAAAAGTGGAGGATTATTTATTGTGCTTCTACAAGGAACTGTAGACAACAACATTGAACAGGATACAGCATACATCATCGCCTTCCATCTTCAATTCCTCGTCGGGACTTCAACTTGAAATCATCAGAACATTTCAATATTAGGACTTCAAAAATTGTATTCGTGGAATATTCGTGGATTATTTGTGGATTTGATTCTTACAACCGTCAGTTTGTATTTTTTTCTTCTTCATTTTTACAGTAATTTTCCAGGGAAATAAATATTTGTTAAATTTCTCAAAGCTTGTTGTTTTCACTCTTTCTTGTGTTACTGTTTATTTGAGCCTAAATACGTAATATAAAGCATATTTTGTTACTCTATCTTTGTCGTTGGTGTTTTTCAAAAATGTGGATATGTTTTGCTTACCCACCGCGACACTTATTTGTGGTCGCACCCTCTCTGGTGCAGTAATGTGAGAGTGTAGTGTGTGAGTAATTAAATCATCATCATATCAAAAATGGAATCTCGCACAGCTAGATTAGCTCGAGAAAGACTAGAGTCAATTAAGAAATATATCCCTGTTCGTGAGACTGTCAAACAGGAACTACAAGCTCATCAAGAGTCTCAGGTGGAATTTGCAGAAGGTACAGAACATTTATTCAACCCAATTATTGAACCAATAAAGAAAATTCTTATAGCAACTGAGGCGGTTCAAAAAGCACTTGAGACATTCCCTGTTGATATTGTTGGCTGTCTTCAAGCAACTCAAACACCACTTCAGCAACCCCCTCAACCACCATCTGAAGTTCAAACGCAACCTATGCCAAGAGTTATCACTAACATTACAGATAACTTTACGCATGAAGGTATTGCCGCTATTAAAGACCCAAACAAAATATTTGATATTGCTCCGTTTGGTTATCATGACAGAGGTAAGTATGTTAAACCCGAATATGTTAAAACTTTTAATAAATTCTGATTGGATATCGCTACGCCACTCATACTCAACAAATCAGATCTGAGGAAGATATTAATACTTTGAATACTTTTAACCAGACAATAGATGAGCGTATTAGACGATCAATTCTGGAAAGGAGACAAAAAGAGGAAGAAATGAAGCTGAAACTTGAAAAAACAAAAAAAATAGAAAGAAAGCAAAGAAAATTGAGAAGTTGAAACTTAAGGAGGTTGAACGAGAAAGGAAACGAGAAAGGAAACAAAAAGAAGAAGATTTGGAAATTGAAACAATTAAACGAAGGAAGAAATTAACTTCTTCACCAAATAAGATAAGAGTAGACAAAACATCAAGTGAGGAAAAAGGAGCTACTGGAAGTGATATGCTACTTAATGAATTGGTCCTATTACTCCATGTCCTAATGATGTCCTTGCAAATGTTGAACAATTCAAAATTATGTTTGGCAGAAAACGAGCTAGTAATAATTTCCCATAAATTGTTAATAAAGCAGCTTATATTTGTCAACCAACGATTTTTAGGCGTTATCATGGATATTAATGTTTATCAGTCTCTTATTGATGAAATCGTTAATGATCAACACAGTGATTGAGGGTATACATTTAGATCAGTGACAAGAAAATAAGATGATCGAACATAATGCTCAACGTGGACCTGTAATGGTTAGAATAATAAATTTGCGATTACCAACATGCAAAGTTAACTACGGAGATGGACTCGGCGATGTTGTCCACGGTCTATTTAGAAGTATAGCCCGATAAGCAATACCGATTGCAGAACAACTGGGAATGAAAGCCACTGACGTTGTTCGTTATAAAGGTATTGGTGTTGTTGGTGATGTTGCTAGTAAAGCATTCTCGGCAATCAAGGATCGACTAGCACGATTAGTACGAAGAAAACCTCAGCCAGTAAAATTACCCAGCACTGAAGTTATGACTGCTAATGTCAGTAAAATAATAAATCAAGCTGCAAAAAAAACTAGCAGAGTTGGCTGGTGTACCATGTTAGAAAAAGAAAAACATGTAACGACAAGTTTAATGCCAGGAAGTGGACTTCGTGTTCGACGATATCAATTGTAATAAAATGTTTAAACGTGTATCCGATCCAGCGTTTGACATGGACGTACCAGTTCTCAAAGACGAATCTGTGCGTGATGATCAGTATTATTATAACAGCACGCGTGTACCTAACGCACGTGGACGAATCAAATTACACGTTCAAGATAAAATAGATATATTTTTTACCTCCTGAAGCGTTTATTGAAGTAGAAGGTATGCATTTGAAAGCAGATGATGCAGCATACGGACTTTTAGATCGACCTGGTTTTGTTAAAAATGATGTTATGGCATTATTTAACAGTACCAGATACAAGATTAACTGAAAAATGTTAAATCATACATGGAAAACGTCGACGTTGCCACATCGATACTGGGTCTGGCAAGATACAGTGATGATTACTCGAGGTCAGCTGGTCCGTCAATGATGTTTGCAAAGGATACCACTGATCACCCTGAGAGTAGCAACGTGAGACTACACTCAGCTGGGAACTCTGTTGCATCGACGAATAACAATTTCAACTTAGGATTCGCAGCACGCAAACAAATGTTAAATGGGGCAGAAATTTTTCATTTGTGATTCCACCCTCACATATATTTCGATTCTGTAGAAATGTCAGAAAAGTTATATTTGGCTCTAAACACACTGTGGTATTTGTAAGAAAAGCCAACGACAATGATGCAATCTGTCGACCCAACGCAGCTGATGCAGGTAAAGTAATATTAACAAAACTGTCGCTGTAGATGCCAGTAATGACTCCATCGATCGACGAAAAACAACGGTTACTTTCCTTCATGAGTCAGGGCGATAAATCAACACTATCATGGTTGACAATTATTACAGCTAGTGTTCAAAGTAATGCTGCCGGGTTATTCACATGGCATATAGCATCGCAGCAGGGAGTGTCAGCACCAAGACATATTTTCATCGCGATTCAGGAACATGCTAGAGTAGATTCGTAGGACAGTAATCAAATGGTACTTGACACGGTTGGAGTTACTGAGGTTTCTTTGAGGATAAATGGACGTCAAGAACATTCTGAAGAAGTTTTGCAAAATTTTGATCACAATCATGTTGCACGTGCTTATCATCGGTTGATGACATTTATGAGCGTGATAAGAATGCTGATTCTGGTTTGTAGATATCTTAGTGGGATTTCACAAGATTATATATATATATATATATATATATATATATATATATATATATATATATATATATATATATATATATATATATATATAGTCTATTACTTTTCATTGGAACGTTTGGATTTGTTCTGACAATCAGTCATTGATATATACTTCCGAGCTCGTGTAGCTCGACTGCCTGCTGATGGTTATACAGCAATCGATGTTATACAATCAATAAAACAATGTTTGAAGGTGTTGGTGGACGAATGAAAATTATTGATGCTTTAGTAGAAAACATGTAATTAAATCGTCATAATGTTATAATGTCATATCATCATGATAGTATCAGTCTGATTCCTGGGTCGGATTTAAAAGCTTCAATCAAATTCAGCAACTGGACTTGGTGCTGTCGGAACCGCTCCTGGAATGGCATTAAAGAAAGCAATTGGAAATTAATACGCAATTGATCCACTTGGAATTTTTTATTTTGATTCGTACGGATTACCGCCACGAAACCTGTTTATAAATTACGTAAACACAATAAAAACTCCAGTCTGGTATTCAACGTTACCAACACAGACAATAACAGATCCGCCAATGAAGTAATTACTGTACCCGACGCTGTGTCATCATCAACAATACCACCTCATAAAGTCGGCCACGATTATACAAGCAGACAGTATAACCGTACACCGTATTTTTAAATAGATCTTAAAGTATAATGGTAGATATTTACGGAATATCTTCTCTGAGTAAGACTCGGGGCAAACTTCAAGGCTAATATTTTGAGTCATACAAATGTGGACCAACATGAAGTCATTGTTTTTGAAGATAAACAAGGACGATGAAAGACGAGTAATATCCCGTTGACAGATATTATTTTGCGGGTTCCAGATGCATCAAAAGATAACTCAATGGTGTTTATTAAAATGGTAAAATTAATAACTCTAATGAATCAGTTCTATCAATCCTGGGAGAAATTTCTGGACGTATCAGACGAATTGCAGATAATATGTATGGCAATCTTAATATGAGTATAAAATATAATTATAAATGTGAGAGAATCAAAATCAGATGATGATGTGGTAACAGAAAGATACGCAGACAGCAGCAACAACATGATGAGAACTGAGATCAATGATCGTTTATTAACAGCAGGTGATACAATGACATTTTATCTCAATATGAGTAATAATAAAATTACTGGTCTTAGAGAACCAGAATCAAGCGATGACACTGCAAAAAAGAACTTTGTCGATGACAGCGACATTCCTATGATGAACTCGTTAATGACAATCATTGGTGGAGTGACCACATATAGATCTGAATAATCGAATCATGTACAAGCGTTTACAAATTTTCGTAGAAACACAAATAGAACCATTAATGATTTTTGGGGGGAAAAATCCGGCGGTTATTGTTATTAAACTCTCTGACATAAAATACTTACCGACACTGTAGTATATACGGCAGCATCTGGAACAACATTATGGTCACTACTTAATAAATCCATTAAACGTCGCGCTGAGGTTACCAGGTTATACAGATTCTCAGTACTTTATGCTACGGCATTCACGATATCCACCACAATACCACAACGTTATCCAGTTAACAAGTTTACTGGATATATGTTAGTTCTGTTGGATCAAAAACAATGACGGAACGTTAGTGGTGGAAGCCGAAGAAAAAGGTAACCCCGTGTTATAATAATAATAATAATAATAATAATAATAATAATAATAATAATAATAATGAGGACTTTGTATAGCGCCTAATCTTTAGAAGCTCTAAGCGCTATACAACATTAGACAACACCTATAAGATAAAAAAAATATAATGAGATGATTACAAAAACAAACATCATGAAATTAGAAAACATAAAAAAACACGCTGAGAATTTATGGTAGGAAACATTATTAGGTCTCTAAGTTTGTTCTTGCAGTCGAAATAAGTGACTTTTGTGGGCTCTCTTGAATGTGATCACTGTGTCTTTGTGTCTAAGTTCAGTGGGCAATTCATTCCACGTTGCTGGTATGAAAAAGAATGCTATCCATATGACTTTGTTTTCATAGTGGGAGTAATGAGTATACGATTGTCAAAAGAGGAGCGTAAGTATCTTGCTGGTGTGTACACAAGGGTGAGGACGGATAGGTATGGTGGACTAGAGTCCGACAGTGAACCGTAGCACAGAAAACAAATTATGTTTTTGCTCTGGATCAAATGGATAGCCAGTGTAGGGTACAGAGCAGCGGGGAGTTGTGCTCTGATCGTGGTACTCTAAGTATGATCCGAGCAGCTGTGTTTTGCACTTTTTGAAGTTTCTGAAGCAGATATTGAGATGAACCAGACAGAATTGAGTTACAATAGTCCAGTCTTGAAAGTACTAATGAACACACAAGTGTTTTAGTGAAATCAACTGAAAGATATTTGCGAATTGAGCTGATGCGTCTCAGCTCAAGATATGCAGCCTTGCATATGTTCTTGACAAGTTGGTGCAATGTGAGAATACTGTCCTGAGTAACACCAAGGTTTCGTACTGATTGTGTGAATTTAATGTTGGTGTTGCTGCTATTTGTTGTTTGAGGTAAAGGATGTGAATGAGAAAGTCTTTGTGTTGTTATCAGAATGGCTTCAGTTTTATCATCATTCATCTGCAGCTTGTTACATGTCATCCATGATTTCACATCAGAAATGTACCTCTCTACACCTTGGATGGTAGCATCAACTTCAGTTGGGTGGCTAGATTTGTATATTTGGGTGTCATCAGCGTACAATTGGTGAGACACTGGATGATAATCTATGACACTTGAGAGCGACTGAGTGTACAGAATGAAGAGAACAGGTCCAAGAACAGGTCCAAGAACAGACCCCTTTGGAACACCACAACATAGATCAACTGGGCTGGAATGTATTCCATTTGCAGATACAATTTGTGTCCTGTTGACCAAGTAGGACTTGAACCACAGCAAGGTTGTATCATGAATGCCAAAAACATGCTGGAGACGGTGAAGTAATATATCACGGTCTATTGTGTCAAATGCTGCAGACAAATCAAGGAGGGTGAGGACTATAATCTTTCCGCTAGCCAAAGCAGAGATAATGTCATTAACTGCTCTTATAAGAGTAATTTCCTTACTGTGGCAAGGGCGATATGCAGATTGT
Source organism: Sinohyriopsis cumingii (assembly GCA_028554795.2). NCBI lineage: Eukaryota > Metazoa > Mollusca > Bivalvia > Unionida > Unionidae > Sinohyriopsis > Sinohyriopsis cumingii. Next base: position 53,324,521 of record CM068834.1, read on the forward strand.
ACATTGCTAAAAAGACTGTTTGAATTTAGATAAGATACAAGCTGAGATACAACAACCTTTTCTAAGATTTTTTATATGAATGGGACATTAGAAGCTGGACGGTAGTTGTTTAAATCGGTATGGTCAAGTGTTGGTTTCTTCAGCAGAGGCTTTACAATGGCAGTTTTGAAAAATGATGGGAATTCCCCAAATGAGAGAGAGGTATTAATAATATCAGTTAATGAAGGCACTACTGGATCTAAGCACTCAAGCAGCAGTTATGTTGGAACTGGATCAAGTTCACATGAGTTTGGTGTACTCTTCTTCAGGATTGTACGTACGAAATCCATAGAGAGAGATTCAGATGCTGCTACTGGTTGCCGCTCAAATTATGTACCCGAACTGTATGGTGACGACGAGCCAATTGAAATTGTGGTGTCACACTTATCTCTAATCGTTTGTACTTTGTCACAGAAGAAATTTGCAAACATGTTCGGAAGGTCGACTGGATAGAAGGTAGTTGGAAGTGGTGTAGATTTGTTCCTTGACATTAGCTTGTTAGTAATCTCGAAGAGCTCTTTGCAGCTGGAACTTTCCATGATCTTAGTAGTATAGTGGGCTGATTTCGCTGCATGGACTATATTTGTGATATTCTTCTTAGAGGCTTCATAGATTTGCTTATGAATAGTGAGTCTGGTGGAAAGCCAGAGCCTCTCAGGTTTACGGCGGTCTCTTTTAGCAGTGCAAAGCTGGTCCCTAACACTGCTATACCATGGAGAACACTTTTGAATTGATACTCTGCACTTGGTAGCTGGTGCTTGTTTGTCAAGCAATGAACGCAGGCAGTTATCGAGTTGTTCTGCGGTAGGAGGTAAGCAAGTTGTGAAGTTAGCTTGGATGTCGTGCATTAGTTTGGTTCTATTTATCATACGGAGGTTTCTGTTAGTAGCAGATAAAGGTTGAGGGTTAGGGACTGATACTTTTGGTGTGTTGAATTAGCTGCTAAACTATCACCTACTTAAAATACAATGAGCTCGCCAATCAACGTTCAACATTACAGATACAATTAAGCACGTGACTTGCAAACAAAACTAAAATATATAGTCGACGAGTATACAGCAAAAGTAAAATAAATATCGCAGACGTATAGTTTTGTTCACCTAATTCTTTATTCTGCTGTTGTCGCTGGAACCGGCGTATTACTATTAACAATAACAATGACATCACCAGCAGTTGTAGCAATTTGTGTTTCCGCTACAACAGCAATTGCTGTTATCCTTAATATGATCGCTAAAAATATGCTCGTGTACAAATATAAAATTACATAAGTATAAAATAAAACTGCAGGTATCAACTTTGGCATATTCTAAATTAGCTTCATTGATGCCATCGGGTCTTAGCGATGGAATAATATCAGATACTGAGTTCGCGGAGATTATCAAGATTTGCAAAGAAGTAATAACTGTGATATAATCCACGGCCGATTTAATTAATGATGATAACAATAATAATGTCAACCCCGAACTAGTTACTACAGCAGATTATCGTTAATACAACTTAGTTGAAAACTACTATGATATCAGCAAGCTCAACAAATCGTGAATTTAGCGTGAATTTTACAACTGCAATTTGCTTGAATGAAATGGCGCCAGCACAATTACGAATATATCACCGCTGCATAAATATTAGATCAAAATCATTCGGTGGATTACCAGCAAACAATTCTCTGATATTTTCATATATAAATAAACCAGATGGAACTCTCAACTGGCAATTTGTGGGAATTTCAAATTGAACAAATGAACGATGAATTACAGCGAGAATCCAAAATTGATATCACTGTTCACGAACCAACATTATCAGCTGCGATAGAAATAAATTCTCTATATTATGCTGTAGATATATATCAATCCTCAATCCGAAAAGTGCTAGGATGGTCTGAGATACCACCTGTTTATTAAGGACCACCAGAACCAAAACGAGATGATTTTTCAATTAACCAAAGAAACATTTATAACAGCTCCAGAATATATAAAAAATATCCATAAAATCCTGATATGTGTTATAATTATCCTATCCTATACACAAACGTGATCCAATAAACTCCGATAAATTTGTTGTTAACAAAGAAAAATTTAGATCAATTGCTAATGAAATTAAAGATGAACACATAAATATTGCCACTATATTAAGAAATTTATTTTAAAAATTTCTTTTGGAGTATCCTAAAAGCGATCTAAAAAGGAAACTCATTGAAACGATACAACTTTTAAATCAAATTGTATCAGATATTGAGTATGCTAACCGAATTATTATTGAGCGTATACATTTTAGTGCCGTGTTAATAGACTAGGGTGGAAAAAAAAGAATATCTTTGAAGAAACTATTTACTAATCATTATAAATTAACCAAGGCATATTTTCTAAATCTTACATTATCAGGATTAAATACCGGCGAACTAAAGATACGGGTCAATGATATTATCAATTAATATTTTACACAAATAGTCGAATCATGGATTTGAAAAAACGGCAGCATGTATTCTCAAACATAACACAGATCCGTAAGGTGGCGGCCGTAATATTTCATCAGGACTTGTTAATATAGCATCAACAATTGCAGTTAACCTTGTTTGTGATGAAATTGATGGAAGCTATCAAATAGATCTTGAAAAATCTATTCAGGCACAGCAGGGATATATTTTATACACATTCGCACTTCCAGTACCTTCTGGATATTTGATCGTACGAAAACCCGTTAATCCGGTCTATTTGGGTTGTCATAATCCGATATTATCAAGGATACATTTCAAACTTACTGACCTTTCTGGACATTTACTTGATTTGCAAAGTGGAACTTTGAATATAAATATGTAAGTAAGATGATAGATCTTCACGTTAGTGATTGATTTTCAATCCTGGTTTACAATCAGGGGAAATATAATACTTTTTTTTACTGATTCTCGCTCAGATTTAGATATATGATATTCAAAAACAACGAAAATCAGTCAGATTTTGGAATTCATGGGGTAAAATGACACTCATAATAAAAATATTGTTTATATTTTATAAGTTGGTGGGTCTATTACCCGATTAAATCATATTATCTAATAATTTCATCAAATTGATGGGTATTTTACCCATAATTTTTCAGACTATCGAACGATTTCATCAAATTGATGGGTATAACACAAATTAGATCATATTATTAAACAATTTCATAAAAATGATGGGGTAAATAATGCTCAAAAATAATCAAACATCGCATCGAAAACAAAAACAAAATAAACAAATTCCATAATAATAACAACTTAATCCTTGAATTTATAATGGAATATATATATATATATATATATATATATATATATATATATATATATATATATATATATATATATATATATATATATATATATATATATATAATGTTTTTACTGATTCGTCTCCAGATTTTAGGTGTATGTTACTTAAAATCATGAAAATCACTCAGATTTTATGACTTGACATGATGAATTGTACTTAAAATAATAAAAGCCTCATCGAAAACAGAATATTACATAAAAAATATTATTTGCAAAATAAATATTATTATCAGGATAAATATTATTATCAGAATAAATATTATAACCTTGTTCTTCACTGATTCCCATATTTGATAGGGTCAATGGTACTTACAATCATGAAAATCAGTCTAGTTTTATAATTTGATTGGGTGATTGGTACACGCAATTTTTCAAATCCTACTAAAACAACATTAAATAATAAATATTAGTATCCGAATAAATATTGTTATCAGAATAATAATAATAATAATAATAATAATAATAATAATAATAATAATAATAATAATAATAATAATAACAATTATTATTATTGTTATTATTATTATTATTATTTATTATTATTATTATTATCAAAGGATCTTTGCAAATTCGCTAAATTACTGATTCTCGAAGGGTCAAATCTCACACGCTTTTTTAATTGATTTTGATGATTTTGTGATACATTCTCATGAAACACAGTATGAGGTAATTTTTTCTTATCTGTTTCTGATTAAATGTCTACCAAAAATGAACAAAATTAACAAAACGATCAACAAATCCTAACATTACTTAGAGAATTGCGTGGGTTTGGAGCCTTCGCCAATCAGTACTTTAACTGATTTTCTACTAACGTATTGACTAAAATCAATGAAAAAACGAAAGATATTGACCAAATTTCATAAAAAAATCTCAGATTTGTATAAGAAAATCAGCACAATTAATAAATTTTATTATCAGAATAGAAAATTATTTTCAGAATCAGAATAAATATTATAATCCGAACAATTATTATAATCTGAATAAATATTATTATCAGAATAAGAATAGAAATCGATTATCGAATTTTTTGGGATAACTAATATCTAAAATATAATAATTATATGACTGATTTTATAATTTGATGAGGTTATATGGTACTTAAAGTAATAATTTTAGGGCTACTTTTATAATTTGATGGGATAAATGGTACCTAGAGTAATAATCATAGGACTGATCCTATAATTTGATGGGGTTAAACGGTACTTAAAATAATAGTTATAAGGCTGAATGAGAATAAAGATAATTATCAGAAAGAAATCTAAATGAGAATAAAGATTATTTTTAGAAATAAATCTGAATGTCATTTCATAATCCGTTACTGGAGACAAAGTTGAAACGCTCGCTGCCACAAGTTTCACTTTTACAATTACTAATATTTCTTAATTGCCTCACACGTGTATTAATAATTTTGTTGTTTCGTATTTATTCTGATCTACTTATTTCAATTGCGCGTGAAAACGAGACAAATTGTTCATCTTCTTTATCTTAGACCTTAGCCAAGGATTGTAACATAGCTTATTGAATGAGCTTAGTCAACCTATATGCTGGTAATGTATATCTAACTTCAAGTTTTGCTGTTGTAATGATCCAGAATCGCAAATAATTTTTTCAGGATTAAGTTCATAATAGATTTTTATATTTTCGTTGTTTAATTTTTAATTGATGAAATATTAGCATAAATATATTCGTAGTTCATTATATTATAAATATATATTTACAATAAAATGTGATTACATATTATTATATTATTATATATTATTATTACATTTACAACATTATCTTAACTATAGTATTTACAGCATATTATTACGATCATGGTTCTAAGGACGGTACAACACTCATGTGAACTCCCAAATTGCCAAATGACATTCTAGCAGGTTCAGAGGATATATATATATATATATATATATATATATATATATATATATATATATATATATATATATATATATATATATATATATATATATATATATATATATATATATATATATATATATATATATATATATATATATATATATATATAATCTTAGTTCTAAGGACGACACATCGTGACCTTAATTGAATTCTAAGGACTTCACAATGCATATATCGGGGCCTGCTCTACGTTCAACAGATTTCTACACACCCTCCCCATAATCAACCCCTGGATAATGCAAAAGAACACCCACCACGTGGTGACATGGTGGGAAGGTGTTCCTTTCTGTTGAAGTTCGAGTAATTTTTTTTGCTGGAATGATATATGTACAGTGCCGCTAGAAACACTTAAAATATTTCTTGATTGGCTGTTGACAAAAATAATGCTGTAATAATGTGCTGCGATCATAGGCAACCACTACCATTTGTTGGATTGTCTCCACACGAATGGTTAAAGAATTTTGTTGACTATTATGAGGAAATAAATAATGATCATAGTGCATTTGATACAGAATTAAGAGAGTTTAAGACTTTAATCGGAATACAACCAAATAAAATTCAGTGTGAAAAAATGCGTGAGATAATTTCAGAAACTTTCATTAATTTTTTTTTTTGAATGTATGGAGACTAGATGATTTGATAGTTGCACGTAGAAAGATATGTTGCATAATAAAATATTTCAAATCTACCTGTACCATTGTATTATCGACCAGCGGATACGCGACGGCAAAATATTGAAGTTGATATACCAGAAACGTCAGAGAAACAACATCATGTGTTAAATGATATTGTTTTAGTTCCTGTTAGCGCTGTTGAAAGCGCGTTAACGTCTAACGGAGTCAGGGACGAAACTCCGTGGATTCTAGGTTAGGCTGTAACGGTTCACTCGTGACAAGGATTAACTATTTCTGATATTAATATTTGGATTATTGATAATCGTATCGAATGGCAATATTTAGTTTATCTCGCAGTGTCTCGAGTCAGAAGAATATCTCAATTGCGGAGGGTTATCATAGACTTTACAGAAAATAATAATCAAAATGTTGTTGACGATAGCGATGATATAGTAAGAAAAATAATTGGTTAGTTATAAACAGTGAGACAAAGAAAATAAATGAACTTTAATCGCGATGTTGAATTTATCATGCGCTGAAACAACAGCAAAATAATCATTGTGCAAGCTGTACCACAGAAATGTTGTGACAGCATTCAAATAATAATCCAAGGCAATTTACCGTAAACAGAATTAATAGTAATTTTGATCATACATTCGAAAATATGATGCTGACCTGTCTTGAAGGTAATCAACTTCGAAGTGTTAGTTTACAAAATTGAACGCGGTGGTAACTGTGTGTCTTCAGAAATTTCTTGTAATTTCTCGCGTACAAATCCTCGTTGAGGAACAGTTGAACATAATCTGTAGATTGCTGGTCTACTCGTGGATCTTACCACGCTGGAAATCTTACGTGTTTTAATACTCCAAATAGGATCAGTGGCTCTTTTTTAACCACCTTCAAGTTCACAAGGTTCATATAAATACCTCACAATCATATTACCTAGTACTGGTTGTTTTGAAAAATCATGTTATATTAGTATATGTTTTTTATAATGGCATTCATGGTTTCATAGAAATTGCACGAGTAATTTCATTATTTTTGACGCAGCTATCACACTTGATAATCTTGTAACCCATTCACGAGATCTCATATCTTTCTTAATTATTTCCTCCGCATATTGATATTCAATAACCGCTCAGCAAGTGCTTGATTAAATTGTTCAACAATTGCCTGATCGCGATGAATTCCGGTATGTCCCCGTCTAATTTTAACGTTATGATTTTTCATCAGAGATGATACTGCACCAAGAAATTCCTTGCCAGGATAAACCTGCAGTAACTGTGGCTATTGGTTACCACCTTGTGGGCCTGACACTCGTTCATAAATTCGTTCAACCACATATGCAACTTCAGTTTCTGCTTTAGTTGATAGTGGTTCTGCTTCTTTATACCTACTTGCAACGTCAATGACGGTTAACGCGTATTTGTATGAACTTGATTGACGTCTGCAAATTTTAATAGTATCGTGTGGTAAAAATAAAATATATGCTTGATGAACTTCATTAGGAGTGCTGACATCAAAATGTACATGCTAAATTATTTTAGGTGGTGATAGTTAAATTTGCCATATTGCCTGTCGTGCTAACCAATTCGCAGCAACAGAACGTGTAACATTTTCTGCATCATCAAGTTTACTAATCGACTCTCTACCCCTCCAATATCATCTCGGGCTATAATAAATCGATTCATTATAATAATAACAATTGGTTGATTAATTACCGGCCCCTAATATTAGTTTGCCTTTCATCGCAGATCTTACCAGCCATTTAGCTAATGATTCTCTGAGACATCTACTTTATATCGAATTTAACGAGTGAATCAACTTCACATCTGCAATATGTCGTTTGTTAGAGAAGTCTGTAATATATTTTGTTACCTCTGTGGTTCTCATCTATGTAACAGAAAGAAATCGAAGCAACAATTTAATTAGCATTCTATAATAATTTATTTTCCTATAATACAAGGTGGAAATTTACAGACATCCACATTATTGAGAATTAATTTCAGTCTAAACCTAAATGTTCAATCACAGCCTGAAAGTATGGAATGTCCCAAATCAATACAGCTAGTTTTAATGTATTGATGTGCTAACAGTCTTGATACATCAGAATGATATAATCTTGGGTGTCTTTGAATTAATTCACAAACGTTCAAAATCAATGTATTAATCTAGCAAATGAGCACTTAAGTAATTCAAGTGAATGATTTAGATAATTGCTATTGAATTATGTCGTAAATATAATCTCTGATCATAGATTCCCAAATACTAATGTGAAACAGGAATCAATAATTGTTTACCTAACCTCTATTTATATGCAACCTAACATAAGACGCCACAAAATGTTTTGTAAAACTAGTTATTTCAAATATGAAATTCCATTAAACTCCTAAAAAGGCCAAGCATTGAACTTAAATTTAAGTAAAGCTCTTGTTTACCTCTGGGAATCATGTCAATCTGGTGATTAATATCTGGTTGGTTGTATTCACGGTAAAAACAAGATCTTACAAGAAAATAAAGCAGTATGGGTTGTCGAATTCTGGCAGTCTCATTCATACTGTGTTGCTATACTGTGTTCTGATACTATTATCTAAAATTATTAATTTTCTTAACAATGGGAACATCGGAAACATCGATGTGTGCCTCTATAAATAACGTCAAAGAGAAACCTTCTAAACATCACTGACAGATAGAACTCACTAGCGGGTTGTACCTAATAATTTCATTTTATTTTATTAAGACGATAAATGTTTAACATTTTATTCGAAAGATAGACGTGTAGATATAGGAAGCAATACCTATTAATGCTTTAATTCTGATATAGATATGTAGAAATACCTATTAATGCTTTAATTCTGATATAGATATGTAGAAATACCTATAAATGCTTTAATTCTGATATAGATATGTAGAAATGCCTATAAATGCTTTAATTCTGATATAGATATGTAGAAATAGGAAGCAATGCCTATTAATGCTCTAATTCTGCAGTCCTAATGGCTTAAAGTTCACACATGATTTATGTATATATATATATATATATATATATATATATATATATATATATATATATATATATATATATATATATATATATATATATATATATATATATATATATAGGCTAATGAAACCTGAAAACTACAGATATATCCACGCTACAAATTTTAGACAGGACTTGCACTTTACTAGAACTATATACTATATTGGTGACAATGTTCAGTGCGTATTGTTTAGAACAAATGCACATAAATTCAATTTTGAAAAATATTAGAAACGAGAACAAGAATAAAACAGCTACATGAATTAATCACGTAAAGTTTGGTTGGCAAAGTGTTTATAGCGCCACCATGACTTACGCTTGAAAGTTTATGCAAAGTGTTCATAGTGGCACCATGACTTAGCCTGAGACCGCTACAGTAGCCTAGTGGTTAGAGCCTCCGCCTCTGATGCGGGAGGTCGTAGGTTCGATCCCTGGCCGAATCATACAAAATCGTGATAACGTGACTGGTTGGAACATCATGCTACATGTCTGCGGCTTGATGCCCCAGTGCTAGACATCACTATAAACTGTCACACTGCAGACATCGTAGCGATATGACTGAAAAATTGTTAAAGTTACGTTAAAAATCAAAATCACACACACACTTACGCTTGAAAGTCTATGTTCATAGTGGCACCATGACCTAAGTTTGAAAGTCTATGCAAAGTGATATTCGTGCCACCATGACCTCCGCTTGTTAGGTCAATACAAAGTGATATTCGTGCCACTATGACCTCCGCTTGTTAGGTCAATGCAAAGTGATATTCGTGCCACCATGACCTCCGCTTGTTAGGTCAATGCAAAGTGATATTCGTGCCACCATGACTTCCGCACGTTAGGTCTATGCAAAGTGATATTTGTGCCCCCATGACCTCCGCTTGTTCGGTCTATGCAAAGTGATATTGGTGCCACCATAATCTCCGCTTGTAAACCTATATAAATTGTTCATAATACCGCCATGACCTCCGCTTGTAATTATATGCAAGCTGTTCATAAAGCCACCATGACCTAAGCTTGGAAGTCTGTGCAGAGTGTTCATAGTGCCACCTTGAATTATGCTTGAAATTCATAGTGCTACCATGATCTGCGCTAGAAAGTCTACGCAAGTGCTCATAGTGCCATGATGACCTCCGCTTGTAAGTCTGTGCAAAGTGTTCATAGTGCCACGATGACCTCCGCTTGTAAGTCTGTGCAAAGTGTTCATAGTGCCACTATGACCTCCGCTTGTAAGTCAATGCAAAGTGTTCCTCGTGCCAGCATGACCTCCGCTGGTAATTTTATGCAAAATGTTCATAGTGCCACCATGACCTATGATCTATTCAAAGTGTTCATAGTGCCACCATGACCTAGGATCTATGCAAAGTGCTCATAGTGCTACCAAGATATTTGCTAGAAAGTCTATGCAAGTGCTCATAGTGCCACCACGACCTAAGCTATTAAGCCAATGCAAAGTGTTCATAATGCCACGCTGACCTACGCTTGTAAGCATATGCAAAGTGTTCATAGTACCACCATGACCTATGCATGAAAGTCTATGCAAAGTTTTCATAGCGCTACCGTGATCTACGCTAGAAAGTCTATGCAACTGCTCATAGTGCCACCATGTCTTACGCTAGTAAGTCAATGCAAATTGTTCATAATGCCACGATGCCCTACGGTTGTAAGTATATGCAAAGTGTTCATAGTGCCACCATGACCTACGCTTGAAAGTCTAAGAAAGTGGTTATAGTGCCACCACGACCAACGCTTGAAAGTCTTTGTCAAGTGTTCATAGTGACACCATGACCTCCGATTGAAAGTCTATGAAATGTGTCCATCGTCCCACCTTGACATCCGCTTGAAAGTCTATGCAAAGTGTTAATAATTCCACCATGACCTTCGCTTGTAATTCTTTACAAACTGTTCATAGTGAAACCATGACCCACACTTGAAAGTCTGTGCAGAATGTTCATATTGCCACCATCACCATGTAATTCTATGCAAACTGTTCATATTGCCATCTTGACCTATGCATGAAAGTCTATGCAAAGTGTTCATAGTACCACTATGGTCTATGCTTAAAAGTCAGTGCAAAGTGTTCATAGTGCCACAATCACCTATGCTTGAAAGTCTATGCTAAATGTTCATAGTGCCATAATCACCTATGCTTAAATGTCAATGAAAAGTGTTCATAGTGCCACCATCACATATGCTTGAAAGTCTATGCAAAGTGTTCATAGTGCCACCATGTTCTATGCTTAAACGTCAATGCAAAATGTTCATGGTGCCACCATCACCTATGCTTGAAAGTATATGCAAAGTGTTCAAAGTGCTAGCATGGTCTACGCTTAAAATGCTATGCAAGTCATGTATAAGAAACTGTTAAGAATTTTGGTATCACACGGAAAAGAGCAAGGATTGCATCATGATCTCTCTTTTGAGCATATGTAGCAAAGTCCATTTTCCTGACAACTGGTTTCAATTATAAACGTAACTACAAATACATATTACTGCATCAAGTATATATTTACATTAAACTCAAGCACAATTGTAATTGCGTTAATAGTCAAATTTTTTCGCATATATATGACTTTTCAAATTAAAGGTATATGATCAGATACAGAAAAAGACGACTATATGGTCCCCAAGTACGTAATAGATGGAAACAAAACCAACATGTTTAGTAAATATTAAAAAAAAACTTATTTCCCTAGAATACAAAAGAAAATGTCAGAGTAACTTACACTATCGTGAACTAAATCCTAAAATAATCGCAATAGTACTGTTGCAAGTCCAATGTCTTAATGTAGCACAATTATATAATCCATAATATCTTAGAATTACTCCTCAATAATCCAAAGTAGTGTTTTAATTCAAAAATTCAAATCACTTTGTAATTCCAATGAATAATTTAAATAAATAATTCCTCTTCAATGTTAACTGAACTCAGCTACAACCGTTGCCAATAAATTTCCAAAACCTGATATTGAAACGGGACTGAAATTCGTTTTCCTGGTCTCCTTCATGCATAGAATGTCACCTGATGTATGAAACGATAGTTCTTTTTTTAAAGAAACTGATAATTTCTATGAATAATTCACTAATGAATAAACAAAGTCAGGCCTTGAACTTAAATCCAAGTAAACATCTATTAAGAAAATGACAAAAGTCATTTAGGAAAATACTCTTCCCTCAGTCACGAACAAAGGTCAAGAACACACTTTATTATATATACATAACGAGAAACTAATTTATTTCATCTTACCCATCACATTCAATTTATATCAAAATGACGTTTAATAAAATCTGCTCAAATTATAAATTATATATATGTGTCACAGAATAAGGCAAGAAATAACTTGGTTTTGCCTTATAACGATTTTACTATCATTCGTTGTACGTGTGTACAACGTTACCTAGTGTGAATAATTGTTTTTCCAGGTAAGCGACTGTACTAGTATGTATCTCGTCGAAAATTACTTGCGACGAGAGACATTAAAAACACGATATGCAGGGGTATTATACCCTGACTATTACTCACTCTCCTTTGGATTTAAGGTAGATTCCATTTCTAACCGACACTGGTCGTTTTGGATCTTGTCAAGGAGTAAACGTTCTCCATTGTGTTCTCCAGCCATAGGGGTAAGTGTTAATTTTGTATTATTTGATATTGAAGCTAATTCAGGTTGTAATGTAATATCGTGTAATGATGCATTTACTACTACGCAGATTTGAAACGTTGTGAACTTTGAATTGCAAGCTGTTGTTAGAGTTTAATTTATCAGCATATATCTAAAGATTTTTCAGTACTTATTATTATGACTAGTTTGGTTTTATTGTAGCTGTTCAAGGCTGCTTATGGATGTCTGAAGTTGTTCAGAGCTGTTTAGAGCTGACTGAAGATGTTTATGGCTGACGGTAGCTGTTTAGGGCTGACTGTAGCTGTTTAGTGCTGCGTGCTGACTCTGTGTGTGTGTATACGTGTGTTTGTACATGTGGTGGAACCACGAATGTAGACGTAGCCAATACAAGGGTGATGTATGCTGTCTATGCACATGTGTATACGTATGTCTGTCTGTACATGTGGTGGATCCGTAAAGGGTGTGTGCGGCCGATAAAAGTATGGGCCAACCCAAGGACTCGGTGAAACTCTGTGGTACATCAGTTTGTGAATCATACGACTGTATAAGTGTCAAGAGGCATATGTTTGTTCCAACTGATGTTTCAATTGAGTACATTTTCAACTGCATGAAATTATTTTGAATCTTATTTGTATTCTAGGAGATTATGTGAAATCTCACATACATTGCATAATATAGGAGATTATGTGAATCTAACAGTGCATAATATTCGAAACATATTTGAATTCCTTGAGATTATTTGAATCTTAATCGTATTACATACGTGAGATTATGTGAATCTCTCTTACATTGCGTAATATTATTTGAAACCCATTTGAATTCCTTGAGATTATTTGAATCTCACTTTCCATGCATAAGATTACATGAATCGTATTTTCGTTTTTCAATTTGTGAATGTTTGTGTAGAGTGCTTGGATCAATCGTATGTTGAGAGCGTGAGAGAATCATTGTATATATATATATATATATATATATATATATATATATATATATATATATATATATATATATATATATATATATACACACACTTTTATTATTCATTTTATAAATTTCCATCGCCCATCACATTGTGTATGCGTTATTCATTTAATCCAAAACCCACTCTGTTTCTATTCTGTTCCAAAATGAACTATTTTAAACAGTTCCGGTTTCAGATCACAAAAGTCTTGTTAAAAATAAAACATTTCAAAGTTTCCTTTGAAGGTCTCCCTTTAAAAATCTTGGAAACTTTATAGACCAGTGTACATGCATTATTCCTTGAACGCTGATGGAATACACGAATATATTCAGATGCGTCCTTACGATAACGAGTGAGAAGTTGTGTTAAAGTTATTACTAGGAAACATTTCACATAGGTTTTATCTGGACATGGTTAATGAACAATAAATTTAGACACGTCGCATCAGTATCAATACATAGCCAGTAATATCTAAAATATTTATGTGGCTGTGGTAACATTTTTATTGTCATAATTCTTGATGCGCCACTTTTGAAGTTGTTAAAATTGATTCTGTCTCATCTCTTCCAATATCTGGATTGTTTAAATATCTTGCTTTTAACTCTAAGGTGTTACGCACTAGTTTCTGCCTCCTGAGAAGATCTTTGTGATTCTGTTCAAAGCATTCGTCTGGTCTTTTTCTTGAATCCATTAACTTGATCAACCCGCAAAGTGCTCTCTTGAAATGTTTTCCAGATAATGTATATAAAAAGAAGTTACAACTAAACGAGGCGTAAAATAACACTTGTGTTATTTCCTGAATCAAGTACAGTGTGTACGATGGAGACGTTTCACCATCTGTCTTCTGTAAAACTGTGATGTAAAACTTAAAAAGATGGCTTGGCAGATTAAGCACGACAAAAGTCGTTGAAACTAAGAGAAGTGTTCTGGTCACTCGCAGTTGAGAACTTGTCCTTGTTCCAGGGTTTCCGTTTTGTTTTCTTTTTCTACAAAAATTTGACACTCTTAATTGTTTTCTGGTCCTGTGAAACTTGATAACTAGCCACAATACGCGTGTGTTCATTATGGCTATAATCATGACAGGAATCACAAGTGTCAAAGCGGTGTCCACCCATGTAATCCCTTGCATGAGACTACGATATTCTGCTTTGAAGCCACAAATAAGCCTCGATTTGTACTGAATTATATCTGTGGTAAAGAATATAAAAGAATAAGCAGTAAATGCTATCAGTACTAAAGCGGAAAGGGCAATCTTTCCTTTCGTACTGGAACAAATTAGTTGTGAATGTAGAGGGTAACCTACGGCAAAAAATCTTTCCGTTGTGAATCCTACTATAAACCATACTGATAAAAAGCTGGATATATATGTGAAGTAATTGAACAGCATGCACCCAGCTTTGGTGAGGAATATGTTGTAGAACGAACCGTCAATCCAAGACAAAAGGATCGAAATCAGAATGACGTTGTCTGTTAAGGCAAGAGATGACAGAAACTTAGACGAGGACCTGGACTTCAACCCACTGACTGTGAATACAATTAAAGAAACAGTGTTTCCAAGAAGTCCAATAATGACGATGAGAGGCAGTGAAATGTTGCGAATAAGTGACGATATTTCTACAAGTCTTTGATCATTGGCATCGTAGTTTCCGTTGATAATGTTCTCAGTTGTATTAGTCATGTCGGCACACCTGAAAATACATAATTGATACGTGAAAGAAGATGCAGCTGAAAATCGGTTGAAATCTGTTTCTATAAAATTAGATTAAAAATTGAACACTTGTATACTTCCTTTAAAAAACTAAACAAATATAGATCGAGTATGGAGTACAGATCAGTTTGCATAATATGTGTAAGAAAATTTAAGACATATTATTATGTATATCTATATTGTGTTTATTTCTTGGCTTATATATTGCATTTTTTCTTCTAAACATTACATATCTGCATGATTGAGGGTTGCACTTTAACATGGGTAAATATGTCTACGTAACCCTTTTTACTTGTTAACAACTTCAAATATTCTGGAAATGAACGTATGACCCTCATCCTGGGTCTGATATTGTGTCTTATGTTAATATAAAGGTAGCGCTCACCATAATTGAATATTCCAATCTTAAATGTATGTAAAGGAATCAGTCTTTTAGCTGTATTCAATTACTATTTGAGAGGATGTATTTTAATTATTTGTTGCAATTACAAAGTGTTTATTGACTGTAGGATAGAATCACTATTTTGTGATTATTGTGAATTCATTTAAACACATTCTCGACTATAGCACCGTGATACAGCAAGACTGGTGACACATCATCAGATCAAAGGCTACTGACACAACAGCACATTCAAGCTGGAACTTCATTCGGAACACCACTCTAATTAATTTGGAATACTCTATTTAGTTGCTGTGTGAACATTTATGTTTATATTTATATTTCTCGCACATGGGTTGCTATGGGTCGGAAGCCATTCTACGGACTACCTTATAATTCCTTTTCTCTACATATGTCTTGTTTTCTGTATAAAGGCTTCAAATAGCTATATTTCGAGCTGTTAAAAAGGGGGAAAAGTACAAGAAGAAGAGGACAGCCTGAAGAATAAACAAAATTGGAAACACGAAAAGAGAAAAGAAGTGTGGACTTGATGCATCTAAGAAACAGAAGTCTTGTAAGTGTATCAGAATATACTATGTGTATATATAATCTTTTAAAACTTATTTAAGATAATATGTACAAAAATATAACCAAGAAATAATTTAAGATTGTACAGGCATCAAATGGTTTTCATAAGTATATATATAAACCATTTCAAACAGTTGACAGAAACTGACTGTACTATACTACTAACATAATAAATATGTGCCATTCAGTTTCAAAATATTCCAGTTTGTTGTTTCTGTTCGCTGATTTCATGTAACAGATGTGGTATCGTTTCAAACAAATTTTTAAAAAAGGTGGGGATGGTGTTTTTCTTTCATATCGCATATAAAACATGTATCTTTTTTATATCATCAATATACAATTATTTACATCGATTACTTATGACATACCGACAATTATTTCTGTAAGTGAAAAGGTATGCAGGAAATTAGTGTTGCAGTCCATTGGCTTAGGTTATTGCAAGGTTGTATTTTCAGTTGCACAGTCCCAAAATATGAATTAATGTTTCATGTGAATCCATACAAAACAGCATATATTATTATTTGATATTCTAATTGTTTATAGAAAAGAGTTTGCAAAAACTTTATGAAGTAATATATACTGAAACCTAATTTTATTAGAATCTCTTTTACTTGTGTATGTTCAAGCAAAATTTCATGTCCAATTCAATTTGTTTGTAAGACTAAGCTACATTTTCCATTTAATTAGTGTCTTAGTTTCTAATAATTAGCTGTCTTTCACCAAGATGCAATAAATATTTCTGCAACATATTTTAGTTTTGTTGAGAAGTGACCACTTATATATGTATGATTTCATGAAATCAAGGACGCCTGCATGTTTTAGAAATTAGTGTCCACAGTATACATTTCATTCACTTTTTGCTATGAAAGAAATTGTCCATTATACAATATAATTTATAAATAGGACACCTTTATCAAACCATTTTCTGCTTAAAAAGACCCTCCGACCTAAGTATTTTATTATGTATTAGAGCTTCAGTAAGAGAATCTGAAAGAGACTTTGTAATAAACGTGTAAGAGTATATGTTATAAGAAATCCTTCCAAAATATATTATGGACATTTTCTATGTTCCTTTATATATAATTGACACCAAATTTGTTAAATTCCTTCAAAATCTTAAAATAGTTGAACATTAGTTTACTCCATTTTGTAATTTTAGTAAGTATACTTCGGACTGGATATTTTGGGAGAAAGAAATATTTTAAGTCAAGCATTACAAGTCCCCCTTACAAGTCGTAACTTTTTTTAAATTCTCTTTTTTTCTTGTCAACTGACCCTTTCCATAAGTACTTGTCATAAGTACTTGTATCTTAAATTATTTAATTTTTAAGGAATCATTGGAGGGGGGAGATCTGGTAAACTTATTCATATGTCATTTAATTTTTATAAGCAAGTGATTTTATGAACAGTAATTTTCCAATAGACGATACGAAGTCTTGTGACCACCGCGTTCAATAGTGTTTTGATGTCAATTGATTCACTATCATAATTAATATTATCATGTGAGTTAAATCTGTACAGAAAATAAAGCCTAATATTGTGAAACTGTCATCTATGCAGAATAAATTATACTTCATACACAAACGACTGTTGCTGTTTTTCATGCTTCCTAGCCATATTATTCTTGTTTTCTATATGTTTACCATAGTCCCATAGTTACGCCTATCTGAAATTAATACTCTGGGTCGAGATGTTCAATACACCAAATTTTTATATAACTGTACATAAATGTATATAAACTGTATTGTCACCTTTCACAGAGCAAAGGACTTAATGAACGAGGGCGAGTGTGATTTAGATTTTTAACGCAGCTTTAACAAATGTTCAGTCATATCGCTACAATGTCTGCAGTGTGACAGTTTATGGTGATGTCTAGCACTGGGGCATCATGCCGCAGACATGTAGCATGATGTCCCACCCAATCACATTATCCTGACACCAGACCGACCAGTCCTAACTCTAACCTCTTAATGCGGAGGCAGCTGTTAGTACCAATTTGAAGTCTTTGGTATGACTCTGCTGGGGTTCGAACCCGCGACCTAACGCATCTGAGGCGGGCGCTCTACCGCTACGTCACTGGAGCGGTCATGAACGAATAATAATGATAACGATAATAATAATAAAGGGTTGCACATAATCAAAATAAAGCTTTCAAAGCAACGAAAGCAAACAAAGATCCTACCAGACACTTGATAAAAGCCTGAGAGCACAATGACATTGCAATACAAGCAAAAAAATAAAATGGCGGATGTATGACAATAAGGCAAATACCAGGAACCCAAGTTAATATTAGATACGTTTTCATCATCACTTTAATTGTCATAATCAATTTACGATCTGTTATATTTACTGAACCAAAATACATTTTTTTACTGTAAAGAAATTTGATACCTGGTAAATTTAGTTATTCTTGTTTCCTTAAAATAAAGAAAACTGAAAGGAATATAATTCATTAAAAAAAATTATTTTAAAATAAATCTACAGTAATGATCAAATCAAATAAAGTAAATTATACTGTAAGGCAAGGCAAGGCCTTAACATATTTTACAATATGCTTACAAAACTGTCTCCCCTTTCCCAAAGGAAAAAAAAGAGCAAATATTGGGACTAAATATAACATAGTTTCCTTTGGTATTTTATTCATTTCCTGTAATGAATGACATAAATATATTATTCATCTTGACTTAATTTCTGTTTAATTTCTATATCTTCCTCAATCATGTTCGGAGTTAATGCCCCTGATCATTACAAAAACTCAATATCATGCATGGAAAAGTTAATAGAGTATATCTACCAATTTGTCGTACAATATTGAAGAACAAAAAGAAAAGAAAAAATCAAAATTAAATTAGATTCATGCAAATAAGATGGGATCTATTTTATTATAAGTGGTTGCTTTATCAAAGTATCATTTAAATACAATAAAACAAGATTATATATATTTGCTGTTAAGTCCAAGGATTAAACAGTGAGTTTTTGGATAGTCTTTTTAAGTTTGCTATCGAACATAACTCTCTTTGTCCAACTATTTACGGCATCATTTTTTGGTTTCCAACCACATACCTAGTTTTGTTTTATCTTATTACTGTCTGATTGTTCTCATTTTTTACTGACATAAGGTTCCGTAGCCGGTCTCCCGCTTTCTATCTTCATAGGAAATGGCATATCAGTCGCTATTCTCTTCTTGGAGCCATGCAAGTTTATAATACAAGACAACATCATTTCCCTATGTACGTAACAACTGAATCTTATATTTAGTGCTTGACCAGAAGGTTTAGTAGGAGTTCTGTATGTATTCACAAACCACGTATAGTGTACTCTTTGCTTGTTGGTACCAAAGTCTTTCTCTGGCAATTCTTTGACCACTTTAAAGATGTTCTCGCAAGGATCATCTTGTCTCGCCATGTACAACCGAAGATTGTATTTTCTTTCAATCTTTCCCTTGAGAAGAAATTTTGCTTCTAGATGTTTAACCGACTACTTTATCTTCTCATTAGGGGTCTGGAGCTCTTGCTTACTATCGTTTTGCAATTTTGTCACTCTCTTGTCGTTAAATTTAAGGTTTTTCTCAATATCTGTGTTTTTAACTTTCACTGCTTTAGTCTCTGCGATGGCAAGTTTACGAATATTGTGGATTTATTTCACGATACTGCAAATTCGTTTTCTTTTAGATTACTGTGTACATTGGGTAAATAAATTATTGTTGAATTTGACAAAACTTGCTGGGCTTTGCTATGTTCTCTTATTTAAAGACCATACAGTAGTAACAATAGCACACGTCTAATAGTGAAATGTACTTTTCATTACTCTTTTACTTGCTTTATAGCTTTTAATATTTATGTGAATATGTAATTATTTTCGATAACATAAATCACACATTCTAATCTTGTCTGCAAGACGTGATATGTAAAAACCTAACAATAAATTACTCAATGTTGTTGTTGTTGTTGTTGTAGGGTTTAAGGCCATTTTTCAGCAGACGATAGGCTATACATGGCGACCAGTATTAATGGTGGAGGAAGAAACCGGGAAACCCCCGGAAAGAACCACCGACCCTCGAGAAGCAACTGGCAAGCTTTCTCACATACCCACATTGGCCGAATCCGAGACTCGATCCCACGCAGAGGTGAGATGGCAGTGATCCGTAACGGTGAGCGCTTTAGACCACTCGGCCACTCGGGGCCCCTCTCAGTGTTGTGAATGTATACATATTGTGTGACTTACATCAATGGTATACATGTCACAGATTACATGAATATTAGATATCCCTGGATTCAAGAGTGGCATGACATTATATAGTTATAAAATCCAAATAACAGTAACTTCATTTAAAAATATATACACGCAGACATAAAAGAAGATATCTAAGTAGTTCGAATCCGATTACGGAAATAATAAATAAACGGCACTGTCAAAAGCTAGATCATGCATGTTAGATTAAGGGATATCGATCATGCCTGTTAGATTAAAGGGATATCGACCATGCATGTCAAATTAAAGGGATATCGAAAGACAAAAAGGTTTTAGAGTAGTTAGTGGGCAGCATCAAACACTAAATCATGCATGTTAGATTAAAGGGATATCGATAATGCATGTTAGATTAAAAGGATATCCATCATGCATGCTAGATTAAAGGGATATCGATCATGCATGTTAGATTAAAGGGATATCGAAAGACAAAAGGGTTTTAGAGTAGTTAGTGGGCAGCATCAAACATTAAATCATGCATGTTAGATTAAAGGGATATCGATCATGCATGTCAGACTAAAAGGATATCGAGCATGTGTGTTAGATTAGAGGGATATCGATATTGTATGTTAAAGGGATATCGAAAGACAAAAAGGCTTTAGAGTAGTTAGTGGGCAGCATCAAACACTAAATCATGCATGTTAGATTAAAGGGATATAAAAAAACAAAAGGGTTTTAGAGTAGTTAGTGGGCAGTATCAAACACTAAATCATGCGTGTTAGATTAAAGGGATATCGATCATGTATGTTAAAGGGATATCGAAAGATAAAAGGGTTTTAGAGCAGTCAGTGGGTAGTATCAAACACTAAATCATGCATGTTAGATTAAAGGGATATCGATCATGCATGCTAGATTAAAGTGATATCGATCATGCATGTTAGATTAAAGGAATATCGATCACGCATGCTAGATTAAAGGGATATCGATCAAGCGTGTTAGATTAAAGGGATATCGATCAAGCGTGTTAGATTAAAGGGATATCAATCATGCGTGTTAGATTAAAGGGATATCGATCAGGTATGTTAGATTAAAGTGATATCGATTATGCGTGTTAGATTAAAGGGATATCGATCAAGCATGCTAGATTAAAGTGATATCGATCATGCATATTACATTAAAGGGATATCGATCCATGTTTGATTAAAGGGATATCGATCATGCATGTTAGATTAAAGGGATATCGATCATGCAGGCTAGATTAAAGAGATATCGATCATGCATATTAGATTAAAAGGATATCGATCATGCATGTTAGATTAAATGGATATCGATCATGCATGCTAGATTAAAGGGATATCGATCATGCATGTCAGATTAAAAAAAGTCGATCATGCATGTTAGATTAATGTGATCTCAATCATGCATGTTAGATTAAAGGGATATCGATCATGCGTGTCAGATTGAAAGGATATCGATCATGCAACATAGATTAAAGTATATCGATCATGCAAGTTAGATTATAGAGATATCGATAATTAATGTTAGATGAAAGTGGTATCGATAATGTATGTTATATTAAAGTGATATCGATCAGGCATGTTAGATTAAAGGGATATCAATCATGCATGCTAGATTAAAGTGATATTGATTATGCGTGCTAGATTAAAGGGATATCGATCATGCATGTTAGATTAAAGTGCTATTGATCATGCACGTTAGATTAAAGTGATATCGATCATGCATGCTAGATTAAAGTGCTATCGAAAGAAAAAAGGCTATAGAGTACTTAGTGGAACAATGTAAAATCATGTATGTCAGTGTCTATTTCATCCTAAGAAAAGCAAGCTTTAGACTGCTTATTTCACCTTTTTCGTCAAACTCTGATTGAACATAGGATATTTCAACAAGGTTAAAGTAAGGTGCTATGTATATTTAATTTGCATTGTTTGCTAGTTATTTTATTTTATGTCATTATATGCTATTGTAATGTAACATTGTACGTTGGGATAAACATTGTCCAAAATCAAAATTATTTTCTACTTGACCTGATTATTGATTTTTTTATATTTCATTCTGTAAACAACTAATACAAAGCAATATAGTATCTATCATCAGGACCATTACTGAAAGAAGTAAATATATTTATTTGGGTCTGGGTCTAGGTTATTGGGATTCCACTACAATTTACCTGGCCCACCTGACATTATTCAGGTTTTATACTATAATTTTAGCATTAGCTTTTCAAATATCTCTAACATTATATTTTGTAAACATTAAGAACATTCTCAAAGGGTTTTTTTTAGATTAGGTAATTTTCTATTTCGAAAAAAAAACTATTTGAAGAAGTGGAAGATGATATAAACTTGTTCATTGGAAACATATTCGTTCAGGCTTAAGATCTAGCAGAATCAATTTGTATTTGTTATGACCCGTAGCTCATGTGGGCTGGAATTTATTTCTTCAAATTACTCTATTCAAATGCTTATTTTCTCTGGAGATACATAGTACTCTTAAAAATAATATTCTTGGACATAGACATTCACTCGGATTTGTAATGAATCTAAATCTGGAATTATATTACTGTGTTTCAACAAAAGACTGTTGGCAAATCAGCATTAACAGATGCATCAACACTTCAGCGTTGGACTTCATTTGGATTTCTACTAAAGTTCACTCAGAACTTTAAATTATTAGGACTTGTGTCTGTAATTGTATGAATTTTTTGGGATTGAATTCGCAGTACCGTAAGTTCTTTTTTTCATTTTCACTTTTCTATTCTAGAGAAATAAATTATTTGTTGAATTTTTCAAAGCTTGTTTCTTTTCACTCTTTTCTGTTACTTATTTTTAGGGCATAACAATGGACTAAAAAAAGAAAAAATTCATTTATAATTACAAATTTGTTAAAAGGTGGTTGGTTACCTGTGGGAATACAGAAATTTTAATATGGAAGCTCATTATTGCAATATATTTCTATGCTAAATTACTGTATTACCTACCTGTTGTATAATTTATGGCACGGAGGTGACAGGTATTAAATTGCATATATCAATATACTACCAATATTTACTCCATGCTTGCGATTTCGATGAACAAAAAAAATGCTGATCACGACAGAACAGTATGAGTGTTAGAAACAGCGAGAGATGCAGTGGTATTGATTTCACTGTATCTCCCCAATCCTTTAACAAACTTATTTGTTAGCATCAAAAGGCATTCCGTATCCTGAGAAGACAAGTCGATATTCGTGTTCAGTGAAGTAACAGCTGCTGTGAGAATGAATAAAAGAATCAATCGCAAGAGTTTTTACTCGGCTAGGTACTATTTTGTACAATGTGTTGCATTTCGAAAACCGTTTATGTAAAAAGATATATAATTTTAGCTATGTGAGAGATTGTCTGAACAAAGATTTTTAAAAAGACAATGTTTGTACATTAGTTTTTTTTACACTAAAATGTTGGTTCTTATATCACTTGTACTTTATTTTCAAAATTGTGCAACATCACAAGTAGTAAGATCAACACAAACCTAGCGTGTATTCTCCCTGGTATACGGAATAAAAACTAAAAGATTCCACTCGAATTCTACTTCAAGAGTTTATGTTTTCTGAGTACTGGTCATTAACTAAATTTAAAAAATGGTTCAACATGTTCAATTAATTAAGAATAAAAATAATTCCTCGGTGGTTATTATAACTGACATAATCCTGTCTATATTTTTATGGGTCCATTATGGCAGTTTCTCTTAAACATATTTTTAAAGATTTCATAGTGAAAGCACCACATTCGTTGTTTTATAAATTTATATTCCATTGCTTTCGAATAGTTGTATATAATATTGTGATTCTCACAAACGTAGGCACATGTTTTACTTGCTGGTACAGATTTTACTTACTGGCACAGGTTTGACTTGCTCTTCACATGAATGCGAAAGTGACGTAACGCTCGAACAAAAGAATTTCCTAATATAGAGCTTAACGTTTTAGGGATCTGCGGTAGATTATTAAATGAACATTTATAATGTGTAAGAATGTAATAAATTGAAACGACTAATGCTACACTATTGGTCAATACGTGTCATAAAGAGATGGTCATATGAAAAAACGCTAAATATGATAATTTTGGAAAGCATTACGAAAACATACTGTGTATTCCAAAAGCGTGATCTCGGTGTATCTTTAGTTTTTATATTATATATGCCACATGAAGAATGTAAATACGTCCAGTATCTATTTTAGTCCAATATATCGACTATAAATTTTCAAATATACGCATGAAGACCTTGTAACATTTAATCCCACAACATAAATTATTTCCGCCATGTTATTCTTGATATTTGTTGCTCTAATTTCTCCATTATAAATCAGTAAAGTAAAGGTTTGATGAAGATATCTGGACTACATTTAAATATCTGTACCATACGAAAGATAACATTTTCCAATATTTTTCTTCTCCGCCCACCTTAACTACTACGTTTCCTATTTCCTACTGTTGATAGCCTAAAATCCTTTTCTTGACGTTTAGATGGATTTGTTATCATTTTATGGCTTAGAAGAAATTAGAATGAATAGTAGGCTTCATCAGAAAACACGTCATGACACTTCCGTGCCTGATGCATCGTTTTCCATTTAGAAATTAGAATGAATACTAGTGTTGCTCAGAAAACTCGTCATGACATTGTTTTCCATTTGAAATTTAGAAATAGGAAACGAAATGTTTTTTATGTGCTTTTATCACAATTTGCGACCATACACTACTGTACAAAACGTGTCTGAATGACGTACACTACTGCACAAGACGTGTTAGAATGACATACACTACTTTACATAACGTGTCAGAATGACGTACTGAACAACACCTATCAGAATGACTTATAACACTGCACAACCGCTTCAGAATGACGTACACTACTGAACAAAATGCGTCAGAATGATGTACACAACTGCACAAAACGCGTCAGAATGACGCACACTACTGCACGAAACATGTCGGAATGACGCCAGTGAAGAACAAACCTCTTAGGTGACAAAGGTTATAGTGTCAGTAATTTTGTACAATCTCATTCTTCAGTAATATTAAGAGCAAAATAGTGAGTATGGAACATTTCCAAAGAAATGGATTCCGCATCAGCGCATAATTTCCAAAATGAGGTTGAAGCATTTGCAGTTTGAGACGTTCTCTATAATTGACCTTAAAATTAGAGTTGTCCCGAGTTGTCAGTTTGTCTCGTAAAAAAAAGAGTACGGTAGGTTTTGTGAGAGAATAGTAGGCTTGCTCAAAAACCTCTGTCATGCATGTTTGATTTAATTTATATCTGATTTAATTGTTTCTAATCTTTAAAATCTTTTTATTTTTTAAGTTCATTATACGTCAAATAATGTATCCTACGAACTCGATACTTTTTCTAAAAACTAGTTTGACCTTGACTGTTCATTTTTGTAAACACATAAGGCTGATCTGGTTCCCGACCTTAATTCAAAATTAGTAACAGCCACTGAACACGTTTTCTTTTTAATATTCTTTTTGTGTGGGCATAATATGCTGAGATCGATACTGTGTTGAATACGTGACCCTAGGCTTCTAAATAGTTTTCAGCGAAGTAAAGACATTTGTTTTCTTGGAGTAAAATGATTGGTTTTTATCAAGGTCATACAGGGGCTACGTGAATTTTTTATATGTAAACATGATCACGTGATCCTCTATTTCGCAACTCATGCATTTTTGAAATTGTGCATTGTTTAGTTTTAATAGCGATGCTGAGAGAGAGAGAGAGAGAGAGAGAGAGAGAGAGAGAGAGAGAGAGAGAGATCCCAGTTGGGCTTTTAAACACCGGGACGTAAAGGTATTTCTTTTGCTGTGTCATTTTGGGAATTACATTTTAACGCTTATTCGAATTATTTGGATTCTAAAGGATTATTGTTTTTTATCTGGAAATATTTTGAGTGATTATACACAATTCTTGAACAAAGACATTTCTTAAATTTTGTATTTGGATTTCCAAAACCGGAGGATTATTTCTTGTGTTTCTACAAGGGACTGTAGACAACATCATTGAACATGATACAATATACGTAATCGCCTTCCATCTTGGATTCGTCGTCGTGACTCGGACTTGAAATCATTAGAACATTTCAATATTACGACTTCTAAAATTTTATTCGCGTATTATTCTTTGATTATTTTTGGATTTGCTTCTTAAAACCGTAAGTTCTTTTTTTTCTTCATTTTTCCAGTATTTTCCCAAGGAAATTAATTATTTGCTAAACTACTCAAAGCTTGTTATTTTCACTCTTTCCTGTATTACTGTTTATTCGAGCCTAAACACGTAACATAAGACCTCGTCATGACACTTCCCTGCATAGGGCATCGTTTTCCATTTAGAAATAAGAATGAATAGTAAGCTTGCTCAGAAACCTCGTCATGACAATTCCCTGCCTGATGCATCGTTTCCCATTTAAAATTTAGAAATAGGAAACGAAATGTATTTGATGTGCTTTTATCACAATTTGCGACCGTACACTACTGTACAAAACGTGTCAGAATGACGTACACTACAGTACAAGATTTGTCTGAATGACGTACACTACTGTACAAAACGTGTCTCAGTGACGTATACTACTGTAAAAATTTGTCAGAATGACGTACACTATTGCACAAAACGCGTAAGAATGAAGTACACTACTGCACAAATCGCTTCAGAATGGCGTACACTACTGCACAAAACGCATCAGAATGACGTACAATACAGAACAAAACGCTTCAGAATGACGTACAATACGGAACAAAACGTGTTAGAATGACGCACACTACTGCACAAGACGCCTTAGAACGACGTACAGTACAGCACATTATTATATGCTCATTTTTTTCCCTGTTAACTTTACATTGTCAGAATCATTCAATATTCCCACATACTGAACGCGCGCGACAATACACATATAGCATTCACGTGAATGAAGGAACTACTTTCTACTGTAAACAAACAATGACGCAGACACCAGCACTTCTGATTTGTAAACAAATCATATACACTCGCGTAAGAGGCTCTTTACGTTGTGGTTATTTAAATTTGTTTCTGAATGAACTAAAACACATTTCGTGGACTGCAAAAAAACCCCAGCTGTTTTGGCACATTCCGCGTTGATACAATGTTACGGATTTAGGCTAGCTACATTATGTAAAAGACGGACGATTATGTCCTAACAAATAATATACAAGTGACAAAGCATAGACTGTCTTCTTTATCTTGTGATAAGAATGGCAAAATAAAATATACTTACAGTTTTACATCCTGAATTTCCTCAAAATGTTTTTTCTTAATTCTGCAAATCCGAATTACATGAGCCATGTCATAGGTTTTCAATCTGGATTAGACATTTCGAAAGTGTGCTGTAATTTCGATGATAAGTGCAATTGCATCCTCCTTACTGCACTCAAAATGAAATACACATTAAATTCCATAGCGTCTTTTTGAAAATTGCAATTGAAAGACTTCATATTTTTCCCACGTTATGATTTCAAATATTCAATGACAGAAACAGAAACACATTTGCAGATGTAAACACGCGCCGCTTCAATCCGATGTATTTCATGTAATATTTGCACAGATGAATCCAGTCCAAAATCACAAACTTTCGTCCAATCGAAACAAAATACCAAAATATATTCACTCCAGATCAAATGGAAAAGTCGTTGCAATGCGCATTCATTCACAATATGACTGCAAATTTCAATTTTAACTAGACACGCCATTTTCTTTCGAAAGTCATGTCGACCGCGCGACTAAGTTCAAATTTATCTGGGCGGAGCTATGTGCACATTAATAATGATGTCATTTTGTAATGTCAAATCTGCGCTTGTGTATTTAGTTTGGAATACGGCATTCATTCATTTACGTTGTTTCTTGTAGTGTATTTTGTTTATATAATTAAACCTTAGGTAGAATAAAAAATGAGCATATAATAAAAAGGTTACTGCTTTTGTATGGGAAAATATGAACTCGTTTTGTCGGAAGGATATACTGCACTCACAAGTTCGTGCAGTATTCATTCCGAAAACTCGTTCATATTTTCCCATACAAATGCAGTAACCTATAAAAACACGTCAGAATGACGTGCACTACTCCACAAAACGCATCAGAACGACGGAGGCTACTGCACAAAACGTGTCAGAATGACGTACACTACTGCACAAAACGTGTTAGAATGACGCCAATGAAGAAAAAGTCTCTTAGGTGACAAAGGTTATAGTGTCAGTACTTTTGTACAATCTCATTCTTCAATAATATTAAGAGTAAAATAGTGAGTATGGAACATTTCATAAGAAATGGATTCCGCATACACGCATAATTTCTACAAAAGGCTTGAAACATTTGCATTTTTAGACGTTTTATATAATTGACCAACAAATTAGAATTGTCCCGAGATGTCAGTTTGTCTCAGAGAAAAGAGTGTAGAGCAGGTTTTGTGGGTTAAAGGTTACGAATGGTATGCGGAAGATAACAAAAAGAAAGGTCAGTAAGGTTCTGAATAAATAATAATGTTACGGATTTAGGCTAGCTACAGTATAACAGACGCAAGATAAGGTCCTTACAAATAACATACAAGTGACAAGTCATACACTCTCTTTTTTAGCTGGTGATAAGAATGGCAAAATAAAATATACTTAGTTTTACATCCTAAATTTCCCCAAAATGTATTTTCTCAATTCTGCAAATCCGAATTACATGAGTCATGTCATAGGTTTTCAATCTGGATTACACATTTCGAAATTGTGCTGTAATTTCGATGATAAGTACAATTGCATCCTCCTTACTGCACTCAAAATGAAATAAGCATTAAATTCCATAGCGTCGTATTGATAATTGCAATTGAAAGACTTCATATTTTTCCCACATTATGATATCAAACATTCAATAACAGAAACAGAAACACATTTGCAGATGTAAACACGCGCCGCTTCAATCCGATGTATTTCATGTAATATTTGCACAGATGAATCCAGTCCAAAATCACAAACTTTCGTCGAATCGAAACAAAATACCAAAATATATTCATTCCAGATCAAATGGAAAAGTTGCAATGCGCATTCATTCACAATATGACTGCAGATTTCAATTTTAACCACAGGTGCTCGACGCGAGCTTGATATTGAGAAGGGGAAAAAATCTGAAAGGAAAAAAATCATACAGAGTAACAAAACTACCTTAGATTACCCCCATGACCCGTTCTGACATAGGACCCTCTCTATCATAATATATAAGAGAGAAGGTACGGAACTTCCAGATACTTCGTTCCACCCATGACCCTCAATTTCTTCTGCTATTTCCGTCTTTAAAGGCACATGTCCACACTATATGACTTATTTTACTCCTGAGATATTTTGCTATCAACCAAGCCATACTTGACTTTTCTACGTTGTACCAAACTGAAGTTACGGGCTCCGAAACGTTGCATTTTCGCGAAGTTTTACTGCTGAGACAAGTCCGTGCTACTATGATAATAAGTATAAACTTTTGAGCCAATCATATTTCGGTGTTGACGTGTGTGCCACATAGTATGCCCATTTTGAAAATAGAGATGCATGTAAACGATGTATGTGCAGTGAAGAAGACAATGTCTAATTCTTGCATGGAACAGGATTCCTAAAGTTGAATAGTTATTGGTAAGTAAAAACTTACTTTTGCATCGACCACTGTTCTGTAATTCAAGAAGGGATGCATCGTAAAGTCGCAAACATGATACATCTAGGTCTCTTCACCGGTTTTCACATGTGCACGCACTTGTCCAGGAGACAAAATTCGCGAAAATGCCACGTTTAGGAGCCCGTAACTTCAGTTTGGTACAACGGAGAAAAGTAAATGATGGCTTGATGAATAGAAAAATATCTCAGGGGGAAAACGAGCTATATAGTATAGTTGTGTGCCTTTAAAGACGGAAATAGCAGAAGGAAATCGAGGATCATGGGTGGAACGAAGTATTTGGAAGTTCTGTACCTTCTCTCTTATATAGTGTAATAAAGAGGGTCTTATGTCAGAACGGGTCATGGTGGTAATCTAAGGTATTTTTGTCACTGTATGTTTTTTTCCTTTATATTATTGTTTTTTTTTTTTCTTTTCTTCTATCAACATCAAGCTCGTGTCGAGCACCTGTGATTTCAACTAGACACGCCATTTTCTTTCGAAAGTTATGTCGAGCGTGCGACTAAGTTCAAATTTATCTGGGCGGAGTTATGTGCGCATTAATAATGATGTTATTGTGTAATGACAAATCTGCGCTTGTGTATTTAGTTTTGGAATACGGCATTCATTCATTTACGTTGTTTCTTGTAGTGTATTTTGTTTATAGAATTAAACCTTAGGTAGAATAATAAAATGAGCATATGATAAAAAGGTTACTTCATTTGTATGGGAAAATATGAACTTGATTTGTCCGAAGGATATACTGCACTACCAAGGTCGTGCAGTATTCCATCCCAAAACTCGTTCATATTTTCCCATACAAATGCAGTAACCTATAATTACTGCATGTCGTTCAGCTTGACCAAATCAAAGTTCGAATGTTGTTTGTATCATCCTTTAATTTTCAAACTGTTTTCGTGATCACATATCGATTATGCACAAACGCATTTGGATGACCCTGTGTTAAGTTGTATAAATTTTCCATAGAAGTATATATTTTGTTCTTTCAGATTACATAAATATGTTAGGTTTTTTTTTGTGGGGAATCATTCGTCTTTTATTTTCATTCTTGATAATAAAAATATCCAATGTTTCAAAGACAATTTCAAGAATTCTGATGCAAGATCTGACACTTAAAATACCTTATTGTCCACTTTCATCCCAAGTAACAGGAGAGAATATGATTTTAGACAAGCAACTGGAGATCTTCCTTTTCACGTGACAATACAACAGTCATATTCTAAAATTATTACTGAAATATGAATTTCAACCACAAATTAGCTCTCAGACAGAAACACTTTCTATTTTTATTTTCTATTCGACGTTGGATAATCATGCACGTTCACAGGTGGGATATTAAATGCAACAGACTGCGATTCGTTGAATGGAATGAATGTTGCTTTAATCATCTTTATGGGAAAATAATTGTTGAATTGTTTATCTCTTGTAATATTATTTACAGTTAATGACAGGATACGATTGCATTAGGAGTAGGATGAGGTTAGCTTCATTGCAAGATCATTATCACAATGTAATTATTGGCTACATGGCTAATATCTGGAGCAAAAGTAACGATTTTTCGTAGTTTTGTGGGGTTTTTTTTCGATTATCATGCGCACCTATGGTTTCTAGTGTAATACCATAAGTGAGATAACCACGACAGTAAAGTAATCCATCAAAGGGTAAGAGTGCGAACAGTCGTTTGCTCAGCGAGATGGTACAATGCAATTACTGGAGGAAACGAAACCTCTAGGCAAGATATATGCAACATGAGCCAGTTTGGATCAAATTGCACAGATTGTGATTTTATGGCAATATTTTCCTACTAAAACTATCCCCAGTGGTGACTGAAGTATATGAGAGACGGTTTCTTAAGGAAATCAGCTTCAGGAAATCAAATTTGCTCTTACTGAATTTTAAACAAAAATGAGTGATGGCTGTTACCTGAGTATAACTATTTGGCGAAGTGTAGTTTTCAAAATTGCACCTAACCATGTGCTTTTATCGTTGTTACGGATTCCTTGAAACCTTAACAACGTGGACATATTCATTTACTAAAAAGATAAGGATTCCAAAGTTTCACAACCAGCTATCATTAATCACAAGTTTCAAGAGAATGGCGAATTGGAATTATATCGTATGGTTTTCCAGAGTCTTCAGATGCACGTTTTATTCCATTGCTTGTTATATTGAAGCACAAAGCTTGTGTAATGTTCTTTCGTGACTTTATTATATCTTAGTCTTATTTTGTTATCTAATCGAGTGTCAGTCACCTGGCATCACAACGAGGTTTAACTGCAGTCAATTATAGATGCAGCAATATTCGCTCTATCGGAATATTTACTGAATGGCGAAAAATGTATTGAATTTGAGTGTTACAATGGAATATTCGAGTCGCGGCACTGACATTCATTTTTTTAACCAAACGTGCAAATTACTTACAGAAACAGACCTGAAATCTGCTGACATGGTCATTTTGTAAAGAGACTAATTTTTAATCAAGCGTTCTGAACAAACTTAACTCCATGATATGGGTGAGTGCGCACTGCATGTCAGGTAATGGGACCATTGCTATAATGTCATTTAACAAATTTTTAACAGTATCTTTTTCCGGATCTATGTTTCCACAAAAAAACCTTAAAATTTAAATTAGAAACTTGTGGGCTTCTGGTATTACGATTTGAGTAAATTATCTTGAATAAATTGCAAAGAATGGGTTCTCTCTCTCTCTCTCTCTCTCTCTGTCTCTCTCTCTCTGTATCATTGTATGTTATGCATACCTAACAAGAAAGATAACTCATGCCAAACACTGCCCCCACCCCACCCCACCCCACCACCAGCACCACAAAAAAACCGGCAAACTCGATAAAATGATGAGATTGCTTGAAAACAAATTTGCTTGTTGTAACAGGAGCTGACTATATAACGGGATTACTAAGGGGGAACAACCCCAGCTCTATTTTCCTCTACGCAACGTCACGTTATACCGGTACCAACAATCACTGAGTCCTTTTATTTCTTATTTCATTTTTTGCGGTCACAGTCTATTGATCATATATATAAACATGTTTTCGAGAAATTGCGCATGAATCTAAATCAAATCAAAATTTAAATTTGACGCTGACACTGTGAATGTTAATATTGTCATAAGATAATGACAGCATATGATGCAATTATTCACCCCATATCAGAGTCATGGCCAGGCAAGCTTTCATTTTCAAAACTTTTATACAGCATCCGAACGTTTCGCCAAGATTATAGTTCAAGATCAATGAATACAAAGCATGTGTCGAGATCGATGTGCGCTATCTGTCTATTCATTAAATTGTTCCTCCTCGTCCATATCTACTAGTCCATCCTTAACTTTCCGTTGTAAAGTCCCTACAATTCCTTTAAAAGATGGCACCTAAATGTATTTTTCATTCTGCAAGAAATAACAGAGTTGAGTAGATACACTTGTAAGTTTGCCTGCATGACTAGATACATACTTTCATGCACACAAACATGGCTAAATAAGTGGATGAAATTGTAAATCCGCCTGCATGACTGGATATGTAATTAAAAAGCATACAATGGGTGGAAGATGAAGAACAGAAAGCAGTTTGAATTTTACATAAAAACGCATTCGAGGTCTGCGATGCTGTTTCGCGTGTCGCATATATCATGTTGATTCACGCACAGCTGAGATAACCAAATTACTTTTATAACTCAATATATTCCGTCTAATATCCAACAATAATTTTGTTTTTTTTTGTTATATCCACGTTGAAAAGTAACTATGAATTTTTTTGTTTTATGTCCCCTGATGATACAAGGGTCACTGCATAGTTATTTCCCACTTGTCAGCCACTAGGCCTTCATAAAATACGCCTTCCTTTAGGTATTATATATATATATATATATATATATATATATATATATATATATATATATATATATATATATATATATATATATATATATATATACGCGTATTTTATAATAATAATAATAATAATAATAGCAACGGCAAGATTATTAAGGGTGATGGTAATGATAATGACGACGATGATGATGATGATTTTACCTTTTCTGTCTCGTAGTAGGATCACAACACATAAGATACCCGAATATCACACCCCTGTAAATATTTCTTGTCAGTGAATATGAAATACGCATATTTATCTTCAAGGTGCTATAATTTACGCACGCATATTTATCTTCAAGGCACTATAATTTACATATGCATATTTATCTTAATGGTGCTACAATTTACATAGGTATATTTATCTTAATGGTGCTACAATTTACATAGGTATATTTAACTTAACGGTGCTACAATTTACATAGGCATTTTTATCTTCAAGGCACTATACTTTACATATGCATATTTATCTTAATGATGCTACAATTTACATAGGTATATATATCTTAATGGTGCTACAATTTACATAGGTATGTTTATCTTAACGATGCTAAAATTTACATAGGCATTTTGATCTTCAAGGCACTATACTTTACATATGCAAATTTATCTTAATGATGCTACAATTTACATAGGTATATTTATCTTAATGGTGTTACAATTTACATAGGCATATTTATCTTAATGGTGCTACAATTTACATAGGTATATTTATCTTAACGGTGCTACAATTTACATAGGCATTTTGATCTTCAAGGCACTATAATTTACATATGTATATTTATCTTAATGGTGTTACAAATTACATAGGCATGTTTATCTTGAATGTTCTATAATTTACACTGTGTGAGAAAGCTTGCCAGTAGCTTCTCGTGGGTCGGTGGTTCTTTCCGGGGTTTTCCCGGGTTCTTCCTCCACCATTAATACTGGCCGCCATGTATAGCATATTATGTGCTGAAAAATGGCGCTAAACTCCACAACAACAACAATTATAATTTACACACACATATTTATCTTCAACGTGCTATAATTTACACACGCATATTTATGTTCAAGGTGATATAATTTACACACGCATATTTATCTTCAAGGTGCTATAATTTACTGACGCATATTTATCTTCAAGGTGCTATAATTTACACACGCATATTTATCTTCAACGTGCTATAATTTACACAAATTTTCTAAGCTGAACCAGATAAACTTGATGACTGTTTTTATGGCTAGAGAGATTGTATTACTTCTCTGTTGTATTTTAAGTGCAGTTGGATACATTTTCACTAGGAAGGGTGATCAATATAATTGAAACCCTTTTGATGATAACGAAAGACGATAAATATAGTGGGTATTTTGCCAATTTTCTCAAGTGTCAACACCACATATACTTTAATTACATTTAATTTATGAAAATTGGTACAAATAGTTTGTGATTTATAAAATAGTACTGATTCCAGTTTTTTTTTTTTTTTTAAATATAAAGCTGGCAAAGAAAACCTCAACTCTGAAGAACATAATTAGACTGCAGCAACGTATTCATGGAAACCTACAATTAGACTTCAGCAACAACACAGAAAGAATAATGACAGATCACGACTGTAATCTTTTAAAGTCAATGTTTTATATAAGACCGTAAATGTACTCGTGTTCTGCTACGCGTACAACGTTGCTCAAGAGTGGTTTGTTTACATCCTTAGCTGTTTCAAAATACTGAGTTGGTTTATCCAACGCTGTACGAGGAAAGTACTTGCATTGAGAAAAGTGGTTACCTTAAGCTCTCTGGACGTGGATTTCACCTAGACGTAGGTCAATTATAGAGTAAAGTCTGACTATCTTCACAATACAACGAACTTGTCTGGAAACTGTTTATTGTACGGGAGCAATCTTCCACTATAGAGATATGTGAAATATGAAATTGCATGGACGAGAGAGCGTGTCGCAGAAGGTCCTTAGCTTCATAATGATTCACTCCAAACATACAGAAAGCTCATTCAGTAGTTTAGGAAACATAAGCAAACATAAACAAACAAACAAATTCACAAAACTTTAGCGCAAACCTTTTGTTATGTAATATTAAACGCCACGTTTTATGAGTATCTATAAAGATTCTAGAAAATATTAGCAAATGAATATCCAACCAAACTTTAAAGGCACATTTTCTGTGAAACTGAGCCCACAGTAAAAAGACTAGTCAGCATGTTATGGAATTAATTGTTTTTTTCAGTCATAATTATATTTGCCAAGTATGACGAGACTCTACAAAGGGGTTTAGAAAATGTACGCAGATTAACACTTGCAACAAAATAATTAAATGTTGACAAAGCGGATTGCGCCGTCTGGAAAAATGACTGCCATGTCTTGCCTCCCACTGGCATGGGTTTGAAAATAAAACGCGAGTGAAGTTCTCAAGGGTTAACAGTAAGATTACAGTGACAAACTTGAAGCTGATATGTGTGGTACTCACCTAGATGGTATTCACCTAGATGGTACACACCTAAATGGTACTCACCTAGATGGTACACACCTAGATGGTACACACCTAGATGGTACTCACCTAGATGGTACACACCTAGATGGCACTCACCTAGATGGTATACACCTAGATGGTACTCGCCTAGATGGTACACACCTGGTACTCATCTAGATGGTACTCACCTAGACGGTACTCACCTAGATGGTACTCACCTAGATGCAAAACTATATTGCTCTGAGACCAACAGTGCAAGAGGAACAAGCTGAAAACAAACAAATACTTTGACTCAACGTGTGAAACCGGAATTCTAGACATACAACATGAATCATCAATCATGACTGTTTTAATTAAACAGATAATCTAAATGGTTGTCACAGAAAATTAAACTTGTAACCATCACTTTGAAATAGAACAGATGAAATTGCAAAACTGGAAATATGAAAAGCATATTTCAACACCAACAATTTAACTAAACATGTGAAATTGGAATTCTCAACATAATCACATTGAAATTTCAACTGCAACTTTCTCAGCGACCAGCTTTTGACCGCTACGGTGCATCAGGGTTAGCCAAGAAAAACTATACCGACATGGTCTATAAACTGTATAATTAGCATGACTGAGACGATTTTAATAAGCTGACATTGTTCAGATAATAGCATTAGCACAAGTTATGTCTCCGATAATTAATAATTTGACAGAGTAGTTTTTAATGCAGATAAAGATTACAGCTTCGATTGCGGTCTCTATACGGACAAGGGGAACCCAGCCGTGACTTTGCAATTAACCGTTACATCTCTAGTAGAACAGGGACGAAAATGGCCAACATTTGGAACCGAATTATTTTAATTTTCGAACGTCCACAATCCATTTTCCTGTATGATACTTGTGTCTGTTCTTTTGTCTGTCTGTCAGACTTTATTCGCTAATGTAAATAATGTGTTACTGCAGATAAATACATGTAACATGTTACACTTATTATATATTGGTTTCATTCTCTTAAGAATATATTTATTGCCTCTCATGAAATCACCAGGAATTTTTACATCACCCCACAATTATTTCCCTGCCCAATGATGTGGAGAATGTAAACTAAACATGTACCTATTTCTGCGGGAAAGATCTACATGGCCCGTTACATTGTTTATATACTGATTGTTAATATTCATTATGAATGGTATGTATACACTATGGCCTGTTACATTGTTCATATACTGAATGTTAATATTCATTATGAATGGTATGTATACACTATGGCCTATTACATTGTTCATATACTGAATGGTAATATTCATTATGAATGACATGTATACACTATGGCCTATTACATTGTTCATATACTGAATGTTAATATTCATTATGAATGGCATGTATACACTATGGCCTATTACATTGTTCATATACTGAATGTTAATATTCATTATGAATGGTATGTATGCACTATGGCCTATTACATTGTTCATATACTGAATGTCAATATTCATTATGAATGGCATGTATACACTATGGCCTATTACATTGTTCATTTATTGATTGTTAATATTCATTATGAATGGTATGTATGCACTATGGCCTGTTACATTGTTCATATACTGAATGGTAATATTCATTATGAATGACATGTATACACTATGGCCTATTACATTGTTCATATACTGAATGTTAATATTCATTATGAATGGCATGTATACACTATGGCCTATTACATTGTTCATATACTGAATGTTAATATTCATTATGAATGGTATGCATGCACTATGGCCTATTACATTGTTCATATACTGAATGTTAATATTCATTATGAATGGCATGTATACACTATGGCCTGTTACATTGTTCATATACTGAATGTTAATATTCATTATGAATGGCATGTATATTATATGGCCTATTACATTGTTTATTTATTGATTGTTAATATTCATTATGAATGGCATGCATGCACTATGGCCTATTACATTGTTCATATACTGAATGTTAATATTCATTATGAATGGTATGTATACACTATGGCCTGTTACATTTTTCATATACTGATTGTTAATATTCATTATGAATGGCATGTATACACTATGGCCTATTACATTGTTCATATACTGAATGTTAATATTCATTATGAATGGCATGTATACACTATGGCCTATTACATTGTTCATATACTGAATGTTAATATTCATTATGAATGGCATGTATACACTATGGCCTATTACATTGTTCATATACTGAATGTTAATATTCATTATGAATGGCATGTATACACTATGGCCTATCACATTGTTCATATACTGAATGTTAATATTCATTATGAATGGCATGTATACACTATGGCCTATTACATTGTTCATATACTATATGTTAGTATTCATTATGAATGACATGTATACACTATGGCCTATTACATTGTTCATATACTGATTGTTAATATTCATTATGAATGGTATGTATGCACTATGGCCTATTACTTTGTTCATATACTGATTGTTAATATTCATTATGAATGGTATGCATGCACTATGGCCTATTACATTGTTCATATACTGAATGTTAATATTCATTATGAATGGCATGTATGCACTATGGCCTATTACATTGTTCATATACTATATGTTAATATTCATTATGAATGGCATGTATGCACTATGGCCTATTACATTGTTCATATACTGAATGTTAATATTCATTATGAATGGTATGCATGCACTATGGCCTATTACATTGTTCATATACTGAATGTTAATATTCATTATGAATGGCATGTATGCACTATGGCCTATTACATTGTTCATATACTGAATGTTAATATTCATTATGAATGGCATGCATGCACTATGGCCTATTACATTGTTCATATACTGAATGTCAATATTCATTATGAATGGCATGTATACACTATGGCCTATTACATTGTTCATTTACTGATTGTTAATATTCATTATGAATGGCATGTATACACTATGGCCTGTTACATTGTTCATTTACTGATTGTTAATATTCATTATGAATGGTATGTATGCACTATGGCCTATTACATTGTTCATATACTGATTGTTAATATTCACTATGAATGGCATGTATGCACTATGGCCTATTACATTGTTCATATACTATATGTTAATATTCATTATGAATGGCATGTATGCACTATGGCCTATTACATTGTTCACATACTATATGTTAATATTTATTATGAATGGTATGTATGCACTATACAGATAAAGCAACGTTTGTATCAAATTTGTTATCACGGAAAAGAATCTGAATATCAAATACAAAATCTTGTATTGTTAGAAAGAAATACTGCTCCAGACAAGCGTAAAAGTTTGTCTCTTATCCACTTGGAATTTATATATATATATTAGTGTGTGAGTGTAATCATGCCCTTCAGGTAGTAATGCATGAATTCTATTATGATTCCGTTTCAAAATAATTTTATATTTATTTATAGGTTACTGCATTTGTATGGAAATATATGAACGAATTTTCGGATGGAAATACTGCATGATCTTGGGAGTGCAGTATATCCATCCGACAAAACGAGTTCATATTTGTCAATACAAATGCAGTAACCTTTTTATTATATGCTCATTTTCTTATTCTACCTAAGGCTTATTTATGTAAACAAAAATACACTACACGAAACAATGTAACTGAATATATGGCATCTTCCAAACTAAATACACAAGCGCAGATTCATCACTACACAAAAACAACAACAGTATTAATGTGCACATAACTCCGCCGAGATAAATTTGAACTTAGCCGAGCGCTAGACAACTTTCAAAAGCAAATGGCGTTTTGGTCTACTTAAAATTGAAATGTGGAGTCATACTCTGAATGAATGCGCATTGCACCAGCTTTTTCCATTTGATCTGGAAAGAATAGAGTTTGGTATTATTTTCGTTTCTACGAAATTTTGTGATTATGGACTGGACTTATGTGAAAATTCTACATGAAGTACATCGAATTTCATCGGCGACGGAGCAGCATGTTGACATCTGCAATTATGCTTCTGTTCTGCCATTGAATATTTGAAATCATAATGTGGGGAAAAATATTAAGACTTTCAATTGCAATTATCAAAAAGACACTATGGAATATAATGTATATTTCATTTCGAGTACAGTGATGAGGATGAAACTGCACTTGGAATATAGTCGAACTTACAGTTCAATTTGGAAATGTACAATCAAGGTTGAGAACCCATGACATGTCTCATGTAATTCGGCTTTGCACAATTAAGAAAGTACATTTTGTGAAAATTCAGGATGTAACACTAAGTATAATTTTTGCCATTCTTATTACAACCTAAAGAAGACAGTTTATGCCTTGTCACTTGCATTTTATTTGTAAGGACCCTGTCTGGCGTCTGCTGTATAGTTAGAACAAATCCGAAACATTGTATCAAAAACGTTAACGCAGAATACGTCAAAGCAGCTGGTAGGTGGTAGTCCACAAAATATCTGCTTTAGTTCACTCAATTGGTTTACTTCATCCACATACAGCCAAAATAAATCAAAAGTGATGGCGTCTGCGTCAATTGTTTGTTAACAGTAGAAAGTAAGTCCTTTATTCACTTTAGTTTAATATGAATTGAACGCGTGTTGAATATCGTAAAATACTGCACGATTCTGACAATGTAATGTCAACGGAGAAGAAAAATGAGCATATAATAAAGTGCTATATACAGTGGTCAATTATTGCGTGTCATTGACACATTTAACACGTAACAGGATGTAGCATGAAGAAGAAATTGGAGCTAAAGCTTTTTACGGTAACAAAAAGAGGCAACCCACCTTGACTGGCTTGGACGGTTATCAAACCCGGGACCTTTATACTGCGAATCAGATCAACTGAGCTAACCCAGGTTCATGCAATAAGCATTATTTCTTTTAGAGTAGTGTACAAAGCACACACACATACTTGTGTGTGTGGGCGTGAGAGAGAGAGAGAGAGAGAGAGAGAGAGTTCAATTACCAAAGATTGGATTTTTATTATAGTTGTTGCACGATATGGCTATTGTAAATTTCCATATAGTTCTTGGTGTCATTTTAAGACATGATTTCTATTATATAAACAGTGTACGCGAATTTGTCAATTTCTTCGGCATCCGTTAAAGTGTGTATAGGTTGTTTTGCTGTTTCTTTCATATTGTCAATTTTTATTCGATCTCCAGGCCTCAAAAATCTACCAGAAAACAGTGATAAGTCATCAGAGAAGTGTACGTATATAACAAATACGACAGATGTTTGAAGCTGTAAGTGGATATGTAAGCAAAACCGTACAAATCATAATACAAATTTCGTCGCTTTTTTGTACCATAGAATATTTCATCTGTACAAGACCCAGTTAAATCCGTCTAAGATGCATTAATAAACATTAACAATAAAGCATTACGTGCTTAAGTACTTGCACTGGTAAATGTTATTTAAAAGCAGTCAATATCTATATTAATAGACATGTCGTAGGACATCAATTACGTTACCTAGTTTTTTAAGCCAATGAGATTAATAGACATGTCGTAGGACATCAATTACGTTACCTAGTTTTTTAAGCCAATGAGATTAATAGACATGTCGTAGGACATCAATTACGTTACCTAGTTTTTTAAGCCAATGAGATTAATAGACATGTCGTAGGACATTAATTACGTTACCTAGGTTTTTAAGCCAATGAGATTAATAGACATGTCGTAGGACATCAATGACGTTACCTATGTGTATAAGCCAATGAGCTAGAAGAGGGACTATATACCTGCCTAAACTCTTATAGCAAATCGAATCCAGTACTTATCAACAAGTTCTTTTTAATGCAAAACACAATTTCAAATTTCCGAAAATCAAATGTTTATAAATTGCATTAAAGAAGTGCAACAAGACTATTTTAAAATTTGTCTAATAAAAGTAAAACAATTAAATTGACATGGTTACCACAAGAATTAGGCTTGAACTATAGGTTATAGAAAATTAAGCATGGCCTTCTAACGGTTCTGTATTTGAGTTATTAAATGAAGTGGGCGGTACATATATGGTGTGTGTGTGTGTGTGTGTGTGTGTGTGTGTGTGTGTGATTTGAATTTTTAACGTAGCTTTAACAATTTTTTCAGTCATATGGCTACGATGTCTGCAGTGCGACAGTTTATAGTGATGCCATGCACTGGGCATCATGCCGCAGGCATGTGGCATGATGTCCCACCCAGTCACATTATCCTGACACCGGGACGACCAGTCCTAACACTAACCTCTTAATGCTGAGCGCCAAGCGAGGCAGGTGTTAGTACCATTTTTGTAAGTCTTTGGTATGACTCGGCCGGGGATCGAACCCACGACCTCCCGCATCCGAGGCAGACGCTCTAACCACTAGGCGACCGGAGCGGTGGGTACATATATGGCTTCAGCTCATTATTGCCCATACATAAATACTAAACATTCGTTGTCATGACAGTGTATCATAGAGAAAGTACCATTATGTCACATAGGTCTCGCACTGACTCTGATTGACATACAGAAAAACATAAGCGACAAAATAACTGCTTATATATAATATCCCTTTATACCATTTCAAAGCTTGCACTAAATCATTTGATTCTCATTATATATAAAGTAAATAAGGTTCTATAAAAAGAAGTAATTTAATTACTTCATAAAGCTATTTATATGCATGGTCTAATTTCAACATCTGCAAGGAAAACATTTATGGTGAACAATAGGTCAGACAAATACAACTTACCTTAATTACGATTGCTTTCAATGAATGAATTGAATCAAGTTGATACATGAGCAATTTGCAGTCCCTTCATGCTCAATACACGCTATCTAAATGAATTGAATGAAGTTGATACAGAAGCAGTATTTGAAGTCCCTTCATGATCAGTACATACTGTCTATTCTGATTAAACTGTGTGTGAAGTCCGCAGTCACTTGACGCAAAATACAAACTGCCTGTTCTGTTAAAACTCAGAGTTAAATCTGACAGCTGCTACTCGATGTCGAAATATATTGATTGGACAGTCATTCATTTACGGCTATAATAGTTACGAGAAACCAGAATACATTTTTTTTTCAAGTCGCTTTGTGAGGTTATATATATATATATATATATATATATATATATATATAGTATGTACGCTGTGTCACTGGCATACCACGTGATATATATTATTTCTTTAAGAGAAAACACGTTTTGATAATCTAGCAGTCTTAGACCTTAGAAGTATACTGATTGTACAAAATGTACCCCCGTATATCTTGCATAAGGTGAATTTGGTCAGTTTCCCTTTATAATTAATGACATAAAAGGCACATGATAAACTGCTGGGCAAGGTCGGTTAATGGTTATATATACAAGTTGTCTTTTCATATTTATTCTGTCTGATACAAATATCCCATGACAATAAATGCATGTAAAATCTATAGTAGATGATGTTAAGTTAAGCTACGTATGCTTTGTTTTTATTCATTTAAATGGTTAACACAATTGGCGGAACTACCACTTAAAGGTCAATACAGGCAAGCTTGGTGTGTGGGGTGCTAACCTCAATACGTCATCTGACTATTTTAATTACAGGTAATATAAATTCATCTTGAATGTAGAAAATATATATCTTTCATTGCCAAAAACCTCTATCTCAATGCTTAATTAAGTTTAGAACTGCAAAGCAATGATTCATTTTTTGAACATGGTCGATAGGCTAATGTTTCCTATAGCGAAAGATAGTATACACTGTCAAATCGCCAAAAATAAGCGAAGAATATCACTATAACCTGTCGTGTTCTTATTTTCCCAATCAAATACGAATATTCATAATGTAACTATAAACAGTTAATGAATGCGTGTACCATACGACTCATTAAAAATATATGTAGGTTCTTAAATTGTGCTTTACCAATTTGCAATTCCTGTTAAGCATTATGCTATCTTTTTCTTATATACCTCTTGTTTCATTTTGTCTTCATGTACTTGTCTTGGGTATAATTTAAATGATTTTTTGGTGTTATTGTAGTCCCTGATAACTAACGACATTCACTGTCAAACCAAGGTCTACTAAATCTAGGATGCGTAACACTATATTATGCTAGCTGGTGCTCAGAAAATAAGTGATAATAAATGAATGATGATGATAATTGATAAATGAAAAGGAATGTTAATTGTGCCTTAAGGAGATTCAAATCAGTTTTATTTACTTCAACTAATAATGCCTTGTTTTGCTTTAGTAAATTAAAATAATATACTAAAATAGATGAGATCCGTATTGGCGCAATATTCTTTTTTCTTTCTCCTCGTCCATATCTTATAAAAATTCCGTAAATATATAACTTGGATTACGTTTTACCGCAACATTCAAAGAAATATTGAGTAAATAAAGAATGACTAAAAGGTGAATGTGGACTAATTTCTTCGAGATCTTTGATACGGTTTAGGGATTTTACGCTAGACATAACACATTCAATGTAAGATACATTACAAAAAGTGATTTACCCACAACTCTACTATTACTGCACCTTCAATTTAATACTAGAAGATTAT
Organism: Sinohyriopsis cumingii; assembly: GCA_028554795.2. Lineage (NCBI taxonomy): Eukaryota > Metazoa > Mollusca > Bivalvia > Unionida > Unionidae > Sinohyriopsis > Sinohyriopsis cumingii. Next base: position 53,369,456 of record CM068834.1, read on the forward strand.
GGCATCATCAATATAAAAAGTTTTCGTCCCTGCTTATTGATGCATTTCTCTTGGCCAGCAGTAAATGTTTTTTATCTAAAGAACTTTATTAAAATAATATGCAATTGTTTTCGTCAAAATCAAGATAATCAGTCAAACATATATGACCTCAATACAGTCGTTCCCAATGGATATTCTGGCATTAGCATCTAATAAAAACAAACTGGCGCGTGATATCCACTTGAAGGTGATTTCTGCATCAAATACTCCAATATCAAATATTCCAATATCATCATCAACTAAAACTTCATGACTTTCTGGAGGTAAATAAATAACATCCACATGACATCTTTGTCAGCATTAGCAATTAATGTTGACGACAATATTATAGTCACTATGAATGAGTATACATAATAAAACTGAATCTTATTTTTATATAAACACCCCAATATCAACTTTTGTTTGACCTAAAATAAACTTATAACCTGGCAAAGATATCACGTCAAAATCATCACGTTTTATTTCAAGCACACAAAAATGTCAATTTGGTACAAGATCACAAAATTCTGGGCGATGCAGTCTACTTTTCAGTCCACAAATATTCATGGATACATGTTTAATATGTATTGAGTTTCAATGATTTTTAATTAAAATATGTTTTTATATATTATCAACGCCCTTGTATTGTAACACTTTCACATAGTCACACTCACACGTTACTCGGGTCGCTCTGTACCTCGTAACAAACGCCACTGTACTGTAATAAAAACAATATATGCTGGGTTTTCCACCAGAAAAGGAAATCCCAGTCAAGGGTTACGCAAATTATGTAACCCAACGACTAGGATGTCCTGGTCTTGGTACAAACACCGACACATTTTATCCTTCTGACCCATTGTTTTCCAATTAAATTTGAAAATAACACTGTACTTCTGCAATATAGTCAGTAAATTCCAAACACAGGATTCATCAGGTACTATTATTGTCTCTTACTCTACATAAAGCTCTTGAGGTTTTATAATCTTTTATGAAAATCGGAATAAATATCTAAGTAGAATCTAACTATATACGCAGTTATTAGAAAAGAAATAAAAATTCCAGAACAAAGTTACAATTGTCATGTGATGGAATTATTGCACAATGAACATCTCGAGCCATGTGCAAGTGTTGTCTAAATACTGCGTATTAATACAAATAGGTTAATGAGGACATTGAGGTGACCCGTCGACCCTCAGTAAAAATGTTCTATGCATGAGAAAGTATAAATATTTGATATTAATACATTTGATATTATTACCGTGTTATCACATTTCATCTAAGGATGTCATATGAAAATAACAATAAGTAATTAAGATCATGTATAAGGAAAACATTTAACTTTCTTCTGTTCTAATTTGGAAAACGTTCTATACCAGGCAACGGTACGATACAGTACAATACTGGGTACAGTTCTAATTTAGTTTTTAGTGACGGAGATTCTTGGAAATTTATATTTGCTGTCCTGCAAATATGGCAAGTGATGGTATTACTAGTACAATTATACACTACATGGAAATCTTCGTGTAGTGTGTGGATTGATGAACGAACCACTCTAACTGGTAAGCGCAGGAATTTTTATTTGTTTGCAATGTTTGATTAAACTGGGGTTGGTGGGGGGGTATGACAAGGTTTGAAGAACGCAGGTCTGACAAAACACATTTCTGGTTGTTGCTTGCTTTGTGGTAGCTCTTAAGATAGTTTACATTTTTCTACCCAGTGATGTGTACGTACAGCCAGTGATGTGTACGTACAGACTGATGTGTGCGTACAGACAGTGATGTGTACGTCTTGTTATGTTTACGCACAGACTTTGACATATACGTTCAGACAGTGATGTGTACAGCTTGTTATGTTTACGCACAGCCTTTGATGGGTACGTACATACTAATGTGTATGTACAGCATGTGATGTGTACAGCTTGTTATGTTTACGCGCAGCCTTTGATGTGTACGTACAGTCAGTGAAGTGTACAGCCTTTGTGTCTGCAACAGTTTCTGTTGTACACTATCTGTAACTCTGTAAATAAATAGCTCAGCGTCATTCGGTATCAAATAATTCGACCTAGTGTGCGTGTGTGTGTCTCACACAAGGTTTTGCATGGTGTGTAATGAAAGTTGGAGAGACTTTAAGTCGTTTAATAAGTTAAGTTTCATTTTGTTAGAGATCTGTTACTCTTTGATTTTATTGTAACTCAGTCAAGTACAGCATACAATATCAAGGGTTTCTTCTTTTTAAAAGTAGTTGCTAATCTGGACACCATGGCTGAGCCGACCTTAGGCAACCCGACTGCGATAAGAAAACTAAGGTTAGCAAATTGGATTTCTTTTCCGCATGAGTGAGAACACTTTCAAATAGATACTAATGTTACTCGGGTCACTCCGTACTTCATGCACGGAATGCTCGACTTTTTCGAGCCCTCGATCACAGATTTTTTTGATGGCTTGAACGATGCATTAAAGTTTGTCGTCGTTATTTTTGTGTATATTTTGTTTCTATTTATAATTGAACAGGATTAAAAGAAACTTCAGTACTTGCCCCGCCTGTTTTTTGTCTCAGACACTTTAGACTCGTCATCATCTCCACCCCACCCTCCGGTCCCGTTAGTGGTGTGAATCTATTCGCTTCCCTATCCCATTCCAAGAAGATTCAACCATTTCTTCTTTGACTTGCTGCCTTAAAATCCTTTAGCAGATAGTCATGCCTTTCATTATACCTTTAGGTAGCTGAAAAGTTTAAAATAGAAAACCAAATATATCTAGAATCGGGTCCTCAACCTCATCAAATCAATGCGCTGCCATATAATTCAAGCTCTCTTGTTTGGTTTCCATTGTTATTGTTGGGGGTACAAGAAATTTCACGCGACTATCTTTAATATTCTTTAAAAGGTTTTAACTGAATATGCATAAGCAAGCAGCGAACTGAAAATGAATAATATTTAAACAAGAAACAAACTTGAAATTAGGCAATAAAGCAAGTTTATGTGTATAACGTAAATATAAAGTAATATAATTATTTTAACTTTATTAAACGTACTCAAATTTAACGCCAGTTATGATATGCATGACTTCAGTTGGTACAAATGCTTTTTGTTGTTGTCTTTTTTCTTTTTGTTGATTGTTTTTCACTGTTGTGATTTTAATCGTTGTTATTTATCACTGGTACTTGACCCCTAACAGCTTTAATCCTTGCAATCGAAGCCCTTGCACGATGGCAGTCTCAGTTTAGTTTCTTGAAGACATGTCCGATTTATCTTTATTATCCGTTTGAAATTGTCTTACAACGCAACACTAGTAGTGCAAGGGATTTAATCTGACAGCGATTCCGACGTTCAGATCCATTTGCCTCTTGCTTTCTTCTAATCGTATTGAAACATTCTTGAATTCAGTTATGGAGTTAAAGTGGGAACAAACACCACGGTTAAGGATCTAGCGGGATGATCAATAAAACTTGTAGGAGGTAGGAGTGGTAAAAATTCAAAGCTATTAATCACTGTTTTTAAACTATGCAATTATGTTATTCAGTTGATCCCTGAAGACGGTTTTATATGGATTCATGCTAGACAGCTCATTTAAAGAAACACATATTTTGACAAATGAAATAAATTCAGTATACATGGCAAATTAAATGAATATGCATATTTTACCCACCAACGTAGAACATTGATGTTTTTGTGTTTGCCATAATCAGAACCAAAGTGAAATGAATGTTAAATCAGTGTAAAGGATGATACAGGTAAGACGCACTTTGAAGAAACATATCCTGATCTTATTTCACGATTTAAAAGATCAACTTATTAGCTAATACAACATCTCAACCCACTGTCAGATATTTAAAACGGAAACATTTTTCAGAGAGAATTGAGACATGATACAGTATAAGACGTTACTACAGTATGGGATAGTATACAGAATATATACTCGTATCAATCCATTCTTTTCCTTAAATTATTTTGACGAAATAATAACATTTATGATCCCATATCCATT